>RXID01014708.1:0-13217 GCA_005019695.1 Trichopus zeylanicus subsp. travancoricus
CTCGGATTCCACCAACCGAAGACCAATTTTGGACTGAAATCCTATTCAGTTTAGGACTTGGGAAGGATGAATCTTTATTTAGGATTTTATTTTCGTAGGTTAACTTATTTAGAACTTCTACCAACCCAATTAATGGGTTTAAACTGAGTTATATTCAGTTTAGGACGTGGAAAGCCAGAAACTTACTCAAATTGGATTTCTGGTATTTGTATAAATAGGCCTTTAGTCCTATGGACGGGGGACAACTTTTATTCTCAATAAAGTTCTACTTTAGTGAATTTTCTCTCTTCCTTGTGGATTCAAGGAGTTCTTAACAGAGGCAACGGTGTTTTCCTCGTCTACCACGCTTGTTGCTACGTCAAGTGGTATCAGAGAGAGGCTCTCCTTGCTTAATGTCTAACGATGACGCAACCAGCAGCAACCCTAGGGACGGTGCTCCTGTGGGTAATCACATCAGCCGTGAGTATTTTGATTCGACCATGGAGGCAATCCAAAACTCACTTGCAAGTTTGATGCTGAGGATGGATCAACTTGAAGGCTTGAATCAACCAGCGTCGACGGATCGATGAAGTGGACTCGCGATCCAATTGGTCGGGAAAGCTCCGCAAGTGAAATCCAAAGGTTTTACAAATCCTTAAATCCAGCGATGAAGAAGTTGAAGACATCCGTCACCGGACCCTGTTTCTTGTGTGTGTAAGAGCTTGTATGGGTTGATGCAGCGTTTAGATAGACGTCATGATTTTCGCTTGAAGATTGATCTCCCATCTTTCAATGGCCAACTTCAGATCGAAGATTTTCTCGATTGGCTTGCTGAAGTGGAACGGTTCTTCGACTACATGGAAATTCCAGATTCGAAGAAAGTGAAGCTTGTTGCTTACCGACTCAAGGGGGGTGCATCAGCATGGTGGGAACGCATCCAGTTGGAAAGGACACGCCAAAATAAAGCTCCAATTCGAGCATGGCCACGGATGAAGGCTCTTCTCGAAAAGCAATTCCTTCCTATAGATTATGACCAGGTACTCTTTCAGCAATATCAAAATTGTCGACAGGGTAATCGCAGTGTGAAGGCATATGCTGAGGAGTTCTATCGCCTATCAGCACGTAATAATCTAATAGAGACTGAATCTCAGCAAGTGGCAAGATTCATCGGTGGGCTACGCACAACCATCCAAGATAGGATTTCTTTACAACCTATTTGGACGGTTAATGAGGCTGTGAGGAGTGCAACTCGTGTGGAGTCCCAATTGGAGCGACCTGTCATCAGAAATCAGGTGGGGAGAACCATTGGTGAGAATGCAAAAGGAGGACAATCTATTCCTAATGGAGGTGCAGCTACACAACCTTCTCGACCTCCCACACAAGTGAGTCTTGAAGCTAGACCTACAAGGCCATCAGGAAATGCCACATCAGCAAAGAACCCAAGTTCAAATCTTGATCTAAAGTGCTATCATTGTGGAAGATTTGGACATCGTTCTAATGTTTGTCCAGCACGACAACTTGTGAACTTGGCTATTGAAGATAATAATTTTGTTGTTGACAATTTACATGACTCAAACGATGATGACCTAGCTTGTGATCAAGAAAACTATGAAGATGGAATATTCGAGGAGCCTAATGGTGAAAGGTCATCTTTAGTAGTTCGAAATCTGATGTACATCCCAAAGCACGAGGAAAACCTACAACGTCACAATATCTTTTGCACTCGATGCATAGTAAATGGCAAGATCTGTGACATGATTAGTGATGGAGGAAGCAGTGAAAACATCATCTCCAATACTATGGTTGACAAGCTTCAATTGAAGACAGAATCACATCCTTCTCCCTACAAGATCGGCTGGATTAAAAAGGTTGGTGAAACCAAGGTAACTGAACGGTGTCCAATTTGTTTTTCCATTGGAAAATTCTACAAGGATGAGGTAACCTGTGATGTTGTGGAGATGAATGCATGCCATATTCTTCTTGGCAGACCTTGGCAATTTGATAGTGATTCTACACATCGTGGGCAAGACAATCGCTACATCTTCTTCAAAGATGGAAAGAAAATTATCCTTACCCCCATTGGCGAAGAGCGTCGACCCAGAGTTACAAGAGGAGGGTCACTCCTTCTTGATGTGCAAAATTTTATAAACGAGGCTAAGAGACATCGCAAATATTTGTTGTGATTGAGAAAAGAATGGAGACAATGCCCACTGAAGCTCCAAAAGGCTTGCAACCCTTCCTAGATGAATTCAAGGAAATCATGCCCGATGATCTTCCTGATGAACTACCCCAATGAGAGATATTCAGCACCACATTGACCTTGTTCCTGGAGCGAGTTAACCAAATTGCCCCACTACGAATGAGTCCAAAAAGGTCACAAATTTTAACAAGAAAGGTTGAGGAGTTGATCAGACAAGGAATGGTCAGAGTCGCATGAGCCATGTGCAGTTTCCCAAATGGTGCCTTTTTTCTATTGACACTACGAACGAGGACGTTGGCGGATGGTGTAGATAGTCGAGCTATCAACCGAATCACGGTAAAGTATAGATTCCCAATTCCTCGCTTAGAGGACATGTTGGACATGTTGGAAGGGTCAAAGGTTTTCTCCAAGATAGATTTGAGGAGTGAATACCATCAAATCAGAATTAGACCTGGTGATGAATGGAAAACTGCTTTCAAAACAAAAGGAGGACTTTATGAGTGACTTGTTATGCCTTTTGGACTCTCAAATGTATCAAGTACCTTCATGCGATTGATGAATCAGGTACTCAAACCTTTCATTGTTCATTTTGTTGTTGTTTACTTTGTTGATATCCTGGTGTACAGTCATAATGAAGAAAAATATAAAAGCATCTAACAGAAGTAGCTTAACTGTGCTGAGAGGAGAAGTTGGTACATCAACTCAAAGAAATGCCATTTTATGACTGACCACTTGGTGTTCTTGGGTTTCGTTGTAAGTGCTGAAGGCATTCATGTTGATGAAGAAAAGGTAAAAGCTATTAAGGAAGGGCCTATACCCAGAAGTGTATCAGAAGTTAGAAGCTTCCATGGTCTGGCGACATTCTATCGGAGGTTTGTCAAAAACTTTAGTTCCATTATGGCACCAATAACTGAATGTTTGAAGCAACGCAAGTTCTCCTGGACTCAAGAAGCTAATAGATGCTTCGAGTTGATGAAGGAGAAGTTATCTACTGCACCTATTTTGGCCATTACCACCCCTAGCTTCGATAAGTTATTTGAGTTGATTGTGATGCTTCGTACATAGGCATGGAGACGTTCTAATCCCAGGAAGGAAGACCAGTAGCTTTTCGAATAGTGAAAAGTTGAGTGAAGCTCGAAAGAAGTGGTCAACATATGAGCTGAAATTTTATGCTGTTGTACAAGCAGTTCGTCATTGGAAGCACTATCTAATTCAACGAGAGTTCATTCTATATACTGACCACCAAGCTTTGAAATTCAGTGATAGCCAGAAGGACTTGAATCGCATGCATGGTCGATGGTCGTCATTCTTACAGCAATACACCTATGTTTTGAAACACAAATCTGGACAAAAAAATAAGGTGGCAGATGCTTTGAGCCGTAGGGCAGCCTTGATGGTAACGATAAGCAACGAAGTTGACGGGTTTGATTATTTGAAGGAATTGTTTGCTGAGGATGAAGATTTTAAAGAGGGGTATAGAAAGTGTCAAGCAGGACAAAGCAGTGATTTATATCTCCATGAAGGCTTTCTCTTTAAGGGTTCTCGTCTTTGCATTCCAAGGTGCTCCTTGAGAGAAAAGGTGGTGAAAGAGTTGCATAGCAGTGGCTTAGCAGACATCTTGGGCGTGACAAGAGCATTGCCAACTAGTTGAAGAGCGCTACTACTGGCCACAACTTAAAGGGATGTTGGTCGCTTTGTACAAAGATGCTATGTATGCCAAACAGCCAAAGGAAGCTCTCAAAACACTGGCCTTTATACCCCATTGCCTGTGCCAAATGCCCCATGGGAGGAGCTATCGATCGATTTTGTTTTGGGCCTCCCCAGAACTCAACGAGGCTTAGATTCAGTATTTGTTGTTGTCGACAGATTTTCCAAGATGGCACACTTTATTCCATGTAAGAAAACAACAGATGCAATAAGGGTGGCTAATCTATTCTTTCAAGAGATTGTAAGGCTACATGGGTCCAAAGACCTATCACTTCTAACACGGGAACACAAAATTTCTAAGAAGGTCACAGTTTTTGGAAGACATTGTGGAAGCGATTGATAAACGTCCTCTAGCAATTTAGTAGTGCTTGGCAGTGCTATCATCCACACCAGATGACAACTGAAGTGGTGATCGAACACTTGTAAACATCATTCGGTGTCTTGCAAGAGACAAACCAAAGCAGTGGGACTATGCCCTCGCACAAGCTGAATTTGCTTTCAATAACATGAAGAACAGGTCCACGGAAAAATCGCCATTTGAAATTGTCAATGGAAGAACACCAAAACACCCGCTGGATTTGGTGGTGTTGCCCAAATTACCAGGCACAAGCATAGCTGCAGACAATATGGCGGAGAGAATTATTGAAGTGCATACTGAGGTAAAGAAGAAATTAGAAGACTCCAATGCCAAATACAAAATTAAAGCGGACATTCATAAGCGTTCAAAAGAGTTTCAAGAAGGAGATCTGGTGATGGTGCACTTGAGGAAGGAACGGTTTCCAGCTGGAACTTACAACAAACTGAAACAGAAGAAATTGGGCCACTGAAGATACTGAGAAAGATAAACAACAATGCCTATGTCATCGACCTCCCGAAGGATTTGGGGATCTCAAAAACTTTTAATATTCAAGATTTGTTTGACTACTATGCACCTGAGGACCGCACATTACGAAAAGTAACTCGAGGACGAGTTCTTTACAAGAAGGGGACACCTGAGGTAAGGGAGCACTCAAAGAAAGTGCAGAGAATATCAAAAGAAGCTAATTCAGAAGTCAAGGGGCCATGACAAATGATTTGATTCACTCTTCTATTTAAACTTAGGATTTACCTTACTTAGTACCTTTCTATGTTTAAAATTCTCTTCATTATGATGTCTTAGGTCTTATTCTCGGATTCCACCAACCCAAGACCAAGTTTGGACTGAATCCTATTCAGTTTAGGACTTGGGAAGGATGAATCTTTATTTAGGATTTTATTTTCGAAGGTTAACTGATTTAGAACTTCTACCAACCCAATTAATGGGTTTAAATTGAGTTATATTCAGTTTAGGACTTGGAAAGCCAGAAACATACTCAAATTGGATTTCTGGTATTTGTATAAATAGGCCTTCAGTCCTATGGACGGGAGACAACTTTTATTCTCAATAAAGTTCTACTTTAGTGATTTTCTCTCTTCCTTGTGGATTCAAGGAGTTCTTAACAGAGGCAACGGTGTTTTCCTTTCCTTCCTCCGTCGCTACCACGCGTGTTGCGACGTCACTTATATCTTTCTCCTATCCTTCTTCTTGCCCTTCTGCTTCTTATTCTTCTTCTCCTTCTTCTTCTCTTTCTTCTTCTTCTTCTTCTTCTTCTTCTTCTTCTTCTTCTTCTTCTTCTTCTTCTTCTTCTTCTTCGCCTTCTCCTTCTCCTACTCCTCCTCCTTCTCCTCCTCCAACTCCTTCTCCTTCTTCTTCACCTTCTCCTTTTGCTTCACCTTTTACTTCTTCTTCTTCTTCTCCATCTTCTTCTTCTTCTTCTTCTTCTTCTTCTTCTTCTTCTTCTTCTTCTTCTTCTTCTTCTTCTTCTTCTTCTTCTTCTTCTTCTTCTCTTTCTTCTTCTTCTTCTGCTTCTGCTTCTTCATCCTCTTCTTCTCTTTCTTCTTCTTTTTCTGCTTCTGCTTCTTCATCCTCTTCTTCTTCATCTTCTGCTGCTGCTGCTGCTGCTTCTTCTTCTTCTTCTTCTTCTTCTTCTTCTCCTTCTCCTTTTTGAGTCAAAACCTAAATTTGGCGTAGATCATACTAGAGGATTTCTGAGACGAAATCAACTCAAAACTGCTGAAAACACTACTTGTTATCAAATTATTGCAACCAGCAACTCTGGCACTGCCATCCACGCCAATTGTTGGTACCCATCATTGCAACCAAAGTCATTGCTGCGACCGCAATCACTAACATTTGCACCACAACTGCTACAATTGACAACACTTCCGCTCAGCCTCCATCACTCCCACTATTAATACCACCACTGCTGCTACCAGCACATGCAATTCATCCTTGATAATAATCCAAATAATCAAAACCAAAGATTGTCTAACAGAAAATGAGTAGTATCTGAATTCTTGCATTGAAAGAAGAAAACCATGGCCAGAGCCTGGCCTATCTTCATGAATTTCTTTGGCTGTATATTACTAGCTTGAAATACAACCCAAACTGGTTTCTGGGTTGCTGATGCCACTCAACGGAAGTTCAAGAATTATCAAAAGAAGCTAATTTCCAGACGTCAGGGGCCATGACAACATGATTGATTCACTCTTCTATTTAACTTAGGATTTACCCTTACTTAGTACCTTCTATGTTTACATTCTCTTTCTTATTGAGTCTTAGTCTTATTTTCTCGGATTCCACCAACCCAAGACCAATTTTGGACTGAATCCTATTCAGTTTAGGACTTGGGAAGGATGAATCTTTATTTAGGATTTTATTTTCGTAGGTTAACCTATTTAGAACTTCTACCAACCCAATTAATGGGTTTAAACTGAGTTATATTCAGTTTAGGACTTGGGAAGCCAGAAACTTACTCAAATTGGATTCTGGTATTTGTATAAATAGGCCTTCAGTCCTATGGACGGGGGACAACTTTTATTCTCAATAAAGTTCTACTTTAGTGAATTTTCTCTCTTCCTTGTGGATTCAAGGAGTTCTTAACAGAGGCAACGGTGTTTTCCTCGTCTACCACGCTTGTTGCTACGTCATGGGTCCACAGTAACCTGCGGCACTAAAGCCTGAGCAGAATCTGGTTTTACCCAAGCTGAATTTCAGGCAGGTCACACCATGCTAGCCAAACCACACAATCCAACCATGAAATTCTCTATAACTCCCAATTAGTTCCATATGTTCAGAAAATTTTATTCCAGAATAAAATGATTTAGAAAACAAACTAACTAATTAACGTTGATAAGAAATAAAAAATTACAACACTTGGTGCTGCACAACCAAGTAACAGGCTAAGAAAATCAAGTGCCTGGCTCCAATTACAACCATAACTGGTTCATAAAAAGTTCACCTGGTATAATAGCATAGGTAAAACTGATGACCTGGCTTGCCAAGGCCAAGTATTTTGAAGTTATAGACTTTAAAACGGATACCTGTAAAGGGAACTTCAAGACAAATTTTTTAAACTCTTCCCCTGCCATCTGTTATCAGACAAGTAAATTTCTATCCAACACTATCAATCATAATGTTTGTTACCAAATCATATGAATACATAGATTGATTTTCATTACAGAAATACCAAGAACATTTTCTGTAAAAGAACTTAAAATCATTAAACAGTTTACCTGCATTGTGCCAGCACCAAGAACAAGCTGACAAGTTCTGGTGTTGAAAAGTTTCGACATCTCAGCAACACACTGGCCTACTTCAGGAGCTAAGACTGGCAAACATTTACTAATGTCCAAATAGTGGACAACAGCTTCAGCAAGATTAACCCACTGAAAAAGACACAAATGTAAATTTCAAGTTGAAGTGCACCTCAAGAAAAAGCACAAAAAAAAAAAGCTGAAGTATTAACATAAATAATCGACATCAAGGTACAAAAGGCAGGATGAAGTTATGAACTCATCATTTTGGTAGATGGACTGCTAATGTCAAAGATAAGAGTCCACCACAACAATCACGATCAAGAATGCCCAGCAAAAAATATGGAAGGTGCAATAGCCACACCAGAGTTTCTCATCATAAAGGGAAAACTAACCAGTTTACCATGTGATAACCAATGCCTACATGTACAAGAGTTCGAGAAGTAGATTTAGCAGGTTGATTCTGGTTGATATGCTCATTCCGGGCAGAAGGTGCAAGTTCAGCTTTTGTTTCTTGAACTGGTAGAGTTACTGACTCAGTCGAAACTTGCCCAACATGATTTGGATCGGGTGGAACAGATTCATTTGCATCAGAAAAATGGTGAGAAGTGGGATTCTGATAATCAGGTGATGATGAACTTTGATTGTCTGGTATAAGCTCAGTGTCAATTTGTGGATGAAGAAAAAGAAACAACAATGGACTGAAATTCTTCAGGGACGTCTGAAACCCATGTCTCTCGGTCAAGAACTGCCTTAATCTTTGTCATCTGAAAATACAACCCTCATGGTTCAGCAAAATGTAGGCCATTGTTAACATGTCACAGAAATTACCATGTTACAACAAACTTACTCACGATTTGTGCTGATTTTGAAGGAATGACTATGACTGTACTTGTAGAGATCCACAGATACTGTACCCTAACCTGCCACCAATCTTTTGAAATGAACCTTATTTAGTATAAGCTTAGGATCCTAATAAACATAAGCATGAAGAAGAAGAAGCCGCCTTCTCAGTAGCCACTATAAAAGCCATGGTAATGTTATAGATACTCAGAAATTCTTGAATCTTTAATTTAGGGTGAAGAAGATGGTGAACACCAAGAAGTTTAGCCCATCTCGGATGAGCAGCATTACAAGCAGCTACCGAGGCTTCTGTATTTTCTCGCAATTCATCAGCACTACAATTAATTCCCTTTTATCAGAACTGACACACAAAAAAACTTGTAAGACAACACCAAAAACTGTTTCAGAATAACATCTAAAGTTGACTAAAAAATGAGTGCACTCCAAGTTACAAAAACAAGGAGTGGCATGATAGTCAGGTAGAATCCGATGAGAAGGAAATAATCTAGAAATGAAGGGTGCAATGAAAAAAGGCACATTGGCAACAAAATAGGTTCCCTGGGCTAAAATTCATATGCTGACATCTTATCACTCGCCAGAAACCACTATCATCATTCTGATAGCTTCTGTGTGATGAGAAGATCAACCATATTGACATTGATCAGTTGATACCTGCCCTTAAATTCATTCCACATAATTCAATCTTGTGGGATCTGTAAAAATGAATTTCAACTAGAATACATATCTCAGCACATGCGTATGCTCATTTTGTAGGCACAGGTTTGCAGTCAATTCAGCAAATCAAATGACTAGCCATAATAGATAGTTGAGGCCAGAAGCCATGGGAAAAGATAAAAGAACACGGCAAGATTCTCTAATTTAAAATGTCTAAACCACTTCATTGAATTAATCAGATTTTTTTTCATTTATAAGCTGCAATAAGAGGTCTTAATGTGTCTTTTGCTCCTTGCCCACTATAAAAAACAATAAACACCTATATAATATACATCTCACTTCCATCAAGGTTACAGTGTGCAGTGCCTGTCCTGCAACTGGTCTCCAATTTAACTGCTTGAATGTCGGTCTTGCTGACAGTTGCTTACCTAACTGCTACTTCTTCCCTTAAAGAAAGGGGGTCTCATTCAACTGTTGCTACCTGACAGCCCATGAGGCTTGCTTGGCCACTGCACTGACTTGTTTCCCATTTCCTTATATTATATCAGCAAGAAATTTCTTTCTAGTTTGTGATTTGTGATTGACCCTACTAAGACATAACTCCATCTCAGGATCCTTTTACAGTTTGCTACTTTCTAGCTCTTAGCTTTACTACCTCTACTGAGAAGCTCTCTCTCACTTTAGGTTTGCCCAATCAAATTATTCTTTTTCCTCTGCAAACCAACCAGCCACTTTTTGAAAATGACATTTGCTACACCGTGAACTGTTTATAAAAAAAATGTTGGAGAGATTGATTGATGTAGGACGCTCAAAGGAAGTTCAGAAATATCAAAAAGAAGCTAATTCAGAGTCAAGAGGCTATGGCAAATGATCTGATTCACTTATTCACTCTTTTATTTAACTTAGAATTTATCTAACTTAGTACCTTCCTATGTTGAAGTTCTCTTCATTATGATGTCATGAGTCTCTCCTAGTATGAGTTAACTAGGTCTTATTCGCAGATTCCACCAACCCAAGATTAACTTTGAGCTGAATCCTATTCAGTTTAGGACTTGGGGAGGATGAATCATTATTTAGGATTTTATTCTCGTAGTTAACTTATTTAAGACTTCTACTAGCCAAATTAATGCGTTCAAGCTGAGTCATATTCAATTTAGGACTTGGGAAGCCAGAAACCTACTCAAATAGGACTTTTGGTATTTGTATAAAAAGGCCTTCAGCCCTATGGACGGGGGAACCACTATTATTCTCAATAAAGCTCTACTTTAGTGAATTTTCTATTTTCCTTGTGGATTCAAGGAGTTCTTAACAGAGACAATGGTGTTTTTATCGTCTACCACGTTTATTGCTACATCAAGTGATATTAGAGCGAGGCTCTCCTTCCCTAATATCTAACGACAACGTAACCAACCTCAACCCTAAGGACGGTGCTCCTGTGGGTAATCACATCAGCCGTGAGTATATTTGACTGGACCATGTAGGCAATCCAAAATTCACTTGCAAGCTTGATACTGAGGATGGATCAACTTGAAGGCCTGAATCAACCACGTCGACGGATCGATGAAGTGACTCGTGATCCAATTGGTCGAGGAAAGGCTCCGCAAGTGAATCCAAAGAGTTTACAAATCCTTGAAAACTCCAGCGATGAAGAAATTGAAGAAATCCTTCATCAACCAGTTTCTGAGCATAATAAACATATCATGATTTTTGCTTGAAGACTGATCTCCCATCTTTCAATGGCCAACTTTAGATCGAAGATTTTCTCGATTGGCTTGCTGAAGTGAAATGGTTCTTCTACTACATGGAGATTTCAGATTCGAAGAAAGTGAAGCTTGTTGCTTACCGATTCAAGAGGGTGCATCAGCATGATGGGAATGCATTGAGTTGGAAAGGACACGCCAAAATAAAGCTCCAATTTGAGCATGGCCACGGATGAAGGCTCTTTTCGAAAAGCAATTCCTTCCCATAGATTATGACCAGGTACTCTTTCAGCAATATCAAATTTATCGACAGGGTAATAGCAGTGTGAAGGCATATGCTGAGGAGTTCTATTGCCTATCAGCACGTAATAATCTAGTAGAGACTGGATCCCTTCAAGTGGCAAAATTCATCGGTGGGCTACGCACAACCATCCAAGATAGGATTTCCTTGCAACCTATTTGGATGGTTAATGAGGTTGTGAGGAGTGCAACTCATGTGGAGTCCCAATTGGAGCGACTTATTATCAGAAATCAGGTGGGGAGAATAATTGGTGAGAATTCAAAAGCAGAAGGAGAAGGAGAAAAAGAAGAAGAAGGAGAAGAAGAAGGAGAAGCAGAAGGAAAAGGAGAAGCATAAGGAGAAGGAGAAGGAGAAGGACAAGAAGAAGGAGATGGAGAAGGAGAAGGAGAAGGAGAAGAAGAAGGAGACGGAGAAACAGAAGGAGAAGGAGAAAGAGAAGGAGAAGGAGAAGGAGAAGAAGAAGGAGACGGAGAAGGAGAAGTGACGTAGTGACAAGCGTGGTAGACGAGGAAAACACCGTTGCCTTTGTTAAGAACTCCTTGAATCCACAAGGAAGAGAGAAAATTCACTAAAGTACAACTTTATTGAGAATCAAAGTTGTCTCCCGTCCATAGGACTGAAGGCTTATTTATACAAATACCAAAAATCCAATTTGAGTAAGTTTCTAGCTTCCCAAGTCCTAAACTGAATATAACTCTATTTAAACCCATTAACTGGGTTGGTAGAAGTTCTAAATAAGTTAACCTACGAAAATAAAATGCTAAATAAAGATTCATCCTTCCCAAGTCCTAAACTGAATAGGATTCAGTCCAAAATTGGTCTTGGGTTGGTGGAATCCGAGAATAAGACCTAAGCCATCATAATGAAGAGAATTTTAAACATAGAAAGGTACTAAGTAAGGTAAATCCTAAGTTTAAATAGAAGAGTGAATCAAATCATTTGTCATGGCCCCTTGACTTCTGAATTAGCTTCTTTTGATATTCTTGAACTTCCTTTGAGTGTCCTACATCAGTGTCCCCTTCTTGTAAAGAACTCATCCTCGAGTTACTTTGTCGTAATGTGCAGTCCTCAGGTGCATAGTAGACAAACAAATCTTGAATATTAAAAGTGTTTGAGATTCCCAAATCCTTCGGGAGGTCGATGACATAGGCATTGTTGTTTATCTTTCTTAGTATCTTCAGTGGCCCAATTTTCTTCTGTTTCAGTTTGTTGTAAGTTCCAGTTGGAAACCGTTCCTTCCTCAAGTGCACCATCACCAGATCTCCTTCTTGAAACTCTTTTGAACGCTTATGAATGTCCGCTTTAATTTTGTATTTGGCATTGGATTCTTCTAATTTCTTCTTTACCTCAGTATGCACTTCAATAATTCTCTCTGCCATATTGTCTGCAGCTATGCTTGTTCTTGGTAATTTGGGCAACACCACCAAATCCAGCGGGTGTTTTGGTGTTCTTCCATTGACAATTTCAAATGGCGATTTTCCCGTGGACCTGTTCTTCATGTTATTGAAAGCAAATTTAGCTTGTGCAAGTGCATAGTCCCACTGCTTTGGTTTGTCTCTTGCAAGACACCGAATGATGTTTACAAGTGTTCGATTCACCACTTCAGTTTGTCCATCTGTTTGTGGATGATAAGCACTACTAAATTGTAGAGACGTATCAAATCGCTTCCACAATGTCTTCCAAAAGTGACTTAGAAATTTTGTGTCATGATCAGAAGTGCTAGTCTTTGGCACTCCATGTAGCCTTACAATCTCTTGAAAGAATCGATTAGCCACCCTTGTTGCCATCTGCCTGTTTCTTAATGGAATAAAAAGGGTGCCTATCTTGGAAAAATCTGTCGACAACAACAAATTCACGAATTAAGCCTCGTTGAGTCCTGGGGTAGCCCAAAAACAAAATCCATCGATAGATCCTCCATGGGGCAATTAGGCACACGCAATGGGGTATAAGGGCCAGTGTTTCGAGAGCTTTCCCTTTGGCTGTTTGGCATACATAGCAATCTTGTACAATGCGACCAACATCCCTTTTACGTTGTGGCCAGTAGTAGCGCTCTTCAACTAGTGCAATGCTCTTGTCACGCCCAAGATGTCCTGCTAAGCCACTGCTATGCAACTCTTTCACCACCTTTTCTCTCAAGGAGCACCTTGGAATGCAAAGACGAGAACCCCTAAAGAGAAAGCCTTCATGGAGATATAAA
>RXID01014709.1:0-152970 GCA_005019695.1 Trichopus zeylanicus subsp. travancoricus
TAGTAATGGTATATTTGTTGCATAGTAGTAGTTGTATAGTAGTAGTAGTTGCTGTAAGATATTAGTTGCTGTAATATGATAATGTAATAGTATAATATTTGTATAATAGCATTAATTGTATAGTAGCGATAATGGTAATAGTACAATAGTAGTGTATAGTAATATAGTAATAGTAGTCATAGTATTATTATAGAAGTAGTAGTATAGTAGTAATAATAGTAGTATTAGTTGAAGTATAATAATAGTAGTAATAGTATATTACTTTTAGTAATAGCAATATTGCAGTAACAGTACAATAATAATAGTAGTAGTAATACAGTAGCAATAGCAGTATATTAGTAGTAGAAGGAATGGTAGTTATATTATAGTTATAGAATAGTTTTAGTAATAGTAGCAATAGCAGTAGTAGTGGTTATATAGTAGTTGTAGTAATATAATAATAGTAGTTATAGTAGTAGTATAGTAGTTAAAATATAGGAGTAGTAGTAATAGTAGTAGTAGTTGTATTGTAGTAGTACTAACAGTAGAAGAATGGTAGTAATATTGTAGTATAATAGCAGTAGTAGTATAATAGTAATAGAAGTATAGAAATATTAATAGTAGAAGCACTATAGTAGTAATTGTAGTATAATTGTATTACTATAATAGTAATAATATAGTAGTAAGAGTATAACACTAGTAATAGTATAATAGTAGTAGTATAGTAGTAGTATTATAGTATAATAGTAGTAGAAGTGTAATAGCAGTATTTATAGTAGTATAATAGTTATAGTATAATAGATTTAGTGAGAGTTTCATGCTAGTAATTGTAGTATTAGTAGAAGTATAATAGTAGTAGTTGTTATAGCATAATAGTATTTTTAGTAGTAGTATAATTATAGTAATATAATAGTAGTACTAGTCATAATATAATAGCAGTTGTATAGCCGTAATAGTAGTAGTATACCGATAGTGAAAGTAGTAGTAGTATTATAGTTGTAGTATAGCAGTAGTGTAATAATAGTATAGTATTAATATCATTGTAGTAATAATAATAGTAGTAGTAGTATAGTTGTATTATTGTAATATAGTGTAATAGTAGTAGTGTATTAGTAGTATAGTAGAAAAAATAGAAATAGCAGTATAATAGTATTAATAGCATAATAAAAGTAGTGTTATAATAGTAGTAATAATGGTCTTAGTAAATTAGTACAATTGTAGCGGTACTAGTGGTAATAGTAATTATTGTTATTGTATAATAATAGTAAGATAATAGTAATCATATTAGTAGTAGTTATTGGATAATAGTAGTAGTTTAGTAGTAGTAAAATAGTAGCAATTGTAATGGTATAGTAGTAGTAGTGGTATAATATTAGTAGTGACAGTTATCTTGTAGCTATATTAGTAATATAGTAGTATCAGTGGTATAATAATAACATAAGTATAGTAGTATTAATGTATAATGGTAATAGTATTATAGTGGTGGTAGTAGTAGTATAATAATAGTAATATTATAATAGTTGCAGTAAGAGTTATATAATACTGTAGTTATAGTTGTAGTTACAGTTGGAGTAGTAGTACTAATAATATAGTAGCGCTATTCAGTATAGTAATATACTAGTAGTATAATATTAGCAATGTAGTAGTACAAGTAACAGTAATATTATAGTAGTAGTATTGTAGTGTAATAATAATAATAATATAATATTAATTATAATCGTAAAGTATAGTAATAATTATAGTAGTATAGAATTAATTATAGTAGTAATGGTAATATAATAATTATAGTATAGTAGTAGTAGTAGTAGTAATATAATAGGAATAGTAATATAGTTATAGTACTATAATTATATTTGTAGTGTAGTAGTAATAGTACAGTACTAGTGGTAATATAGTAGTAATTATAGTAGTATAGCAATATTATTGTCTAATAATAGTAAAAGTACAATAAGAGTATTACAGTAGTATAACATTAATAGTATCATAGCGCTAATAGTAGTATAGTACTAAAAGTATAGTAGTAGTAGTATAATATTAGTAGTAGTAGTAATAATATAATATACTAGTGGTAGTAGTATAATATAGTAATTGTAGTACTATAATAATTCTAGTCACATATTATAGTAGGAGCAGTAGTAGTATTATATTATTAGTTGTATTAGTATAATAGTAGTAGTATAATATGGTAGTGATAGTGATACACTAGTGGTAGTAGTCCTATAATAGTTCTATCAGTAGTAGTATATTATTGGTAATAGAAATAGCAGTATTTTTGTAACATATTAATAGTAGCAGTATATTATTGGTAATAGTTATAGTAGTATAGTAGTCGTAGTAGTATAGTATAGCAATACTAGTAAGATAATAGTTGTTGTAGTAGTATAGTGATAGCAATTGTAGTAGAAGTAATATTGCACTATAATAGTATTAGTTGTATAGAAATATTGATGGTATTGTTATAGTCATAGTAATTTAGTAGTAGTTATGTATGGTAGTAGTAACAATATAGTTGTAGTAATTATAATAGTATACTAGTAGTTATAGTAGTTGTCACACCGGCGAATTTCTACCCTGAAATTTCACCTGTGATGGCGCCAAGGTTCGCCCACCTCAGCCTGCCAAACTCGTACAAGCCCACAAGAGTATAGAGGAGAAGAGAAGTACAGCAACCTTGCCAACTTTTATTGCTCACATAAAAGAAAATACAACTCTTAACACGGAGTGACACTACAAGTCTCTCTACCTGTGTGTGTCCAACTCAATAGACCCCCTAGTCTATTTATAGTACCCATATTTGGCTATGAGCAACTGCTGGAGATCATGGAGAACATGTTCCACAATGTTCTCTCTGCAGTTCAACCGCTGGAGGCCATGTTCTCCCGACAGTTAGTTGACTGTCTGGGCTGCTGCCACCTGTCCCACGAGCCCTCAATTGCCTCTTTGCTGGCCACGTGTCCCTTGACAGTTGCAGCTCTGGTTCTCTAGCCTGTAGCCACGTGTCTTCAGCCTGCGACGCCAAGTGTTCAGGCTGTTCACATGCTCCTGCAGCTCACTTTAGCCAACCTGTCCCGCTGTTCGCTCTGCAGGACTGTTTGGGCTGTTCGGGTCTCCATCCGAACATGTCGTGACTCCGTCACTTGCTGCTATGTGTGCTGCCCGCACACACATATGTTGGAGGCAGTCCGTCGCCTCGCATGATCATGCGCTCCCTCGCATGATCATGCGCTCCCTCGCATGATACTCCTCCTAGTGGCACCGACCACCACAGCTGGTTGTTTGCTCGTATGTGTGTTGTTCGTGCACACACACGCTGGAGGCACTCCATTTCCTCTGAGATCATGAGGTCCGTTACATGATCTCGTGGTGGTGGCACCTACCACTAACAACGGTTGTGGCAAACCACCCCCACCAGGAGAGTCTGACGTCCTCGTCGGAGTAGAGTCCATGTACTCCTTGATTTGTTTCTCGAACTGCCATAGTGTAGAGTCCCACTCCCATGTGGCATCGGCCTCGCTGCCGCCTTTCCACTTCACAAGAAAATCAGTCCGTCGATTCTTCTTGCTTTGCCCCATAGTCCGGTGTGCAAGGATCTTTTCGACCTCCTTGTCGAACTGCTTTCGAACTACTGGTGGAGCTCTCCTTGTTTGCTGTCTATCTCCAAGCAAGTCCCTGTTGAAAGGTTTGAGAAAACTTACATGGAACGTTGGGTGTACCTTCAGCCTGTCGGGTAGCTTCAACTGGTAAGCAACCTGCCCGACTTTCTTCATCACCTCGAAGGGACCGTCATACCTTGGTACCAACCCACGATGTACGGTCTTGCTGCTGATTTTCTTCCATATTTGTGGAGTGAATTTCAGCAACACCATGTCCCCGACCTGGAACTCCAATGAGCGCCTTCGTTCATCTGCATGCCTCTTCATGTGTTTTGCTGCCTTGTGCAAGCTATCCCGAGCTTATTCTATCAGCTCCTCCTTCTCCTTGGTGAAGCGATATGCAGCATGGCACTTTCCTTGGTCCGTCGATTGAGCCAACTCGAGAGGAGTGAGAGGCTGCTGTCCCATGATAAGCTCTGCAGGACTCATTCTTGGAGCCGATGACCTGTGGATGTTATAACAAAATTGGGCTATGTCCAACAGCTCCAACCAATTCTGCTGGCTGGTCGTCACATAATGCCTTAAGTATTCCTCCACCAAGGCATTGATGCGCTCTGTTTGGCCATCCTTTTGGGGGTGATTAGCCGTAGAGAACTTCAACTCTGAACCCATCGAGTTGAAGAGTGTTGTCTAAAACCTGCCCATGAATCGAGCATCTTGATCACTCACAATGTCTTTCGGGACACTGAAGTGCTTCACCACATGCTTGTAGAATAGCCCAGCTACTACCTCTGCTGGACATGCGTGTGGTGTTGGTATGAACACCGCATACTTCGAGAGTCGGTCGATGACGACTAACACTGAGCTCATCCCATTCACTTTGGGAAAGCCCAAAACAAAGTCCATGGAAATGGACTGCCACGGCTTCCCCGGAATAGGCAGGGGTTGCAGTAGCCTTGCCTACTTCTTCCTCTCCGTCTTGTCAAGCTGGCACACAAGACAAGCCTTGACGTACATCTTGACATCTTCCCCCATTTTTGGCCAATAGTATGACCTGGACAAGAGTGCCATCATCCTTTGCCCTCCACGATGTCCTGCCCATTGAGGATCATGAGTCTCTCGCCGCAGCTCACGCCTCAACCCTCCCACCTTCGGGATGTACAACCTGTTGCCTCTAGCATACAACAAGTTATCTTCAAGCCAATAACGCTTAATTACCCCTTCACGTACCTCTCCCTTGAGTTGGACGTATTCTGGGTCTGCGTCGGCTTGCTCTTTAACCCTCTCTAGTAGGGTTGACTGCACTATCTGCAGCGCAGCTATGTAGCGTTGCACCTCCGTTTGGCTCAATGCATCCACTACTTGGTTCTGTCGCTCCCAATAGAACTCACATTTCTCTTCCTCTATGAAGAGATTATATTCTCTAAGCCAAAAGAACACATTGTTTGGTGCTCGATAGTCCATGCACCCCTGAAATGAACCACCTTGTTTCCACTTAAACAACACCGGAGCGCCATATGGGGCTTTTGACAGTTGGATCACTCCCGCATCCAACAGTCTGTTGAGGTGTTTCCTCTGCTCCAAAGGCTCTGTATTAGCCAATTGATAAGGGGCCTGAGCAGGAGATTCAGCACCTAGTTCCCGCTCAATCTTGTGATCAACTGCCCTCCGAGGGGGGAGTTCGCTGGGCAATTTTGGTGGCATCACGTCCACATAATCCACCAGGGTAGTTGCAGCATCATCACGTGCCACCATGACCTGATCCGGTAGTATCTCGATTAGTGCTGCAATGTAAGCGGTCTCGCCCCTCTTGAGACCCGCTTGCAACTATTGAGGAGACTGCATACCTGCTGCTGTAGTTTTTTCTCCATACGTTGCCTGTATAAAGCATGGTGATTCCTCCGCAAAAATCAGCATACCTGATAAGTGAGGCACCAAGATAGCCTTAGCTTGGACGAAGAAGTCTATCCCCAAGATAAACTCAAACTCGTCGAGCACCAAGACTGTCACACCGATCTCTCCCTCCCAAGCTCCAACTTTGAGGGTTGCGCTGGCCATTCCATGAATCGGAGTTGGCCCAGAGTTTACCGCCTTCACTTTCCATGAACTTGGTTGCACCTGCAAACCAAATTCACTCACCAATTTATGGGAGAAGAAGTTGCTGGTCGCTCTTGTGTCCAGCATTGCCAAAACATGCCTCCCATTTAGTAGCACCGATGCATACATCAACCCTTTGCAAGGTGGCTGCCTTTCTGCCATCATTGAGTTGAGTAGCTGTAATGGATTCATGCGTGGTGTTGCTGCCGCACCACGTCCTTCTTCCTCAGATTCCCTGAGAGTTAGAGCAAATAGCTTTTCCCTCCTTGGACATTCCCTTGCCCGATGAGGACCATTGCATATAAAACAGCCCTGCTCTCTGTTGGTGGGATGCAACTTGGACTGGCTCGGTTCTACAACCTTCTTGCCCTTTCCCTCGGGCTTCTTGCCATCCTTATGTGCACGCCCCATCTTCCTTCCCTCCGTGGCCATTTTAGTGGTTGTTGTCAGCTTGAAATCCACCAAGTCTTCCGCAGAAGCAATGGCCGAAGAAAGATCCCTCACTCCTTGCTGTCGGAGTTCAGCTTGAGCCCACGGCTGCAAGCCAGAAAGAAAGTTGTACAACTTGTCCTCCTCGGACATGTTGGTGATGTCGAGCATAAGGGAGCTGAATTCTCGTACATACTCTCTTATAGTCCCCGAATGCCGTAGCTTCTTCAGGGATTCCCGTGCAACCCACCCTGTGTTGCACAGAAGGAACTGCTCCTTTAGTTCCTTCTTGAGGATCTCCCAATCCTCCAGCTGAGCTCTCCCAGCTCGAGCACTCTCTGATGCTCTGGTATGCCACCATAATTTGGCATCTTCACTCAAGTACATGCTGGTGATGGTGACTCTCTCTCATTCCGGAATGTGAGAAGCCTTGAAGTACTTCTCCATATCCCATAAGAAGTTCTCTAACTCCTTTGCATTCCTGCAGCCATTAAAGGAATGTAGTTCTGGAACTCTTACCTTTGAAGGAACTCCACCTTCAACAATGGAGTTTGCCACCGCTCCCTTCACCACCATCAAGTCCTGCTCCAAGGACTTTAGACTTGATCTCATGGAGTTCATGATCGCAGCATACCTTTCCTCCGCATCTTTCAGCTCACTCGCAAGGGCCTCATTGAGAGCAGCATTTTGCCTCTCTTGCCAAGCCAACTGCGCCCATAAGCTTTCCGCATCATTGGTTGGAGGATTCCCCAGCATCTCCTCGATGCGAATCAACCGATCCCGAAGCTCCACTTGCGTCACCATGGCTTTTGTTGATCTTGGCTTCCGCTGAACCGGTTTCTCACCAAACCGGGCTCTGATACCACTTGTCACACCGGAAAATTTCTACCCTGAATTTCACTCGTGATGGCACCAAGGTTCGCCCACCTCAGCCCGCCAAACTCGTACAAGCCCATAAGAGTATAGAGGAGAAGAGAAGTACAACAACCTTGCCAACCTTTTATTGCTCACATAAAAGGAAATACAACTCTTAACACGGAGTGACACTACAAGTCTCTCTACCTATGTGCGTCCAACTCAATAGACCCCCTAGTCTATTTATAGTACCCATATTTGGCTGTGACCAACTGCTGGAGATCATGGAGAACATATTCCACAATGTTCTCCCTGCAGTTCAACCGCTGGAGGCCATGTTCTCCTGACAGTTAGTTGACTGTCTGGGCTGCTGCCACTTGTCCCACGAGCCCTCAATTGCCTCTTTGCTGGCCACGTGTCCCTTGACAGTTGCAGCTCTGGTTCTCCAGCCTGCAGTCACGTGTCTTCAGCCTGCGACGCCAAGTGTTCAAGCTGTTCATATGCTCCTACAGCTCACTTTAGCCAACCTGTCCCGCTGTTCGCTCTACAGGACTGTTTGGGCTGTTCGGGTCTCCATCCGAACATGTCGTGACTCCGTCACTTGCTACTATGTGTGCTGCCCACGCACACATATGTTGGAGGTAGTCCGTCGCCTCGCATGATACTCCTCCTAGTGGCACCGACCACCACAGCTGGTTGTTTGCTCGTATGTGTGTTGTCCGTGCACACACACGCTGGAGGCACTCCATTGCCTCTGAGATCATGAGGTCCGTTACATGATCTCGTTGTGGTGGCACCTACCACTCGCAACGGGTGTGACAGTAGTAATAGTGTCAATATAGTAGTAGTATTTTACTTATATAATTATTGTAGCAATATAATAGTAGTATAATATTAGTGGTAATATAGTTGTAGTATTATAATAGCGGTAGTAATTGTAGTATAATAGTAACAGTAATAGTAGAGTAGTTACAATAGTAATATAGAAGTTATCAAAGTAGTAATAGTATTGTAAGATAATATTAGTACTAGTAATATACTAATAATAGTAGTATAATACTATTAGTAGAACAGTAGTAGTAGTAGTATAATAGAAATACTAGTGATATGGTAGTAGCAATAGTAGAAGTATAATAGTAATAGTTGTAGTATAGTAGTAGTTATAGTCATAAAAGAGCACTAGTGTAGTCGCAGTATTACCAGTGATAGTATGATAATAATAACAGTAGCATAGTAATAGTATAGTACTTGTAGTAATAGTATAGTAATAATAGTAAAAATAGTATAATAATTGTGTAGTAGTATTATAGTAGTTGTAGTAGTAATATAGTAATAGTAGCAGTAGTATTACAATCTAAAAATGATATTTGTATATTTATAGTATTAATATAGTAATACTAGTTGTATACCAGTAGTAGTATTTGTATAGTAATAGCAATAGTTCTAATATACTAGTAATAGTAATAGTATAATAGTAGCATTAGTAGTAACAAATATATTATAGTAGTCGTAGTATAATAGTAGTGTGAGAACTAATAGAAAAAGTATAATAGTGGTAGTAGTAAAGTAGAAATAGTAGTATCTTATTAGTAGTGATAGTAATATCTAGAAATAGTAATAATAGTAGTAGTACAATATTATAACAGTAATAATAATAATGATATAGTAATAATAATAGTATAGTAATGGTAATAATAACAATAATATAACAGTAGTCATAGTAGTATTGTATTAGGTATATTAGTATAGTATTAGTAGTAGTATGATTGTTGTAGTAGTAATAGTGTAATAGTAATAGTTCAGTAATACAATTGTAGTAATTATCGTAATAGTAAAATAATACTAGTACTATAATAGTAGTATATTCTACTATTATTATACTACTATACTACTATTACAATATTATGATATTATTACACTACTATTATATAATAATTACTATACTGCAATACTAATAACATGATACTACTAATATATTTTACATAATTATATTACTCCTACTAATATATTGCTACTATTATCATTATACTATTATAACTATTTTTACTGATATAATAAAACTTTTGCAATACTAGCACTAGATGTATCACTACAAACTAGTATTACTATTGTTAGTATTACTATTGTTGTGAATATATTACTATTAATATTATACAATACTAATACGACTACTACTATTAATATTTTCTACTATACTATTATTTACATATTATTATTGCTACAATACTACTACTATTTTATTATTACTACTGCTATTAATATACTACTTTAATTACATTATACTAATATAGTATCACTATACTATAAATAGAATTGTACTCCTACTGCCACTATATTACAAATTCTATTATTGTATTATAATACTATTATTACTATTATACCACTGATACTAGTGACATTATACAACTTCTACTATTACTATTACTATTTTACTACTACTGTACTTCTACTATTACCATATAAATACTATACTATTGCTACTACTATTATAATTGTACTACTATACTACTATACTAATATACTAATATACTAGTTTTATTATACTATTATCTCACTATTGATATATTAGTACTAATACACTACTGTTATTATACTCCTACTATTACCACTTCTAGTAGTACTATACTACTATTAGTATACCATGATTACTATTACTTACTATTATACTACTACTGATAGTACCATTACACTACTACTACCATTACTACTATTATACTACTTCTACTATACTACTACTTTTATTATATTATTATTATACTATTGCTTCTGGTATTACAATAATATTAATATACTATTATATTACTAATGATAAAATACTACTACTATAGTACTATTATGATACTATTAATACTATCACTTCTAGTACTACTATACTACTAGTAGCATACAAGGATTACTACTACTAGTACAGTACAACAACAACTACTATTATTATATTATATTTTTCCTACTATACTATTATACTTCTAGTACTATACTACTATACTACTATACTACTACAAGTATACTAATACTCTTGTACTACTAATGCTACTATATTATTACTATTCTACTTCTACTACTGTTACTATACTACTACTATCACTATAACTATTATACTATTTTTATAGTTATACTACTGCTATACTACTACTATACAACTATAACTACTTTTTTACTACTAATAATAAATTATATTACTGTACTACTATTACTATATAACTACTCATATGCTATTATATTGCTATGAAAACACTACTAATAAACTACCACCAATACTATTATTATTATTATTATTTTATTATAGTACAATACTATTAATACTACGATACTACTATTATTATTATACTACTACTATATAACTACTTAGTACTATTAATATTATGCTACTACAAATATTCTACAATTACTAATATGCTATCATACTACTATACTACTATAGTATTATACTAATATTACTATACCACTATATTATAAATATTATAAAACTTCTACTATACTATTATACTACTTTTACTTCTATTATTATTACTATACTAATATACTACTAATATTACTACTATTACTGGTATAATAACAACAACTACTACTATAATTGCTACTATTACTAATAAACTATCATATTTCACTATAGTTTTTATGCTACTACTGTTATTACTGTTATATCACAACTATTATAATACTACTAATACTTCTATACGACTACTAGTAATACTATTACCAATACTTTTATACTATAGGTACATTACTATTATTATTACTGCTATACTATTATTGCTATTACAACTATTATAAGACCACTATTACTACTATTGCTACTATCAGCATAATACTGTTATTGTTGTGACTACTACTCTCTAATGGTACTAGTACTAGTATACTACAATACTACTACTGCTGCTGCTATTATACTATTATTACTGCTACTATAACTATACTACCACTAGTAATGCTATTATTATATTCTAACTACTAATATACTACTATGCTACTATTGCTATTACTACTATATTACTATACTTCAACACTTCTATACCACTAATAGTTTATCACTATACTACTACTAATATAACAACAACTATTATTAATCATGTATTCGACTACTATTACTATACTGTTACTACTTCTATGCTAACGTTAGTATACTACTAATACTATAATACTACTATTATACCGACACTAATATGCTACTATTATTATATTACTCTTGCTACTATACTGACAATAATATACTACTTCTATCATGCATCTAGTAATCTTATACTGACACTAATATACTACTACTAGTGCATGTCGACTAATACTATGATGATGCTGCTATACTTCTATATTACTACTACTATCATATTAAGGACCAAGGTTTCTATTAGTATAGTACTAGTAATATGGTAGTATATTACTACTACCATATTACTAGTACTATACTAACAAAAACCTTAGTCCTAAGCAAAAGTTCTAGTGAGGAAATGACCATAAAAGTATTGCGAGAGCAACTGAGATAATAAGGGAAAGAGAAGGATGAAGCTTAGAAAAAAGGTTATGGAATTAATGGAGATGATGATACAAATGAGACAAAAGCTCAACAAGTTGGAGCGATCTCAACAGTCATCTAATGAAGTTGTAGAGGTCATAGAAGACACACCCTTTGTGGGTGAATTCTCAAAAATATAGGTCCTTCACAAGCATCTACTCCACTAGTAAGGGATACCCAATCCCCGATCTCAAGAATTCCTACCAATGTAGAGCTGCTAGCATACATCCTATAGCATGTACAACAAATGGTGGCTACACAACTAAGACAAGGAAGTAACATTGGTATGATGAATAATGCAGATAAAATATACCCTAATCATCACGATCAAGTACCATATCCTAAAGGCTACACAGTGCCTAAGTTCAAATAATTTACTAGCATTAGTAACCCTAAACCACACATACCTCATTTTGTGACTCTGTGTGGGGACTCTAATAATCTCTCATTATTTTGTCAATTTCTAACAAGTTTAACAAGGGTAGTATTTGAGTGATATGCTAGTTACAATCAGAGTCCAGACAAACTTGGTCACAAATGAAAGATGTTTTCCAAATGAGGTTTTGAGGAATCTGCAACAAGGTGACCATTGCGGACCTTGTTTCAATAGTAAAGTGCAACAACAAAATTGATTTTGGATTACATCACATGGTGGAGAAATCTAAGTATTAGGCGTAAACAATTCATAAGCCAATTTGAAGCTATAAATCTAGTTCTTAGTGACATATGGAAGAATTAGATAGCACCATACTTGAGTGCTTCTTCTATCCACACTTTCCAAGACCATATTGTACAAGTCAAGAAGTTAGATAGGATTAGCCCACCAGCCTTAGTCGGTTCACAAAATTTAAAACTATAAAAAGACTTTGGTCATACTTCAAAGCTAAGCCAACTCAAAAGTCATTGGTGATGCTTGGCTAAACCAACCCCAAAAATCATTGGTGACACCACAAATGAAATCGGCAACATGCTAATGAGGCCATCGATTATCAAATCAAAAATTGACTAGTGTCAACTAACAACACACTCAAAGTCATGGATCACACTTCAAAGCTAAGCTAACTAAAAAGATATTGGTAATGCGTGACTAAGCCAACCTCCAAAAGCTATTAGTGATGCCTCAAACTTAGTTAACAACATGCCAATGAGGCCATTAATTTTCAAATCAAATTGAACTAGGTAGTCATGAACTTGCTTAGTTAGTCAGCTAGATGCCTTGTTCAAATAAAGTTAATACACAATACACTTAAAGTCATCGGCCACGCTACAAAGCTAAGCCAACTCAAGAGCCATTGGTGACACTTGGCTAAGACAACACCAAAAGCTCTTGGTGACACCTCAAACTGAATTGACAACACACCAATAAGACAATCAATTATTAAATAAAAAATTTAAAGAAATCATTGGTGATGCTTAACAAAGCCAACTGTAAAAGTCATTGGTGATACTTTAGAGCTAATTGACAACATGCCAATGAGACCATCTGTTATCAAGTTAAAAATTAAATGAAGTCAACTACTAACATGCTCAAAGCTATTAGCCATATTTTGGAGCTAAACCAAATCAAAATTTGTTGGCGATTCTTACCTAAATCAACCCTAAAAGTTCTATTGGTGATGCTTCAAACCAAACCAACAATATGCTAAAAGGCCATCAATTATCAAATTAGAAATTAAGCTAGTGCTGCTAATCATTTTTTTTAAGTCAAGAATAAAAAAAAGTCAACTGACAACAAATAAAAAGCTGTTAGTAAAGCTTTAGATCTTAATGAGGTCAACTGACACAAGCAAAGTTATTAGCATCTGCCAAGGATCCAAGCATCCCCCCGAGTCAAGTTCCACTCGGCCAAGGGCACAGGAGTAGGGCAGAGATGAACATCAAGCCTATTCCCACTTGATTTCTCATTCCACTCTCCTTTTTATCTCAATTTTTGTTAGTCATGTTTCTCATTTTAGGAGATTTCTAATAATTATTGGGGAATTTAAAATAGAAACTTACACCTATTGGAAGTCATATTTCCATAACACATGATCGCACTCAAACCATCAAATATTTTCATTTGTTGTTTCAAGATTGCCTCCTGGGATCTCTGCTACCCTAGGAAATCTATTTGGATTCCACAATAGTATACTAGTAGTAGTCCTAATTGTATATTACAATAGTAGTAGTATTAGTAGTAATATTATATAGTAATATATTGGTATAGTAGTTATAGTAGTATAGTAGTAGAATAGCAATAGTAATAGTAGTAATATAATAGTAATAAAAGTATAGTAATAGTTTTGTAATATAGTAATAGTAATAATAGTATAATAGTAGTTATAGCAGTACTACTAGTAGTAGTATAGTAACAACATAGCAGTAATAGAAATAGTAGTAGTAGTAGTCATATAACAAGAGTAGTAGTAGTACTGCTATAATGATAATAGTAGTACTATTATACTAGTAATAGTAGTATAGTTATAATATAATAGTAGTATAATAGTATTAATATAATAGTAGTAATAAATAATACTAATACTATACTAGTACTATTGCTACCACAATAATTACTACTACATAAATCAACTTTACCACTATTAAAACTACCATACCACAATAACTAATACTATACTACTAAAATATTATTGCTACAAGTATACTACTGCTATACTACTAGTAATGCTAATATTATTATATTACTATTATTACCAATAGTACTGCTATTATGTTATACTACTATTGCACTACTGTTATTGGTATTACTACCACTATTATTTTACTAGAATATTGCTACTATGCTACTAGTGCTACTACTAGTATACTAGTAGTGCTATACTACTAATACTGCAATTATACTATTACATGACTACTACAACTACACTACTACTTGTACTACTATTATACTATACTTCTACTATATTACTGCTAGTACTACAACCATAACTATTATACTATTAGTAATATTTCCACTATATTACTATCGAATCATGCAAAATTATTAGGGTTCATAGTGTTCTAATGCGACTGTCCAGAGGCATCTCTTTAGATACCGAGATGGCCCTTGATGTGGACATGTGTCCCACATGATCGGTGTAGCAATCTCTACCACCTATCTTTTAGGCTTTCTCATTTCATATGACAATGATTCGATGATTTGGGGAATGCTGTTTAAGAAATTCTTTGTCCCTTTTCACCCATTTTTGGCAATTTTTGTCCTGTGTCTTTTGCAACCCTTTCTTTCTTTCCTTCTTCATTTGCTAAGTTTTTTTTTTAAAATGACATCTTCTTCTGCTCCTTCCTCCCATAGACGGGGGTTGTCTTTCAGTAAGGGACCTACCACTCCATCAGTCCCAGTAGTCATAGCTTCATCCTCTAAGGCAACATCCACCTCAGTTCCTAGTGTTGGTGGGTTGAGCTCCACACCCTCCATTGCTGCTGTGGCCTCCAATAGGCCAGCTCCACTAGCTATCCTATCCTCTTGTACTGGGGTTGGTTCCAAGCCATCTGCTATTCTCTCACATCGGTGGCTACAAGTCCGCTTGAGGAAATACCCCAGAGGAAGTGTCATTTTTTATCCTTTTCAACCATTATGGCTTTTATTTTTTATTAGGGGACCTTGCTCAGCTTTGGATATTGGGACTTAACTTTGTACTTCATTAGGTGTCTATGAGGTTATAGTTTGAGTTTCTAAACTAGTTTCTAGGAGAAAAACATTGCGGACTTAGTAAATATATTTAGCTCTCCAGATGATACTGACTTGGACTTGTGGGGGGTTTGAGTAGGAGAGAGAATTTGAGAGAGGAGTTTGGGTTAGAGTTTAGTGCCTCTCAGGAGATATTCAAATGTAGCTTTAGACACCATGTAGATAGCTTTATCTAAGATATTCTAGGAGGCTGAGACCTCTCCCTTGATCAAATTGTGTCCAACATCAAAAAATTTGTCATTGTTCTTTGAACCCTAGCCAATCCAAAGGTTCCATCATAACTATTGAAATGTTTAGGGATGCCTTCAAGAGCTGATAGGGTTCAAAAATAGGGGCTAGATGGCATTTTGATCCCTAGAAATGGTGTAGATTAGTTTCCTTACAACCCTAGCTCCATCTACTTTTAGAGAGACCATCTCCTTAAGATTTTTACCAGGGTAGACTAAGTTCTTTCTTGTGAGTGGGGAAACCCTTCCACTCGCTGACCTAACATAGATGTCCACCCTAAGGTTTATCAGCTTTTAATCTCTTAGGTAGATGTGGTTGAGGATTCTAGATCTACTCTCATGTGGTTCGATAAGGCTTGTTTGCCAGAGCATAGCTTATATATGGCTTGGGAAGTTAGTATGTACCTTAGACTTTTGTGTTCTTGATTCTTTAGTTGCTTTCTCCTTGATTTAATCATTGATTTTGTACAGGGTTAACTTAGATCTCATTCATGAATGAGTTTTGAAGGTAACAGGCAGGAACTCCTTAGGTGCCCCCGGTCTTGTCATCTTGAAAGAGGTTTTCTAAAGTAGAAGGTAATGCTCCCCCTCAGGAGTCTATCCAAGGCCCAGGGAAGAAGAAGTGAGAGAAGGAAGAGTAGATAAGGAATGGGTAGGTAATACCTCACCCTTCTGAATGCCTTTCTTGTGTTGAATCCATAGGAGAGGCCACTCAGGCACTAAACTCTTCTATTGCATAGTTCATTGGCTGTGGGAAGAAGGTGGTTATGACTTCTGAACCTACACCTTCTCCTCTTCATATTAAAGTATGGGCACAGCCAACCTCTAATCATCTAAGCTCCTTAAACAAGGAGATAGCACCGAGGAGTATTTCATTAGAGATTTTGGGGATAGTGAAACCTCCATATTGGGCGGCTCCCTGTAGATAAGGTTTTCATTAAGGGGGCTTGGACTTGTGCCAACATCCTCTTCCATCAATGCTACTCCTTTTTTCCTTTTCACTAACTTTTAGCTCAATTGTTGACACTAATTTTTTCATTTTATAGGTCAATAATTTTTGAACCTTAGAAGCAAATGGCTTTTGAGAAGAATAAGGCCACTAAAGTCAAGGAGGA
Source organism: Trichopus zeylanicus subsp. travancoricus (assembly GCA_005019695.1). Taxonomy (NCBI): domain Eukaryota; kingdom Viridiplantae; phylum Streptophyta; class Magnoliopsida; order Dioscoreales; family Dioscoreaceae; genus Trichopus; species Trichopus zeylanicus. The sequence continues at coordinate 16,491 of RXID01014709.1, forward strand.
TGTGAACTTCCTCTATTCTCAACTTGAGTCACTCTAGCTTAAGGTTGTGAAGATAAAAAGGTAGTTAGAGGAGGAGAGAAATATCCTCTTGGTGGAGGAAGATTCAGCCTTAACAAGGTTGAAGAAACTGGAGGCTTGGTAAAAGGCTGAGCTAGACCAAGAAAAGGATGAGGCGGTGGCTATGTTTCATTAGAGCTCGGAGTACTTGGAGCAGAGCCTTCTCTCTGCCAACTCCTTCTTTGAGGGCTACCTCTACCATAGTGACACAGTAAAGAAGACTCATCATGATCCTAACCTTAAGCTTGATGACCTTTGAGTGGAACTTCACAACAACTTGAGAATTTACCACCTCAACTGGGAGTACAAGGAGATCCTCTAGACTGAGAAAGAAGCTAAGGCTGCGTTTGGTTTCGGATTAGGATCAAAATCATTCTGTATTGACTGGCCTACCATCCAAACACCCAAAACTTGACCAAACTAATATTATATAATTTAATTAAATTTTAATTGTAAAATGGCTAAAATGCCCTCAAACCCAATAGCCACGATGAATACCTCATCTGATAGCCACGAGGAAACCCTATTATGCTCTTTTACTCCATCCCCAATCCCTTTCCTCCTTCTCCTCCCTACCTCTTCTCACGATCTCGCTCCAGCGGACCTCGATCAGTGGTGCAAAGTCATCTATGGAGAAGGTCCCCAGTGAAGAAGCCCTAGCCAGTATGGACTCCACTGAATTATGGTTGGAGGAGCAAAAGTTTGTGTCTTTGGTGTATTTTTGCTGGGATTTTGGGGGTGGTGCTATTCTCACTTGAGGTTTTGTGGATTAATCTGAAGATTGGTTTAGGACCACATTTGTGGAGGCTATTGAGGGGGTTTCCAATAGCCATGAGGTAAAGTTCTCCTCTTGATTTTGGATTTTCGATTTTGGAGAAAGTTTTGGTTTTGTTCAATTTCAAATGGCTAATTTTTGACAAGGATGGAAGTGAATTTTGTTCTATTTAAGCTTTTAGCAGCTTGTTTACTTGGTTGGTGGACGAAAATCACCTAGGGTTGTTTGAGTTAAAAAGAAAGGAGTTCATTCAGACTTATCCTACTTTTTTGTCATATCTCATTTGAAAAGCTAGATGTAATAGATAATTTGGTTCTGAAATTTTTGTCTCTGAAGCAGATACAAAGGAACGCTTGACCACTTGCTCAGCAGAGATTTTGTCCTCTAATTGTATAGTTTTTCACCCGAAGGTTGGTGTTTGCTGACTTGTATTAAGTCGGGAGAAAGAAATTTTGCAAGTTGGGTATCATCCTATTCATGTCTCTTCTGCTTTGGAGTTAGAGTTGTTTAATTCTTTTTTATTGTTCTTCTATTGTGTAAATCTTCAATTTTGAAGAGAAGCCTCTAGTTGAATTGCGGAACATTATGCATGACTACTGCTAGTTCATACTTAACTGGATCTTCACCCACTTTTCTAAACATGTTCCTAGGGAATTGAATATGGTTGCTGATTAGCTTAAGTCTACCCCAAGTGCTGTTGAAGAGACTTTTGGTTTTGGGATTGTATTTTCAAGTCTCATGGTTCATTGTATCTTTGTTTTTGAGCTTCTTTAGTGAGAGATTACTGTACCAAAAGAAGGTCCTCGCAGGAACTAATTCATCCTTCATGTTTGCATGAGATAATTACATATAAGTCCCTAGATTCCTTGAAACCATTGCAAATGTCTCAAAGGGACTTTTAGATTATGTGTAGATGCAATGCGGATTTCTCCTGACTGAACCCAAGCACTTGGAGATAAATAAGGTTACGAAAAGGTTGGGAACATTCAAAAAGCCATCTCCAAATCCCTTATTGGATCAAATAAGCCATCATGGTTAAGAAGCCTATTTTGCATTCATCATCCAAGTATAGTCCACATTTGTTGGCTAGATATCGTTTATCATATGGTATAAGAGAATGAAATAAATTGGTTGATAATTGGTCCATTGCTATCTCAAGGGCTGAAAGTTTGAACACTATTTCATTAAGACAATGTGCAACAGACTAGATGTTAGGAGCTTTCAAGGCACATTCTATTCATAACTATAGTTGAAAAACTAGTACAGTACTACAATGCCAAAAGCATGGTTTTTCAAGTAATTGAAATACTTTTGAACATGGCTCATGCCTAGAAGCAGTTTGTAGCTCTAACTGATCAAGCTTTGCATGTAAATAACCAATAATATGTCCTTAATTGTAGTTTGCGCCTTCAAAATATGCTTATATATACCCAAAAAAATATTAATGCCAAACGCTTTATAGAATAGTTATTATTATAGTTGAAGATTGTTGTGCTGAAAAGGTTTCCATGTTATTATGTTTGCATTGCTTGGGTTGAAACAATGATTTACTTCTTGTGATTTTAGTGTAGGAATGGATGCTCGAAATCCACCAATTCGGTGAAGTCCTCGAACATAATGTAAGGGGAAATCAACTCAACAAGTTGAACAGTCTTCTAACAAGAATGTATGCTCCCAAATTGGACCATTAATGAGGACACTTTATTTGTTCGGTTGCTAATGGAGGAACATGTTGATGGAAGAACCAAGGGGTGGTAATTTTAGAAGGCAATCTTGGAATAAAGTTGAGTGAAAATTCAATGAATTATCTGTCATGGCACGCGATGCAGAGCAATTGAGGGCTAGATGGAAGAGACTCAAAGAAAGGTATAATGACTTTCCATTTATGAAGAACAAGAGCGAATGGACGTGGGACTATAACCACCACAGGCCAACAGCAGGAGATTTGGAAGTAATGAAAGATTTTTTTATGGTATATTACACTTTACATTATAATTTTTTGAATACATTATGAAATTTTATTTCTAATATTCTTTTGTTTTTTTGAAGCACAATCCACTATATGAAAATGCCTGGATCATTGGGTTTCCTCAGTTTTTTGAGTAGAAATGATGGTGAAGAGCTCAATTGCAATGGGAAGGTGGATGCATTCATCAAGAAGTGAACTTGAAGCATCACCGATACCATGAGAGGGATTTGATTCGAGCGGCTCACTGATGAGGCAAAACACTAAGGTTGACGATGATCCAACCAATCGTACCTCTCAAAGGAACTTGTTTCGTGGTGAGAACCATACTTCTGGACCATGTGGGAAATGCTCTCTTGAAGGAATTGACAATAGCAGTAGAAAAAATAGCAGGAGACATAGTGGAGAGTTCCTGAGAAGCACTGTGAGCAAGCCTGCAAAAAATGATAATTAGGAGAATATAAACAGGTGGATGGATATTATGGAGAGAAAGTATGATGTTTTGGATGAAATATTTCTCAAGAATGCTCATAGCGGAGATGAACAAACTGACGATAAGTATAACAAGTGCATAACCAAGTTGTTTAGTCTTAGTTTTTTGGACGATTTAGACAGGTTCAAATGCACTGAATGTCTGAATGATTCATTGCTGTATGATTATTTTTTGATAGAGGATGACCCGGTTGGACTACAATTATGGGCTAACATGTGAATAGATGAATTTAATGCAAAACACGGAGCAGAGGTAGATAGATCAAGTGGGTCATCCACTCAATTCTCAGGTAACTTCGAGTAGGTTGCCAAATGAGTAGTCATGCATGGTTGAAGTACCTCTTTACTAAGGTGAGTTATTTTCATTTATCTTTTACTTTATTCTCATCACCATTATTACTTGTAATTTTAAAAGTTTATCACTTTTGTGCCAATCAGGTACGACACGGTGTATCTACTCTTCAAATGCAATAATGTATGAAAGCACAGATACACCCTATCAATTAGGCATGACTTATCACTCATAACTTTTGCATATGAACTATTATTGGAACTTGTCCAATTCATAATGTCGTGCTAATGAGTCTGTGTTTTTAGACATTGCTTTAACTGTTAGACATGTGAGGACTCATGTCATTAACTTTTCATACTCTATTTATTTGTTGTAACTATTGGACATGTGAGACTCATGTCATTGAGACTGTATGTCTTGTGAGGTCTTTAAAAAGCTACCTCTCTTGTGATTTGTCATGTTTAGGATCCTGTATCCCATGTGATTCCCTCTAAAATTTTCTAACGTGAAACAACTATTTATCATATGCCAAAGTGTGTTTATCTTTGTAACACCAAGATGTCTAATTATGGTGACATTATTGATGATGAGGATTTACAAATGGAGGGTGTCTTGGAAGATAGCATATTCGATCAGATACAAGGCCTCTCAACCTATACGAGAAGATCACCTCATCCACTGAATAATCGATCGTTTACTGGGATGAAAGCTATATATGATTTACTCGGTAATGAGGAATAATATTTCTGGACCTTTAGAGTTGTGCCCCAAGTGTTTCTACAGTTCACTAGATTGCTAGTTGAATGGGGAAGTATCTTGTCTGCACAACATGTATCATCTAAATTATAAGTAGAGATTTTTCTTTACTCGGTTGCTCGTGGGGTGTCTAACAAAGACTTGCAACTGACATTCCAATACTCTGCAGAGACTATAAGCAGGTACTTCAATAAAGTCTTGCAAGGTACTATCTCACTAAAAAATGATTACATATAATTATCGTCTGATGATGCTCCGATCCATCCCACAATTCTTAATCGAGGAGGAGCATATCCATTCTTCAAGGTGAGATAATTACTACAATATTCTCAAAGTAATGGCAACTTAAAATCCTAACATATTATGTGTTTCATTGTAGGATGCACTCGATGCTATAGATGGCACCCATATACCTATGATTGTGAGTCGAGAAATGCAACTTCCATTTCAAGATAGGCATGATTTGCTTACGCAAAATGTTATGGTAGTTGTGTGTTTTGATATGAAATTATGTACATTTGTAGCGATTGGGAGGGATTTGCGGTAGATGCATGAGTCTTACAAGAATGTTTAATGTTAGGCAATTTCTCGGTCCCCGAAGGTGAAACTCGTACTTTTGCTTTTGTTTAAATACAAATGATAATATTTGTAATGCTAATGATAGTTTATTTTTAGGTAAATACTATCTTGTGGATGCCAGTTATGCCAATACTAGCAACTTTCTTGCACCATTTCGAAATGAGCGGTATCACATCGGACAGTTTGGTCACGGTCAAGTCCGATGTTGGAATCCGAAGGATAAGTTTAATCATATGCACGCCAGTTTGAGAAATTGCGTGGAGAGGACATTTGGCATATTTAAGCAACTATTTCAAATGTTTCATAAAATGCAACCATATCCTTCCGAGACACAATGTGCTATAGTGGTAGCTTGTGCGGTGCTACATAATTTTGTACATAGAAATTACGGTGAGGATCAACTATTTCGTAAGTGTTGGCCTAATGAACGAGTTGATAATAGCACCGAAGAAGATATGAAAACTCACAATGAAATAACAAAACCTAACATTCGTATATCGCAACGTAAAGTACAAAATGAGAATATACTTCGGAACCAAATAACTGCAACTCTATGGGATGTGTGAGTGATAGTCCACTCTTTTCTGATATAAAATATCGTAATTAACTTTTTGATGTCAAATAAGTTGATAATTTTTTTGTTTGTTATCAGTTGTAAGTATATTTGAGATAATTTTCTATAATCACATTAATGATTTTTCTATTTTCGTTTACTTGTAGATAATAATGTCATACTTTTTCACCGTGAAATAGCTGCACATGTAGGAGAAGAAGTGGCATATAAGGCGAACCCCATCCCGAACTTCATTACAAGCTAGGATCATTTTCCTCCCTGATGCTTTCTTTACTATCTGGAGTTCTTCAGACATTACTCACTGTATTCTTGTAACTGATGATGTAGGCATTTTGAACTATGAGACAATGTCTTGGAAAACTGCTATATCTATTTGTAATGTACATTGTATTCTTCACTGTTTTCTTATGCAAACTCTAGTATTAAGATTTTTATGACATGTGGTGATGTTATTCTTGAAAGCTAAAACTAAAAATTATTACAAGAATGTTGTAAAAATTATCAGATCGAAACAAGCAATATAAAAAGACATTCTGGAAAGTTGTTTACAGAACAAGATGGAGATTAAACCACATTAAATAACCTTCATAAGGCAAATGAACAAAAACACAACAAACAAGTTGTTTACCATGGTCAGATAACAAGCTAGCTAATAATACACCATTTGAGTAAGGAACAAGACAAAGCCAAAAATTTACTACAATGATCACTACTTAGTAGAATAAAAACTGGAGAAAACAAAAGTGTTTGCAGCAAAGAACAGGAGGCTAGCCAGCCACAACTGTATGAAGACATTCCAACCCTTGAATTCTATGAGATAGCCCCAACAAAGCCAGTGAAGTTGAGATCCCATCCAAATAGAACCACAGACCAAGCCTTTCAATTTGAGCTTCAAATTGCCCCAAGGAAGAACCGGAGGCAACAAGCAGAACCACCACACAAAGAATTGTGCAGTGATAACCTGTCATTCATCATTAAAAAGAAGTCAATGTGAATAAGGGAAAAACAAAAAGCTAAAAAAAACTTTCGTGCCAGCACATTCAATTGAAATAGATCATCCCATAGTTCTTGGAAAGATGTAAAGTAAGAAGATTGCCTCCCTAACCTTGCTGAATGCAACAAATGGAATGGTCTGCAGAAGAAGACAAAAAGGAAGGCTCCCTGCAAAGCATAAGATACGTGCAAGCTGAACCATTAACTGGGGGAGAAAGGAAATGAGTTTCTTCAATGTTGAGAAGCCATGTTGGTGATGAAGATAGATATGATAGAAATATATGGAGAAGTTATGTCCTGGATTAGTTCGTGTGAGATGATACAAGAGCGCCTCATTCAAAAACTCCCACCCATAAAGCTTGAAGAAGGAAGTAGTGAAGAAACTGAATATTTAACCAGAAATTAGCCCAAAGAGAAAACTGTCCACTGTAATGTTGCTTCTAAGAAAAACCCATGGAGAAGATGCCTCTTTAATCAACTTTATCCAAGAACTTTGATTGGTTGTGACTTCTCCTAGACTCCATTGTTTGAGAGTGTACTTATGAGGCCCAACATTGCATTTGTTCAAGATGAGAACAAAGGGAAGAGCATGAATGATAGGGTAGATTCGAAAATGAACAACTAGTCCATACCAGCAGCCTGAATCACCTTACCTACAATAGATCATAGCATGACATGATATAGAGGAAAGAGAAGCAGTCACCAAACCCACAACTCAACACCTCTATAGAACGTTCTAAACAACACAAGAATTAAGATAACCATAAATCATTTAGACTTAAGAACCACGCAAAGTTCATATACTCTATAGTATTTCAACAACAACAAAGGATGCATCATAACAAATTTTTGGGCTAATTCCACACATTAAGCTGGCTTTTCCCCATTGTTTCCACATCAAGTGATTGACAACAATCTCAAAGTTTTGTTGTAAAATCCAATTTCAGATGTGAGAAATACTCAAGACACAGGGTCAAGGAATCTAGGGACATATATGTAATTATCTCATGCAAACATGAAGGATGAATTAGTTCCTGCGAGGACCTTCTTTTGGTACAGTAATCTCTCACTAAAGAAGCTCAAAAACAAAGATACAATGAACCATGAGACTTGAAAATACAATCCCAAAACCAAAAGTCTCTTCAACAGCACTTGGGGTAGACTTAAGCTAATCAGCAACCATATTCAATTCCCTAGGAACATGTTTAGAAAAGTGGGTGAAGATCCAGTTAAGTATGAACTAGCAGTAGTCATGCATAATGTTCCGCAATTCAACTAGAGGCTTCTCTTCAAAATTGAAGATTTACACAATAGAAGAACAATCAGAAAGAATTAAACAACTCTAACTCCAAAGCAGAAGAGACATGAATAGGATGATACCCAACTTGCAAAATTTCTTTCTCCCGACTTAATACAAGTAAGCAAACACCAACCTTCGGGTGAAAAACTATACAATTAGAGGACAAAATCTCTGCTGAGAAAGTGGTCAAGCGTTCCTTTGTATCTGCTTCAGAGACAAAAATTTCAGAACCAAATTATCTATTACATCTAGCTTTTCAAATGAGATATGACAAAAAAGTGGGATAAGTTTGAATGAACTCCTTTCTTTTAACTCAAACAACCCTAGGTGATTTACGTCCACCAACCAAGTAAACAAGCTGCTAAAAGCTTAAATAGAACAAAATTCACTTCCATCCTTGTCAAAAATTAGCCATTTGAAATTGAACAAAACCAAAACTTTCTCCAAAATCGAAAATCCAAAATCAAGAGGAGAACTTTACCTCATGGCTATTGGAAACCCCCTCAATAGCCTCCACAAATGTGGTCCTAAACCAATCTTCAGATCAATCCACAAAACCTCAAGTGAGAATAGCACCACCCCCAAAATCCCAGCAAAAATACACCAAAGACACAAACTTTTGCTCCTCCAACCATAATTCAGTGGAGTCCATACTGGCTAGGGCTTCTTCACTGGGGACCTTCTCCATAGATGACTTTGCACCACTGATCGAGGTCCGCTGGAGCGAGATCGTGAGAAGAGGTAGGGAGGAGAAGGAGGAAAGGGATTGGGGATGGAGTAAAAGAGCATAATAGGGTTTCCTCGTGGCTATCAGATGAGGTATTCATCGTGGCTATTGGGTTTGAGGGCATTTTAGCCATTTTACAATTAAAATTTAATTAAATTATATAATATTAGTTTGGTCAAGTTTTGGGTGTTTGGATGGTAGGCCAGTCAATACAGAATGATTTTGATCCTAATCCGAAACCAAACGCAGCCTTAGCTTCTTTCTCAGTCTAGAGGATCTCCTTGTACTCCCAGTTGAGGTGGTAAATTCTCAAGTTGTTGTGAAGTTCCACTCAAAGGTCATCAAGCTTAAGGTTAGGATCATGATGAGTCTTCTTTACTGTGTCACTATGGTAGAGGTAGCCCTCAAAGAAGGAGTTGGCAGAGAGAAGGCTCTGCTCCAAGTACTCCGAGCTCTAATGAAACATAGCCACCGCCTCATCCTTTTCTTGGTCTAGCTCAGCCTTTTACCAAGCCTCCAGTTTCTTCAACCTTGTTAAGGCTGAATCTTCCTCCACCAAGAGGATATTTCTCTCCTCCTCTAACTACCTTTTTATCTTCACAACCTTAAGCTAGAGTGACTCAAGTTGAGAATAGAGGAAGTTCACATCCTCCTTGACTTTAGTGGCCTTATTCTTCTCAAAAGCCATTTGCTTCTAAGGTTCAAAAATTATTGACCTATAAAATGAAAAAATTAGTGTCAACAATTGAGCTAAAAGTTAGTGAAAAGGAAAAAAGGAGTAGCATTGATGGAAGAGGATGTTGGCACAAGTCCAAGCCCCCTTAATGAAAACCTTATCTACAGGGAGCCGCCCAATATGGAGGTTTCACTATCCCCAAAATCTCTAATGAAATACTCCTCGGTGCTATCTCCTTGTTTAAGGAGCTTAGATGATTAGAGGTTGGCTGTGCCCATACTTTAATATGAAGAGGAGAAGGTGTAGGTTCAGAAGTCATAACCACCTTCTTCCCACAGCCAATGAACTATGCAATAGAAGAGTTTAGTGCCTGAGTGGCCTCTCCTATGGATTCAACACAAGAAAGGCATTCAGAAGGGTGAGGTATTACCTACCCATTCCTTATCTACTCTTCCTTCTCTCACTTCTTCTTCCCTGGGCCTTGGATAGACTCCTGAGGGGGAGCATTACCTTCTACTTTAGAAAACCTCTTTCAAGATGACAAGACCGGGGGCACCTAAGGAGTTCCTGCCTGTTACCTTCAAAACTCATTCATGAATGAGATCTAAGTTAACCCTGTACAAAATCAATGATTAAATCAAGGAGAAAGCAACTAAAGAATCAAGAACACAAAAGTCTAAGGTACATACTAACTTCCCAAGCCATATATAAGCTATGCTCTGGCAAACAAGCCTTATCGAACCACATGAGAGTAGATCTAGAATCCTCAACCACATCTACCTAAGAGATTAAAAGCTGATAAACCTTAGGGTGGACATCTATGTTAGGTCAGCGAGTGGAAGGGTTTCCCCACTCACAAGAAAGAACTTAGTCTACCCTGGTAAAAATCTTAAGGAGATGGTCTCTCTAAAAGTAGATGGAGCTAGGGTTGTAAGGAAACTAATCTACACCATTTCTAGGGATCAAAATGCCATCTAGCCCCTATTTTTGAACCCTATCAGCTCTTGAAGGCATCCCTAAACATTTCAATAGTTATGATGGAACCTTTGGATTGGCTAGGGTTCAAAGAACAATGACAAATTTTTTGATGTTGGACACAATTTGATCAAGGGAGAGGTCTCAGCCTCCTAGAATATCTTAGATAAAGCTATCTACATGGTGTCTAAAGCTACATTTGAATATCTCCTGAGAGGCACTAAACTCTAACCCAAACTCCTCTCTCAAATTCTCTCTCCTACTCAAACCCCCCACAAGTCCAAGTCAGTATCATCTGGAGAGCTAAATATATTTACTAAGTCCGCAATGTTTTTCTCCTAGAAACTAGTTTAGAAACTCAAACTATAACCTCATAGACACCTAATGAAGTACAAAGTTAAGTCCCAATATCCAAAGCTGAGCAAGGTCCCCTAATAAAAAATAAAAGCCATAATGGTTGAAAAGGATAAAAAATGACACTTCCTCTGGGGTATTTCCTCAAGCGGACTTGTAGCCACCGATGTGAGAGAATAGCAGATGGCTTGGAACCAACCCCAGTACAAGAGGATAGGATAGCTAGTGGAGCTGGCCTATTGGAGGCCACAGCAGCAATGGAGGGTGTGGAGCTCAACCCACCAACACTAGGAACTGAGGTGGATGTTGCCTTAGAGGATGAAGCTATGACTACTGGGACTGATGGAGTGGTAGGTCCCTTACTGAAAGACAACCCCCGTCTATGGGAGGAAGGAGCAGAAGAAGATGTCATTTTAAAAAAAAAACTTAGCAAATGAAGAAGGAAAGAAAGAAAGGGTTGCAAAAGACACAGGACAAAAATTGCCAAAAATGGGTGAAAAGGGACAAAGAATTTCTTAAACAGCATTCCCCAAATCATCGAATCATTGTCATATGAAATGAGAAAGCCTAAAAGATAGGTGGTAGAGATTGCTACACCGATCATGTGGGACACATGTCCACATCAAGGGCCATCTCGGTATCTAAAGAGATGCCTCTGGACAGTCGCATTAGAACACTATGAACCCTAATAATTTTGCATGATTCGATAGTAATATAGTGGAAATATTACTAATAGTATAATAGTTATGGTTGTAGTACTAGCAGTAATATAGTAGAAGTATAGTATAATAGTAGTACAAGTAGTAGTGTAGTTGTAGTAGTCATGTAATAGTATAATTGCAGTATTAGTAGTATAGCACTACTAGTATACTAGTAGTAGCACTAGTAGCATAGTAGCAATATTCTAGTAAAATAATAGTGGTAGTAATACCAATAACAGTAGTGCAATAGTAGTATAACATAATAGCAGTACTATTGGTAATAATAGTAATATAATAATATTAGCATTATTAGTAGTATAGCAGTAGTATACTGGTAGCAATAATATTATAGTAGTATAGTATTAGTTATTGTGGTATGGTAGTTTTAATAGTGGTAAAGTTGATTTATGTAGTAGTAATTATTGTGGTAGCAATAGTACTAGTATAGTATTAGTATTATTTATTACTACTATTATATTAATACTATTATACTACTATTATATTATAACTATACTACTATTACTAGTATAATAGTACTACTATTATCATTATAGCAGTACTACTACTACTCTTGTTATATGACTACTACTACTACTATTTCTATTACTGCTATGTTGTTACTATACTACTACTAGTAGTACTGCTATAACTACTATTATACTATTATTACTATTACTATATTACAAAACTATTACTATACTTTTATTACTATTATATTACTACTATTACTATTGCTATTCTACTACTATACTACTATAACTACTATACCAATATATTACTATATAATATTACTACTAATACTACTACTATTGTAATATACAATTAGGACTACTACTAGTATACTATTGTGGAATCCAAATAGATTTCCTAGGGTAGCAGAGATCCCAGGAGGCAATCTTGAAACAACAAATGAAAATATTTGATGGTTTGAGTGCGATCATGTGTTATGGAAATATGACTTCCAATAGGTGTAAGTTTCTATTTTAAATTCCCCAATAATTATTAGAAATCTCCTAAAATGAGAAACATGACTAACAAAAATTGAGATAAAAAGGAGAGTGGAATGAGAAATCAAGTGGGAATAGGCTTGATGTTCATCTCTGCCCTACTCCTGTGCCCTTGGCCGAGTGGAACTTGACTCGGGGGGATGCTTGGATCCTTGGCAGATGCTAATAACTTTGCTTGTGTCAGTTGACCTCATTAAGATCTAAAGCTTTACTAACAGCTTTTTATTTGTTGTCAGTTGACTTTTTTTTATTCTTGACTTAAAAAAAATGATTAGCAGCACTAGCTTAATTTCTAATTTGATAATTGATGGCCTTTTAGCATATTGTTGGTTTGGTTTGAAGCATCACCAATAGAACTTTTAGGGTTGATTTAGGTAAGAATCGCCAACAAATTTTGATTTGGTTTAGCTCCAAAATATGGCTAATAGCTTTGAGCATGTTAGTAGTTGACTTCATTTAATTTTTAACTTGATAACAGATGGTCTCATTGGCATGTTGTCAATTAGCTCTAAAGTATCACCAATGACTTTTACAGTTGGCTTTGTTAAGCATCACCAATGATTTCTTTAAATTTTTTATTTAATAATTGATTGTCTTATTGGTGTGTTGTCAATTCAGTTTGAGGTGTCACCAAGAGCTTTTGGTGTTGTCTTAGCCAAGTGTCACCAATGGCTCTTGAGTTGGCTTAGCTTTGTAGCGTGGCCGATGACTTTAAGTGTATTGTGTATTAACTTTATTTGAACAAGGCATCTAGCTGACTAACTAAGCAAGTTCATGACTACCTAGTTCAATTTGATTTGAAAATTAATGGCCTCATTGGCATGTTGTTAACTAAGTTTGAGGCATCACTAATAGCTTTTGGAGGTTGGCTTAGTCACGCATTACCAATATCTTTTTAGTTAGCTTAGCTTTGAAGTGTGATCCATGACTTTGAGTGTGTTGTTAGTTGACACTAGTCAATTTTTGATTTGATAATCGATGGCCTCATTAGCATGTTGCCGATTTCATTTGTGGTGTCACCAATGATTTTTGGGGTTGGTTTAGCCAAGCATCACCAATGACTTTTGAGTTGGCTTAGCTTTGAAGTATGACCAAAGTCTTTTTATAGTTTTAAATTTTGTGAACCGACTAAGGCTGGTGGGCTAATCCTATCTAACTTCTTGACTTGTACAATATGGTCTTGGAAAGTGTGGATAGAAGAAGCACTCAAGTATGGTGCTATCTAATTCTTCCATATGTCACTAAGAACTAGATTTATAGCTTCAAATTGGCTTATGAATTGTTTACGCCTAATACTTAGATTTCTCCACCATGTGATGTAATCCAAAATCAATTTTGTTGTTGCACTTTACTATTGAAACAAGGTCCGCAATGGTCACCTTGTTGCAGATTCCTCAAAACCTCATTTGGAAAACATCTTTCATTTGTGACCAAGTTTGTCTGGACTCTGATTGTAACTAGCATATCACTCAAATACTACCCTTGTTAAACTTGTTAGAAATTGACAAAATAATGAGAGATTATTAGAGTCCCCACACAGAGTCACAAAATGAGGTATGTGTGGTTTAGGGTTACTAATGCTAGTAAATTATTTGAACTTAGGCACTGTGTAGCCTTTAGGATATGGTACTTGATCGTGATGATTAGGGTATATTTTATCTGCATTATTCATCATACCAATGTTACTTCCTTGTCTTAGTTGTGTAGCCACCATTTGTTGTACATGCTATAGGATGTATGCTAGCAGCTCTACATTGGTAGGAATTCTTGAGATCGGGGATTGGGTATCCCTTACTAGTGGAGTAGATGCTTGTGAAGGACCTATATTTTTGAGAATTCACCCACAAAGGGTGTGTCTTCTATGACCTCTACAACTTCATTAGATGACTGTTGAGATCGCTCCAACTTGTTGAGCTTTTGTCTCATTTGTATCATCATCTCCATTAATTCCATAACCTTTTTTCTAAGCTTCATCCTTCTCTTTCCCTTATTATCTCAGTTGCTCTCGCAATACTTTTATGGTCATTTCCTCACTAGAACTTTTGCTTAGGACTAAGGTTTTTGTTAGTATAGTACTAGTAATATGGTAGTAGTAATATACTACCATATTACTAGTACTATACTAATAGAAACCTTGGTCCTTAATATGATAGTAGTAGTAATATAGAAGTATAGCAGCATCATCATAGTATTAGTCGACATGCACTAGTAGTAGTATATTAGTGTCAGTATAAGATTACTAGATGCATGATAGAAGTAGTATATTATTGTCAGTATAGTAGCAAGAGTAATATAATAATAGTAGCATATTAGTGTCGGTATAATAGTAGTATTATAGTATTAGTAGTATACTAACGTTAGCATAGAAGTAGTAACAGTATAGTAATAGTAGTCGAATACATGATTAATAATAGTTGTTGTTATATTAGTAGTAGTATAGTGATAAACTATTAGTGGTATAGAAGTGTTGAAGTATAGTAATATAGTAGTAATAGCAATAGTAGCATAGTAGTATATTAGTAGTTAGAATATAATAATAGCATTACTAGTGGTAGTATAGTTATAGTAGCAGTAATAATAGTATAATAGTAGCAGCAGTAGTAGTATTGTAGTATACTAGTACTAGTACCATTAGAGAGTAGTAGTCACAACAATAACAGTATTATGCTGGTAGTAGCAATAGTAGTAATAGTGGTCCTATAATAGTTGTAATAGCAATAATAGTATAGCAGTAATAATAATAGTAATGTACCTATAGTATAAAAGTATTGGTAATAGTATTACTAGTAGTCGTATAGAAGTATTAGTAGTATTATAATAGTTGTGATATAACAGTAATAACAGTAGTAGCATAAAAACTATAGTGAAATATGATAGTTTATTAGTAATAGTAGCAATTATAGTAGTAGTTGTTGTTATTATACCAGTAATAGTAGTAATATTAGTAGTATATTAGTATAGTAATAATAATAGAAGTAAAAGTAGTATAATAGTATAGTAGAAGTTTTATAATATTTATAATATAGTGGTATAGTAATATTAGTATAATACTATAGTAGTATAGTAGTATGATAGCATATTAGTAATTGTAGAATACTTGTAGTAGCATAATATTAATAGTACTAAGTAGTTATATAGTAGTAGTATAATAATAATAGTAGTATCGTAGTATTAATAGTATTGTACTATAATAAAATAATAATAATAATAATAGTATTGGTGGTAGTTTATTAGTAGTGTTTTCATAGCAATATAATAGCATATGAGTAGTTATATAGTAATAGTAGTACAGTAATATAATTTATTATTAGTAGTAAAAAAGTAGTTATAGTTGTATAGTAGTAGTATAGCAGTAGTATAACTATAAAAATAGTATAATAGTTATAGTGATAGTAGTAGTATAGTAACAGTAGTAGAAGTAGAATAGTAATAATATAGTAGCATTAGTAGTACAAGAGTATTAGTATACTTGTAGTAGTATAGTAGTATAGTAGTATAGTACTAGAAGTATAATAGTATAGTAGGAAAAATATAATATAATAATAGTAGTTGTTGTTGTACTGTACTAGTAGTAGTAATCCTTGTATGCTACTAGTAGTATAGTAGTACTAGAAGTGATAGTATTAATAGTATCATAATAGTACTATAGTAGTAGTATTTTATCATTAGTAATATAATAGTATATTAATATTATTGTAATACCAGAAGCAATAGTATAATAATAATATAATAAAAGTAGTAGTATAGTAGAAGTAGTATAATAGTAGTAATGGTAGTAGTAGTGTAATGGTACTATCAGTAGTAGTATAATAGTAATAGTATATTAGTAACAATAGTAATCATGGTATACTAATAGTAGTATAGTACTACTAGAAGTGGTAATAGTAGGAGTATAATAACAGTAGTGTATTAGTACTAATATATCAATAGTGAGATAATAGTATAATAAAACTAGTATATTAGTATATTAGTATAGTAGTATAGTAGTACAATTATAATAGTAGTAGCAATAGTATAGTATTTATATGGTAATAGTAGAAGTACAGTAGTAGTAAAATAGTAATAGTAATAGTAGAAGTTGTATAATGTCACTAGTATCAGTGGTATAATAGTAATAATAGTATTATAATACAATAATAGAATTTGTAATATAGTGGCAGTAGGAGTACAATTCTATTTATAGTATAGTGATACTATATTAGTATAATGTAACTAAAGTAGTATATTAATAGCAATAGTAATAATAAAATAGTAGTAGTATTGTAGCAATAATAATATGTAAATAATAGTATAGTAGAAAATATTAATAGTAGTAGTCGTATTAGTATTGTATAATATTAATAGTAATATATTCACAACAATAGTAGTACTAACAATAGTAATACTAGTTTGTAGTGATACATCTAGTGCTAGTATTGCAAAAGTTTTATTATATCAGTAAAAATAGTTATAATAGTATAATGATAATAGTAGCAATATATTAGTAGGAGTAATATAATTATGTAAAATATATTAGTAGTATCATGTTATTAGTATTGCAGTATAGTAATTATTATATAATAGTAGTGTAATAATATCATAATATTGTAATAGTAGTATAGTAGTATAATAATAGTAGAATATACTACTATTATAGTACTAGTATTATTTTACTATTACGATAATTACTACAATTGTATTACTGAACTATTACTATTACACTATTACTACTACAACAATCATACTACTACTAATACTATACTAATATAACTAATACAATACTACTATGACTACTGTTATATTATTGTTATTATTACCATTACTATACTATTATTATTACTATATCATTATTATTATTACTGTTATAATATTGTACTACTACTATTATTACTATTTCTAGATATTACTATCACTACTAATAAGATACTACTATTTCTACTTTACTACTTCCACTATTATACTTTTTCTATTACTTCTCACACTACTATTATACTACAATTACTATAATATATTTGTTACTACTAATGCTACTATTATACTATTACTATTACTAGTATATTAGAACTATTGCTATTACTATACAAATACTACTAGTGTTACACAACTAGTATTACTATATTAATACTATAAATATACAAATATCATTTTTATATTGCAATATTACTGCTACTATTACTATATTACTACTACAACTACTATAATACTACTACACAATTATGATACTATTTTTACTATTATTACTATACTATTACTACAAGTACTATACTATTACTATGCTACTGTTATTATTATCATACTATCACTGGTAATAATGCGACTACACTAGTGCTCTTTTATGACTATAACTTCTACTATACTACAACTATTACTATTATACTTCTACTATTGCTACTACCATATCACTAGTATTTCTATTATACTACTACTACTACTGTTCTACTAATAGTATTATACTACTATTGTTAGTATATTACTAGTACTAATATTATCTTACAATACAATTACTACTTTGATAACTTCTATATTACTATTATAACTACTCTACTATTACTATTACTATTATACTACAATTACTACCGCTATTATAATACTACAACTATATTACCACTAATATTATACTACTATTATATTGCTACAATAATTATATAAGTAAAATACTATTACTATATTGATATTATTACTACTGTCACACCCGTTGCGAGTGGTAGGTGCCACCACAACGAGATCATGTAACGGACCTCATGATCTCAGAGGCAATGGAGTGCCTCCAGCGTGTGTGTGCACGGACAGCACACATACGAGCAAACAACCAGCTGTGGTGGTCGGTGCCACTAGGAGGAGTATCATGCGAGGGAGCGCATGATCATGCGAGGCGACGGACTGCCTCCAACATATGTGTGCGTGGGCAGCACACATAGCAGCAAGTGACGGAGTCACGACATGTTCGGATGGAGACCCGAACAGCCCAAATAGTCCTGCAGAGCGAACAGCGAGACAGGTTGGCTAAAGTGAGCTGCAGGAGCATGTGAACAGCCTGAACACTTGGCGTCGCAGGCTGAAGACACGTGACTGCAGGCTGGAGAACCAGAGCTGCAACTGTCAAGGGACACGTGGCCAGCAAAGAGGCAATTGAGGGCTCGTGGGATAGGTAGCAGCAGCCCAGACAGTCAACTAACTGCCAGGAGAACATGGCCTCCAGCGGTTGAACTGTAGGGAGAACATTGTGGAACATGTTCTCCATGATCTCCAGCAGTTGCTCACAGCCAAATATGGGTACTATAAATAGACTAGGGGGTCTATTGAGTTGGACACACATAGGTAGAGAGACTTGTAGTGTCACTCCGTGTTAAGAGTTGTATTTCCTTTTATGTGAGCAATAAAAGGTTGGCAAGGTTGTTGTACTTCTCTTCTCCTCTATACTCTTGTGGGCTTGTACGAGTTTGGCGGGCTGAGGTGGGCGAACCTTGGTGCCATCACGGGTGAAATTTTAGGGTAGAAATTTGCCGGTGTGACAAGTGGTATCAGAGCCCGGTTTGGTGAGAAACCGGTTTAGCGGAAGCCAAGATCAACAAAAGCCATGGTGACGCAAGTGGAGCTTCGGGATCGGTTGATTCGCATCGAGGAGATGCTGGGGAATCCTCCAACCGATGATGCGGGAAGCTTATGGGCGCAGTTGGCTTGGCAAGAGAGGCAAAATGCTGCTCTCAAGGAGGCCCTTGCGAGTGAGCTGAAAGATGCGGAGGAAAGGTATGCTGCGATCATGAACTCCATGAGATCAAGTCTAAAGTCCTTGGAGCAGGACTTGATGGTGGTGAAGGGAGCGGTGGAAAACTCCATTGTTGAAGGCGGAGTTCCTTCAAAGGTAAGAGTTCCAGAACTACATTCCTTTAATGGCTGCAGGAATGCAAAGGAGTTAGAGAACTTCTTATGGGATATGGAGCAGTACTTCAAGGCTTCTCACATTCCGGAACGGGAGAGAGTCACCATCACCAGCATGTACTTGAGTGGAGATGCCAAATTATGGTGGCATACCAGATCATCACAGAATGCTCAAGCTGGGAGAGCTCAGCTGGAGGATTGGGAGATCCTCAAGAAGGAACTAAAGGAGCAGTTCCTTCCGTGCAACACAGGGTGGGTTGCACGGGAATCCCTGAAGAAACTGCGGCATTCGGGGACTATAAGAGAGTATGTACGGGAATTCAGCTCCCTTATGCTCGACATCACCAACATGTCCGAGGAGGACAAGTTGTACAACTTTCTTTCTGGCTTGCAGCCGTGGTCTCAAGCTGAACTCCGACGGCAAGGAGTGAGGGATCTTTCTTCGGCCATTGCTTCTGCGGAAGGCTTGGTGGATTTCAAGCTGACAACAACCACTAAAATGGCCACGGAGGGAAGGAAGATGGGGCGTGCACATAAGGATGGTAAGAAGCCCGAGGGAAAGGGCAAGAAGGTTGCAGAACCGAGCCAGTCCAAGTTGCATCCCACCAACAGAGAGCAGGGCTGTTTTATATGCAATGGTCCTCATTGGGCAAGGGAATGTCCAAGGAGGGAAAAGCTATCTGCTCTAACTCTCAGGGAATCTGAGGAAGAAGGACATGGTGCGACAGCAACACCACGCATGAATCCATTGCAGCTACTCAACTCAATGATGGCAGAAAGGCAGCCGCCTTGCAAAGGGTTGATGTATGCATCGGTGCTACTAAATGGGAGGCCTGTTTTGGCTATGCTGGACACAGGAGCGACCAGCAACTTCTTCTCCCATAAATTGGTGAGTGAATTTGGTTTGCAGGTGGAACCAAGTTCATGGAAAGTCAAGGCGGTAAACTCTGGGCCAACTCCGATTCATGGAATGGCCAGTGCAACCCTCAAAGTTGGAGCTTGGGAGGGAGAGATCGGTGTGACAGTCTCGGTGCTCGACGAGTTTGAGTTTATCTTGGGGATAGACTTCTTCGTCCAAGCTAAGGCTATCTTGGTGCCTCACTTATCAGGTATACTGATTTTTGCGGAGGAATCACCATGCTTTATACAGGCAACGTATGGAGAAAAACTACAGCAGCAGGTATGCAGTCTCCTCAACAGCTGCAAGCGGGTCTCAAGAGGGGCGAGACCACTTACATTGCAGCACTAATCGAGATACTACCGGATCAGGTCATGGAGGCACGTGATGATGCTGCAACTACCCTGGTGGATTACGTGGACGTGATGCCACCAAAACTGCCCAGCGAACTCCCCCCTCGGAGGGCAGTTGATCACAAGATTGAGCGGGAACTAGGTGCTGAATCTCCTGCTCAGGCCCCTTATCAATTGGCTAATACAGAGCCTTTGGAGCTGAGGAAACACCTCAACGGACTGTTGGATGCGGGAGTGATCCAACTGTCAAAAGCCCCATATGGCGCTCTGGTGTTGTTTCAATGGAAACAAGGTGGTTCATTTCAGGGGTGCATGGACTATCGAGCGCCAAACAATGTGTTCTTTCGGCTTAGAGAATATAATCTCTTCATAGAGGAAGAGAAATGTGAGTTCTATTTGGAGCGACAGAACCAAGTAGCGGATGCATTGAGCCAAACGGAGGTGCAACGCTACATAGCTGCGCTGCAGACAGTGCAGTCAACCCTACTAGAGAGGGTTAAAGAGCAAGCCGACGCAGATCCAGAATACGTCCAACTCAGGGGAGAGGTACGTGAAGGGGTAATTAAGCGTTATTGGCTTGAAGATAACTTGTTGTATGCTAGAGGCAACAGGTTGTACATCCCGAAGGTGGGAGGGTTGAGGCGTGAGCTGCGGCGAGAGACTCATGATCCTCAATGGGTAGGATATCGTGGAGGGCAAAGGATGATGGCACTCTTGTCCAGGTCATACTATTGGCCAAAAATGGGGGAAGACGTCAAGATGTACGTCAAGACTTGTCTTGTGTGCCAGCTTGACAAGACGGAGAGGAAGAAGCAGGCAGGGCTGCTGCAACCCCTGCCTATTCCGGAGAAGCCGTGGCAGTCCATTTCCATGGACTTTGTTTCAGGCTTTCCCAAAGTGAATGGGATGAGCTCAGTGCTAGTCGTCGTCGACCGACTCTCGAAGTATGCGGTGTTCATACCAACACCACACGCATGTCCAGCAGAGGTAGCAGCTGGGCTATTCTACAAGCATGTGGTGAAGCACTTCGGTGTCCCGAAAGACATTATGAGTGATCAAGATGCTCGATTCATGGGCAGGTTTTGGACAACACTCTTCAACTCAATGGGTTCAGAGTTGAAGTTCTCTACGGCTAATCACCCCCAAAAGGATGGCCAAATGGAGCGCATCAATGCCTTGGTGGAGGAATACTTAAGGCATTATGTGATGACCAGCCAGCAGAATTGGTTGGAGATGTTGGACATAGCCTAATTTTGTTATAACATCCACAGGTCATCGGCTACAAGAATGAGTCCTGCAAAGCTTATCATGGGACAGCAGCCTCTCACTCCTCTCGAGTTGGCTCAATCGATGGACCAAGGAAAGTGCCCTGCTACATATCGCTTCACCAAGGAGAAGGAGGAGCTGATAGAACAAGCTCAGGACAGCTTGCGCAAGGCAGCAAAACACATGAAGAGGCATGCAGATGAACGAAGGTGCTCATTGGAGTTCCAGGTCAGGGACATGGTGCTGCTGAAATTCACTCCACAAATATGGAAGAAAATCAGTAGCAAGACCGTACATCGTGGGTTGGTACCAAGGTATGATGGTCCCTTCGAGGTGATGAAGAAAGTCGGGCAGGTTGCTTACCAGTTGAAGCTACCCGACAGGCTGAAGGTACACCCAACGTTCCATGTAAGTTTTCTCAAACCTTTCAACAGGGACTTGCTTGGAGATAGACTGCAAACAAGGAGAGCCCCACCAGTAGTTCGAAAGCAGTTCGACAAGGAGGTCGAAAAGATCCTTGCACACCGGACTATGGGGCAAAGCAAGAAGAATCGACGGACTGATTTTCTTGTGAAGTGGAAAGGCGGCAGCGAGGCCGATGCCACATGGGAGCGGGACTCTACACTATGGCAGTTCGAGAAACAAATCAAGGAGTACATGGACTCTACTCCGACGAGGACGTCGGACTCTCCTGGTGGGGGTGGTTTGCCACACCCGTTGTTAGTGGTAGGTGCCACCACAATGAGATCATGTAACGGACCTCATGATCTCAGAGGCAACGGAGTGCCTCCAGGGTGTGTGTGCACGAACAACACACATACGAGCAAACAACCAGCTGTGGTGGTCGGTGCCACTAGGAGGAGTATCATGCGAGGGAGCACATGATCATGCGAGGCGACGGACTGCCTCCAACATATGTGTGCACGGGTAGCACACATAGCAGCAAGTGACAGAGTCACGACATGTTCGGATGGAGACCCGAACAGCCCAAACAGTCCTGCAGAGCGAACAGCGGGACAGGTTGGCTAAAGTGAGCTGCAGGAGCATATGAACAGCCTGAACACTTGGTGTCGCAGGCTGAAGAGACGTGGCTGCAGGCTGGAGAACCAGAGCTGCAACTGTCAAGGGACACGTGGCCAGCAAAGAGGCAATTGAGGGCTCGTGGGACAGGTGGCAGCAGCCTAGACAGTCAACTAACTGCCAGGAGAACATGGCCTCCAGCGGTTGAACTGCAGAGAGAACATTGTGGAACATGTCCTCCATGATCTCCAGCAGTTGCTCACAGCCAAATATGGGTACTATAAATAGACTAGGGGGTCTATTGAGTTAGACACACACAGATAGAGAGACTTGTAGTGTCACTCCGTGTTAAGAGTTGTATTTTCTTTTATGTGAGCAATAAAAGGTTGGCAAGGTTGCTGTACTTCTCTTCTCCTCTATACTCTTGTGGGCTTGTACAAGTTTGGCGGGCTGAGGTGGGCGAACCTTGGCGCCATCACAGGTGAAATTTCAGGGTAGAAATTCACCGGTGTGACAACTACTATAACTACTAATATACTATTATAATTACTACAACTATATTGTTACTACTACCATACATAACTACTACTAAATTACTATGACTATAACAATACCATCAATATTTCTATACAACTAATACTATTATAGTGCAATATTACTTCTACTACAATTGCTATCACTATACTACTACAACAACTATTATCTTACTAGTACTACTATACTACTATAACTATTACCAAGAATATACTACTACTATTAATATGTTACAAAAATACTGCTATTGCTATTGCCAATAATATACTACTACTGATAGAACTATTATAGGACTACTACCACTAGTGTATCACTATCACTACCATATTATACTACTACTATTATACTAATACAACTAATAATATAATACTACTACTGCTCCTACTATAATATGTGACTAGAATTATTATAGTACTACAATTACTATATTATACTACTGCCACTAGTATATTATATTATTACTACTACTACTAATATTATACTACTACTACTATACTTTTAGTACTATACTACTATTAGCGCTATGATACTATTAATGTTATACTACTGTAATACTCCTATTGTACTTTTACTATTATTAGACAATAATATTGCTATACTACTATAATTACTACTATATTACCACTAGTACTGTACTATTACTACTACACTACAAATATAATTATAGTACTATAACTATATTACTATTCCTATTATATTACTACTACTACTACTATACTATAATTATTATATTACCATTACTACTATAATTAATTCTATACTACTATAATTATTACTATACTTTACGATTATAATTAATATTATATTATTATTATTATTACACTACAATACTACTACTATAATATTACTGTTACTTGTACTACTACATTGCTAATATTATACTACTAGTATATTACTATACTATAATAGCGCTACTATATTATTAGTACTACTACTCCAACTGTAACTACAACTATAACTACAGTATTATATAACTCTTACTGCAACTATTATAATATTACTATTATTATACTACTACTACCACCACTATAATACTATTACCATTATACATTAATACTACTATACTTATGTTATTACTATACCGCTGATACTACTATATTACTAATATAGCTACAAGATAACTGTCACTACTAATATTATACCACTACTACTACTATACCATTACAATTGCTACTATCTTACTACTACTAAACTACTATTATTATCCAATAACTACTACTAATATGATTACTACTATCTTACTATTATTATACAATAACAACAATTACTACTACCACTAGTACCGCTACAATTGTACTAATTTACTGATACCATTATTACTACTATTATAACACTACTTTTATTATGCTATTAATACTATTATACTGCTATTTCTATTCTTTCTACTATACTACTAATACACTACTACTATTACACTATATTACAATAATACAACTATACTACTACTACTATTATTAGTACTACAATGATATTAATATTCTACTGTTATTACACTACTGCTATACTACAACTATAATACTATTACTACTTTCACTATCGCTATACTACTACTATTACGGCTATAAACTGCTATTATATTATGACTAGTACTACTATTATATTACTATAACTATACTACTACTGAAAATACTATTATGCTATAACAACTACTACTATTATACTTCTACTAATACTACAATTACTAGCATGAAACTCTCACTAAATCTATTATACTATAACTATTATACTACTGTAAATACTGCTATTACACTTCTACTACTATTATACTATAATACTACTACTATACTACTACTATTATACTATTA
Organism: Trichopus zeylanicus subsp. travancoricus; assembly: GCA_005019695.1. Classification (NCBI taxonomy): domain Eukaryota; kingdom Viridiplantae; phylum Streptophyta; class Magnoliopsida; order Dioscoreales; family Dioscoreaceae; genus Trichopus; species Trichopus zeylanicus. The sequence continues at coordinate 41,449 of RXID01014709.1, forward strand.
CTAGTGTTATACTCTTACTACTATATTATTACTATTATAGTAATACAATTATACTACAATTACTACTATAGTGCTTCTGCTATTAATATTTCTATACTTCTATTACTATTATACTACTACTGCTATTATACTACAATATTACTACCATTCTTCTACTGTTAGTACTACTACAATACAACAACTACTACTATTACTACTACTCCTATATTTTAACTACTATACTACTACTATAACTACTATTATTATATTACTACAACTACTATATAACCACTACTACTGCTATTGCTACTATTACTAAAACTATTCTATAACTATAATATAACTACCATTCCTTCTACTACTAATATACTGCTATTGCTACTATATTACTACTACTATTATTATTGTACTGTTACTGCAATATTGCTATTACTAAAAGTAATATACTATTACTACTATTATTATACTTCAACTAATACTACTATTATTACTACTATACTACTACTTCTATAATAATACTATGACTACTATTACTATATTACTATACACTACTATTGTACTATTACCATTATCGCTACTATACAATTAATGCTATTATACAAATATTATACTATTACATTATCATATTACTGCAACTAATATCTTACAGCAACTACTACTACTATACAACTACTACTATGCAACAAATATACCATTACTACACTATGCTAGGACTATTACTGCTACTAATATAATACAACTAATTGCTACTACAACTACTATACTACTATCTAACACTACTACTATATAACTACTACAAAACTACTAGTTCTACATTATACTACAACTACAACAATAACTACTACTATTTAATTTGTTACTCATACTGCTGCTATTATACTACTACTGTTAATAATATAGTACTATTACTATTATATACTACTATACAACAACTACTAGTAGTATTACAACTAGTACTACAACTATACTTGTATACTACTTCTACTACTATTACTAGTATGACGACTATTATTATACTATAATACTCTACTACTATGATACTAATACTATACTACTACTATACTATAGCTACAATATTATTCCTACTACTACTACAATAATTATACTATTACTATACTACTAATAATATTATACTACTACTATTACTACTACTATTCTACTCCTAAGCTAATACAAGTACTACCACTATTATACTGCTGTTTCTACTACACAACTACTAGTACTATTACTACTAGCACTACTACTATTATACTACTATACTACTATTACGGCTAGTACTACTTCCATTGCTACTATAGTAGATTGCTCCTACTACTACGATTATACTGTTGCTACTACTATATGACCACTACTTCTGCTAATAATAGTAGCGTGTTATTATACTACTGCTATTATTACCACTCCTCCAATAGCCACTATGACTACTACTATAATAGTACTTCACTACTATTACACTGCTACTATACCACTATTATACTATACTACTGCTATACTAGTATATCACTATTATAATACTATAATACTACTATTATTATCACTATATTACTACTACTATTACTAGTAGTACTAATTTTATTACTACTACTGCTACTATTACTATATTAGTACTATACTATTACTACTAGTATACTACTACTGCTATTATTATACTACAGTTGCTACTACTATACTACCAATGTATTATTGTAGAGCCAAAATCAATCACCTGGGTCAACAAGAGACTCCTAGGAGAAATATCAAAATAACAAATAAAATTTAAGGGTGGTTTGTAACGTAATAAGGTATTTTGAGAACATGACTTTCAACAGGTGAAAGCCTCTTTTGTTAATTACCTTGGAAATCATTAGCAATGTCCTAAAATAAGCAACCTAGCTAATGAAAATAGTGATACAAAGAAAAAGCATGATTGATTAATTTGAGAAAAAAATATATGGCTTAAGCAATGAGCATACCCTCACTTTTCCCTTTAAGAAATTTAAATTAAAAATCATAAAGATTATAAAAATAAGAGAGGAAGAGGGAAGTGCTTGATACTTATCACTGCTTTGCTCCTATGCACTTGAAATATGACTAGATGGACCTTAGTTTGATCCTTGGTGGATGCTAATAATTTGACTTGATTTCAGGGTTTGGTTGACTATCTTGATTTATGTCAATTGACCCTTTTAAGATTTAAAGTTCATTGACTACATTATGCTTCTTGTAACTGGCTTCTTTGGGTACTTGATTTGATAATCGATGACCTCTTTTGCATATTGTCAATTAAATTTGAAACATTATCAATGGTTTTTGAGTAAGTGTTGTCTTAGCTTCAAAGTATGGCTAATGGCTCTAAGTGTGTTGTCGATTGACTTCTATCGAGCATAACATATGGCTGATTGACTAAGTGGGTTCAAGCTTGCCTTTTGTACAACTTGGTTCAAAATGGACTATGGCATTAGCTGATGCTACCCATTTCTATTGGATAATCAAAAGCTTTGATTATATTTGAAGCGTCACCAATCGGTTTGTCTTATGTTGGATGAGATTGAAGTGTGTCTGATGACTTTATGCATGATGTAGGTTAACTTCTTTTGAACAAAGCATCTAGTTAACTAACTAAGTGAGTTTAAGTCTGCCTTTATTTTGATTTGAAATGATTAGCAACTTTGGCTTATGTTGATCATTTCTGATTTGATAATTGACAGCCTCTTTGGCATGCTATCAATTATATTTGAAGCATTGCAAATAGCTTTTGAGCATGTGTTGGCTTAGTTTTGAAGTGTGATCAATAATTTTAAGCATGTTTTCGTTTGACCACATTCAAACATGGCATAAGACTAACTGACTAAACAAGTTCAAGAATGCCTTAGGTTTGATTTGAAAAAATGATTGACGGCCTGGCTTATGCTAATCATCTTCAATTAGAGAATCGATTGTCTCATTAGTGTGTTGTCAATTAAGTTGAAGGTGTTGCCATTGTGCATGCTATAGACAAACCCTAATTAATCTTCAATCCAACCTTGATTAGGTTCTTGATGGATCTTGGTTTAATATGTTAATATATTTGGATTCGGCCTAAGTTGGACCCTTTTGGGTTTGAGTTTGAACCTTAATAAACTTGGATTCAAGTTTAAGATGATTTGGTTCAACTTGGTTCTGGTTTAGGTTTGAACTAATTTTGGTTTAGATTTAACTTGATTTAAATTCAGGTATGACCTGGTTCTACTTTAGGTGTAACCTAGTGTGGAGCCGAAATCGTCAACCTAGGTTGACAAAGACCCCATGGAGAATTCTCAAAATAATAAATAAAAAATGTATGTTGATTTGAGTGTACAATCAAGTGTTGTGGGAATATGACTTTTCAATAGACAAAAGCCCTTGTTGTTAATTATCCTAATAATTGTCAAGAACCTCCTAAAGTAAGAAATCTAGCTAATAAAAATAGAGGTACAAAAGAAGAAAATATGATTGCTTGATTTGAAAGAAGGTATACATGGTTTAAGTGGGGCATATCCTTATGTTACAATTTAAGGAATTTAAATTTACAATCATGATGACATGAAATAAGTAAGGGAATGAGAAAAGCTTAATACTCACCGCTACCCTACTCCTATGTTCTAGACTGAGTTGAACTTGACTCAAATGGATGCTTGATTCGATATTTGGTGGATGTTAATGACTTGGCTTGATTTCAAGTATGGCTGACTATCTTGGCTTATATTAGTTGACCCCATTAAGGTCTGAAGTTTTACGGATGACTTATTATTTATTGTTAATTAACTTCTATTGATTCTTGGTTTGAGAAAATAATTAATGGCCTTAACTTATGCTAATTATTTTTAATTTGATAATTAACAGACTCTTGGTGTGTTGTTGAATAAGTTTAAGCATCACCAATGGCTTTTAGAGTTGGTTTAACCTTGAAGCATGGTCGAGGACTTTAAGCATATTATCGGTTGACTACATTTGGTAATTGATGGCTTCATTGGCATGTTGTTAATTAAGTTTGAGACATCACCAATAAGTTTAGGGTTGTCATAGCCAAGTGTAACCAATGACTTTTGGAGTTGGTTTAGTTTTGAAGTGTCTCCAATGACATGCAGCATGTTGTTAGTTGATTTTGTCTAATAATCAACAACTTCATTGGCTTGTTGTCAATTAAGTTTGAGGCATCACCGGTGGCTTTTGGGTTGGCTTAGCCAAGTGGCACCAATGACTTTTGGGATTAGTTTAGCTTTGAAGTGTGGCGGATGACTTTTAGTATGTTGTCAGTTAACTTTGTCTGACAATCATGGCCTTATTGGCATGTTTTTGACTAAGTTTGAGGCATTGCCAATAGCTTTTAGACTTGGCTTACCCAAGTGTTACCAATGGATCTTAGTGTTGGTTTAGCTTTGACAACTTTAGGCGTGTTATTGATTAACTTCATTTGATAATTGATGGCCTCATTGGCATGTTGTCATTAAGTTTGAGGCTTCACTAATGACTTTTGGGGTTGGCTTAACCAAGCACCACCAATGACTTTTGGGGTTTTTTTAGTATTAAAGCATGGCTAATGGCTTTAAGCATGTTATCAATTGCCTTTGTTCAATAATTAACAGCCTCACTGGTATGTTGTTGATTGAGTTTTGAGGCATCACCATTGACTTGTCGAGTTGGCATAGCCAAGCATCTTCAATAGAACTTTTGGGGTTAGTCTAGCTTTGAAGTGTGATTTGACTTAATTTAGAGTTCTATTCAAACTTGTTGTCATTTAGATCAAATGATAGTTCTATTCAAACTTATTATGAGTTTGAATATTATCTGACTCAATTTTGAGTTCTATTTGAACTTATTGTGGTTTAGTTCAATTGTGGTTTGACTCAATTTAGAGTTCTCTTCAAACTTGCTATGGTTTAGTTCAGGGTCAAACCCAAATCTATTAACATGTTGAATTGGATCCATTAAGAACCCATTAAGGGTCAGGTTCAGGATCCATTGAGAACCCATCAAGTGTTGGATCAAGGATCCATTAAGAATTCAATAAGTGTCCAATACAAGGTTGAGCATGACCCAAATTGGATCAAACTAGATTCAAATCAAAATCAAGTTCTAAACATTAAAGTAAATTAAATCATATTCAAATCAAGTTTAAGTTTTAAACATTGAATTGAATCAAATCAAACTAGATCCAAATCAAGTTTTGAATATCAAATTGAATCGAGTTAGACTTGAGTCTAAATCAAGTTCTGAATATTGAATTAAATCAAATTAGACTTGAACCAAAGTCAATTTTGAACTTCAAATAGAATCGAATTAGACTCAACCAAAAGCAAGTCAGTGCTAGTTGTCAATCAAGTCAAAACCATCGATGATACCTCAAATTTAATTGACAATGAGCCGAAAAAGGTTGTTGAATATCAAAACAAAGATGATTAGCATGAGCCAATATCTCTAATTATTCTTTCAAGTCAAATCGAACTACGGTAGGATTAGACTTACTTAATCAGTCAACCAAATGCCTTATTCAAATAAAGTTAACCAACAACATGCTTGAAGCCATTGACCACACCTTAAAACTAAGTCAAACCAAAAGCATTGGCACTATTTCTAATTTAATTGACAATATGCCTAAGTGGCTATCCATTATCAAATTGAACCGAATCAAAGGTAGGTTTAGACCTGCTTAGTCAGTTAACTAGATGCCATTTTCAAAAGAAGTTAATCACCAAAACTCAAAGTTATCAGCAATACTTTGAGCTAAACTTGATAAGCCATTGGTAAGACTATCAAAAGAAGTTAATTGCCAATATTTCAGGTTACTAGTAACACTTTAAGCTAAATCTAACAAGCCGTTGTTAGCACTACTAAAAAAAATTATTGCCAATGCTCCAGGCTATGGGCTACACTTCAATTAAAATAAGTTATCACCAACACCATTAGGCTAATGGAAACACTTCAACCCAGTGGAGTTATCGCCAATACCACTAAACTAATGGAAACATTTCAATCAAAAGAAGTTAATCATCAATGCTCAAAGCTATCTGCAACACTTCAAGCTAAACCCAACACACTATAGGTAATGCTATGAAAGGAAGTTAATTACCGACATGTCCAAAGCTGTCGGCCACACTTTAAGTCTCTTGCTCTCTCATCTTCTTTTATATCCTATAGAACAACACCATTAGTGCTCATTAGGTTCAATTGACATAAGCCAAAGTAGTCAATCATATCCTGAAATTTAGTCAAGTTATCAGCATACGTTAAGGATCAAATCATGCATCTCTTTGAGTCAAATTCCACTCAATCCAGCATACGAGAGCAAAGCAGTAGCAAACATCAAGCTCTTCTCATTTCCTTTCTTATTTCATATCATTTATGCATTGAAATTTATTAAATTATAAAGTGAGGATATACCTTTACTTAAGTGATATACCCTTTCTCTTAAATCAATCAATTATGCTTTTTCTTCTTTTTGTGTCTCGATTTTATTAGTTAGATATCTTTAGAAGATTTCTAACAATTATCAAGATAATTAATAATAGGGACTTGTATTTATTAGAAATCATATTTCCACAATACTTGATTGTGCATTCAAAGTACCACATAATTTGATTTATCATACCACATAATTTGATTTATCTTTTTGAAATTGCTCCTCAAGATCTTTTACAATCTCAGATAGTTAATTACCCTTACTGAGAACATCACCTCCGCACTCTCGCCGACACCATTGCACTATCTCCAAGATGTCGGACCTCCAAGAACCGTCATCCTCGATCCGAGATGCCCTTCACTATCAATATCAATGACCAACCTCCCTTTGACTTGCCTCCGACTTCCTTCCTACACTCTTGCCCGAAACACACCTCCTTTTGCTGTCATCCCACTAGAGAAAAGGAAGTGCTAGATCTGGCCATGGATAGGAGATGTCACCCAACTTCTTTGATGTCACTACACCATCTTCATCATGCTGCTAACACAACTTGTGTGGGCTAGATTGTCACAAGCCCCCTATTGTACATTCGGGTTCTCCAACCATGACCAAGCACCATCACAACCCTTGCTTGTGGCTGCCTCATTGCCAATAAGCCCAATTTCAGCTCCTTCAACAACGTCCTTCTCTAGTGCCATGTCTTCTGCGAGGTCCTCGCCATCAATGCCTATCTCTCCATCTTCAGGAAGCAATATAAGGCTGCCCTTCATATCTTGAGAGGTGGGGTACACTCTCATAGTCATTTCGTTGAATGGGTTTTGTGCTCTTACAAGAAATAGTGTGCGGCCTATGTGGTGTTTGATTTTCCTTCATCCTTCTACCATGCTACTACAGCCCCGTTGCTCGTTGAAGCTCCTAGCCAAGCTTGTACTAAGATCTCCTCTGTTGCAGCCACAGTCGCAACTCCACCCTATTATGGCTGGCCTCACGCTTTCAACCACCCAACCAACATTGTGTCTTGGTTGCTCATGTGCCCAACTACCCACCGGTGGCTACTGTAGCCTCCTACCACTTGCACACTTGACAACAAGATCAAGCTAGATCTAGAGGTGAGGAAAGGGAGGAGAGATGGGGAAGAGGTTTCAGTTTGGGTGGAGAAGAAAGAGAGAAAGATGGTTCGCGCGGAGGAAGAAAGAGAAAGAAGAAATGAAGAAGGAGGAGAGGGTGAGGAAGAAGATGAAGTGAAAAATAATAATAATCAAAGAGAGTTCTGGCATTTTGCAGTAGAAAGAAGAAAAACTTGAGAAGAAGAGTGAAATATAAAAAGAAAAGAGAGAGAAGAAAAAATTAAAAAAATTGAAAAAGTGAGAAGGTTACTGAGAGATAAAAAAAAAAGGAAAAGTGAGAATAAAAAATATAAAAAACGAGTTATAGCAAAAAAAAAAAAAGAGGGAGTCGGGAAAAGAAAAAATTTATTGGCCTCGATTTGCATGCCGAAGTCAACAATCTAAGGTCAATTCACAAGTTCACTCAAAAATCAATTTTCAACTCAAGACTTACCCAAAAATCAATCTCTAAGGCTAACCATAGGCTTGATGATCATCTATTCATACTAATACTAGCTTGTGAACTTGTCGAGCATCTATTTGAATTGAGATTAGCTTGCAAACTCGCCATACATTTATTCAAAGTAAAGCTATCTTGCAGACTTGCTGAATGTCTATTCAGACTAAGGTAGGTTAGCAAGCTCGCCAAATATCTATTTCGATTAAAGCTAGCTTGCAAGTTTGCCATATAATTATTTGGATTAAGCCTAACTTACGAGCTTGATGAATATCTATTTGAATTAAGGCAAGCTTGTGAGCTTGTCAATCGTCTATTCTGACTAAGGCCAGTTTGTGAACTTGCCAAACTTCTATCCAAACTAAGACCAACTCATGAGCTCCTCGATAGTCCATTTAGACTAAAGCCAGCCTATGAGTTCACCAAATATTTATTAAGACTAAAATTAGCTTGTGGGCTTAATAAATATCTATTCAAACTAAGGTTAGTTTGCAAGTTCAGTAAAATATCTATTTAGACTAAGGCCAGCTTGTGAGCTCATTGAACATATCTATTCAGACTAAAACTAACTCGTGGGCTAGCTTAATGTGTATTCAGACTAGGGTTAACTTGTGAGCTCATCGTATGTCTATTTAGACTAACGCCAACTTGCAAGCTTGCCAAATGTCTATTTGGACTAAGACCAGCTCGTGGGATTTCAAATACCTATTCAAACTATAGGCCAGCTCGTGAGCTCGCCAAATATCTATTTGGACTAAGGTCAACCTACAAACTAGTTAAACATCTATTTGGACTAAGATCAGCTTGCGAGTATGCTATTTGTCTATTCGAATTAAGGTCAGTCTGTGAGCCCACCGTATATCTAGTCGACTCAAGGCTTGCTTGTGAGCTCATCGAAGGTCTAAATCAACTATAGGCCAGCTTGTAGACTTGTCAAAAGTCTAAATCGACTCAAGGCCAACCTATGAGCTCACCAAAAGTCTAATATGATTCAAGATTTGCTTGTGAGTTCATCAAGAATCATTATGACAACTTGAAGGGCTCCCAAACCAAATAAATTAAAATTAATTAGCATAAATTCATTAAATTAATTGATCTCATCATGTTGAAATTAAGCCATTTTGGTTAAATCAAGATAGATAAATTAATTATATCAATTTGACGTGAATGAACCACCAAATGGACCTAAATTGATCGAATAAATGGACTAAAACTCAAATTAAACTAGATCCAAGTCCAAATGGAGTTATTCCAAACCAAATCAGGTCAAATCCAACCCTAATTGGGTTAAATTAGGTTAATCCAAAATCAAATTAAATTCAAACTAAATCCTAATTAGGTTGCACCAAGTTTGAATCAAACCCTAATTGGATTAACCAAGCTCAAATCCAACCCTAATTGGTTAAATCAAGTTCACAATGAACCTTAATTGGGTCAAATCAAACTCAAATTCAAACCAAAACTAGGTTGAACCTGGACTCGAACAAATGGAGCCTAAACCAAAATCAAGTTAAACCCAAATTGACTTGAACTTGATCCCAAGTTCATTAAGGTTCAAATCTAAACCCAATGAGGGTCCAACATAGTCTGAACCCAACACATTAACAAGTTAAACCTAGATCCATTAAGAACCCATTAAATGTTGGGTCTAGGATCCATCAAGATCCCATTAAGGGTTGGATCAAGAATTCATTAAGAACCCAATAAGGTTCCAACACAAGGTTTAGCTTAACCCAAATTGGATCAAACTAGACTCAATTTAAAATTGAGTTCTATGTCTTGAACTAAAACAAATCAAATTCAAATCAAGATCAAGTTTTAAACATTGAACTAAATCAAATCAAACTTGATCCAAATCAAGTTTTGAATATCGAATTGAATTAAATCAAACTTGAGTCTAAATCAAGTTCTAAATATTGAATTGAATCAAATTAGACTTGAACCAAAGTCAAGTCTAAACTTCAAACTAAACCAAATTGGACTCAACCAAAACCAAGTTAGGACCAGTCGACAATAAGCACAAAGTCGTCGATGACACCTCAAATTTAATCAATAACGAGCCAAGAAAGGCTATTGACTATCAAATCAAAGATTATTAGCATAAGTCAAGGTCACTAATTATTCTTTCAAGTCAAATTAAACTAAGGTAGGTTTGAACTCTCTTAATTAGTCAGCCAAACACCTTATTCAAATGAAGACAGCTGACAACATGCTTCAAGTCGTCAGCCACACTTCAAAGCTAAGCTAAACCAAGAGCATTGGCAATGCTTCAAACAAGGGAAATTGATAACATGTTTAAAGTCATTGGCCACACTTCAAAGCTAAGCTAATCCGAAAGCATTGGTAATACTTCAAATTCAATCGACAACACACATAAGAGGCCATCGATTATCAAATTGAACTGAATCAAAGATAGACTTAAACTCACTTAGTCAATCAGCCAAATGCCTTGCTCAAAAGAAGTTAATCACCAATACTCAAAGCTATTAGCAACACTTTATGGTAAATATAACAAGCTGTTAGTAATGCTATCAAAAAAGTTAATCGCTAATGCTCTAGGCTATTGGCAACACTTTAAGCTAAATTTGACAAGCCATTAGTAATATTATTAAAAAAAAAGCTAATCTCTAATGTCCTAGGCTATCAGCTACACTTCAACTAAAAGAAGTTATCACCAATGTCATCAGGCTAATGGAAACACTTAAACCAAGAAGAGTTATCGCCAATGCCACTAGGCTAATGAAAATACTTCAACCAAGAGGAGTTATCACTAATGCCACTAGGCTAACAAAAATACTTCAACTAAAAGAAATTAATTATTAGTGCTCAAAGATATCGACCATACTTCAAGCTAAACCCGATGTGCTATTGGTAATACTATCAAATGAAGTAATTGCCAACATACCCAAAGATATTGATCACACTTCAAGACTCTTTCTCTATCATCTTCTTTCATGTCCCATCGAATGATGCCATTAGAGCTTGAAAGGTTCAATAGACATGAGCTAAGGTAGTCAGCCACACCTTGAAATCTAGTCAAATTATTAGCATCTACCGAGAATCAAATCAAATATTTGTCCAAGTTAAATTCCACTCAATCTAGCATACAGGGGTAGGACAGTAGCAAACATCAAGCTCTTTCTATTTCCTTTCTTATTTCATGTCATTTATGCATTCAAATTTATTAAATTGTAAAGTGAGAGTATGCCCTTACATAAGCTATGCACCCTTTCTCTCAAATCAATCAGTTAAGTTTTTTTTATTTTTTTGTCATTATTTTGTTAGCTAGGTTTCTTGCTTTAGAAGATTATTGATAATTATTAGGGTAATTAACAACAGTGGCTTGTGTCTATTGAAAGTCATGTTTCCACAACACCTAATTGTGCATTCAAACTACCATATAATTTAATTTGTCATTTGGAGATTATTCCTTAGGATTTTTCACTATCCTGAGTGGTCAATTTTAACTCCATAGCTTCTCGTGGCATTTATTTGTGAAAGCAAAGTCCTTTCCAAGAGTCTTATACATTCTAGTTATGTTATTTTAGTTAGGGGTGTTTTACTCATTTCAACCTCTATGTCATCAATATTGTTATTAGTATGAACTGGTAGATAATTGCTTACTATGATCTTTTTTCTATTCTTATTCACATATGTTTTGAACAAATCCCAATCAATAGCATTTTTATTATTCAAATAATAGATTACATCCCTTAAGGTGGTACATTGCTCAAGAGTATGACTAGGAATTCTATGGAAAGGATAGTAGTAGGAAAAATCAACACTATGAGGTATTTTCTTAGGATCAAGAAGCTGTATAAGGTTATTGGCCATGGGGATAGTAAAGTTATTGGGGGATAGTTTCAAATAAAGGTGGGTAATCTTGTCACTGTGGCATGCAACAAGTTTGGTTGTTAGGAGGTCCATGAGGTGCATAATTGTTAGGTGGAGATATAACTTGGTAGCTTTCGGGTGGGGTTTGAGGCTAGTTTGGAGGTTATTGCTAGATTGGTTGTTAGCAGGTGTATTTCTAGGAGTTTCAGGTGGTAGAACATGGAAGGTTACTAGATGAGGAATTTGCGGATGCTAGGGTGTTGGTTGATGTAGTTGAGGAGGTGTTTGTGAGTACTCGAGGCTTGGCCTTTGTACTGAGACTTGATTGATTTGAGCTTTATCTCCATGAATCACTCTTTTATCCACTCTTGTATTTTTTGGAAGTCTTTTATTTGCATAAGTCCTATATTCTTGTATAAGCTTCTCCCATATGTGTGTTTCCTAGTATAGGACATCAAAAGAGTAGATATTAAATGACAGTCATCCAACTTTAGGTATTGGAAGAGAATTTTTAATTAACAAACTAAATTATTATTTTTCAATAAGATGAATTTGAGATCTAATGACTTTTTTGCTCCAACAATTGGCATATTCCACAAATATGTCACCGCTTCACATCTTTTCTGACATTTGCTCAATGTTGTTTGGACTATGGACCACCTGGTGGGTGCATTGCTATTTGAATATGGTGAAAATAGTGTCAAGTAACTGGTGCTTTCCTTGAGGTAGGCTTATGAACCAACTGAGGGTTGTAGGACTTAGAGATTTTTGGAGCAAGTAAATCATCAATAGTTTATTACCTCTACATACCTATGCATCAAACATGAACATTGCAATGTGGTGATTAGGGTTTTCTATCTTGTCATATAGACAAAATTTAGGTGCCTAGAAGCCAATAGGGGAGTTAACAATAGGGAGATGAATACCAATCACTATGGGTGCAATGATGTGCAAAATCTTTTGCACAAGTAGTTAAGAAGTTGTGATACTCATTCCTTGGTTACTTCTGCTAACAAAGGCTATCTAAAAGATGAGTTTTCTATATGCACGGATCTTACAGGACTGACATATTATGGGAGGTTAGGTGCAATTCCACTACTAAATTATTGTTTTCTAGTGATGTACTCAACTACTTTTGGTTATTGAAATTCATAAACTCTAGAAAATCACAATTAGAAAGAATTGCATGCTTATCATCCATGGTTGTCAAATAGTTTTTGCCAATTTTAAGGTTCAAGTTAGAATTATTATTATTTTATAGCATCATGGCATTCTCTTATTCTAAGATGGTAAAAAGGCAAGATGTCCCTTATACTCTAGGTTTCACATGTAAACTACTATAGGAAGATGATACACGTAGCTTGTGGGTTGTGATCCCCTTGACCATAATGGCCTCTTTGCAGTGAGTGTCTTGCTCATATAATCGTGTATGAGTTTTGTCTGCACCTCTAAACAAAGAAGTGACTAGAGTGGATGTTCTCTAAGAGAATAATCCCTTAGCCATCTTAATCAAATCTAATGGTGTACAATCCCTTGCCTCTTTACGGGGAATAAGAACAAGTGGCCCACTTTTCAGGTGGGAGTTATAGAGGTTTGGTCAAGTGTTGACTCCACAACTAGCTAAATTCCAAACGAAGGCAATGCAAACAAAGCATACATATAAAGAGGCCTAGGAACAAGGGATCCTCATTAGCTGACCCTTATTAATATGTGAACCATATTAGAGGGAAGCTGAAGCTACTCAATCTATGAGTAGGCTTCTAACTGAGGCCACATGACTAATGGAAGGAACTAGCTTGGGTCCAAAACACATAAACCAGAGACTTATTTCTCAAAATGTGAATTGTCGTATTCTGACAGAAGCCTTGATCATAACTAAAAGTACTAGTAGGGAAATGACCATGAGGCACTTCAAGAACAGTTGAAGCAACAAGAAAAAAAAAAGGATGAAGCTTAGAAGATGTCCATGGATCTAATGGAGATGATATTATAAATGAGACAAAAGCTCAAACAATTTTTCTGGTTACAACAGTAGTCCCAAGATGCTACAGGAGCAACAAAAAACATATCTCCTATAGACAAAACCCCTGAAGGTGTGGGCCCTTCACAAGTACCACCCCCAACAGTAGGGGATTCCTAGTCACCAATCTCAGGGATCCCTAGTAACATGGAGTTACCAGCATATATACAGCAACAAGTAGAGAAAATGGTTGCAGCCCAATGAAGACAAGAAATTGACACAAATAGCATGAATGAGGCAAACAATCCATACTGAAGTCGTCAGAATCATGTGCCCAATTCCAAAAGATATTCAATGCCCAAGTTAAAAGAATTTAATGGCATTGGTAACCCCAATCAATATATAGCTTGCTTTTGTGACCTTTGTGGGGATTCAAGCAATAATGCTTTATTCTTACTCTGCTAATTCTTGGCAAATTTTAAAGTAGCACTTTAGTTGTATGCTAGTTTACAACCTAAATCAATACAGACTTGGTCATAAATGAAGGAAGCATTTTGGATCAGGTTTGGGGGAGTTAGTGGCAAAAACCATTGCACGCCTTATCTTGACACCGAAGTATGAAAATGAATCGGTTTTGGATTACACCATTAGGTAGAGAAATCTCAATATTAAGTACAAACAACTTATAAGTCAATTTATAGCTATAAATTTTATCATCTATAATGCGAAAAGGGACTGGATGGTGCCTTAGTCAATTGCTTTCTCCATTTACACTTTCCAAGATCTTATCACTTAGGAAATTGGAAAGGATTGGTCCACCTACCTTCAACAATTAATAGAAAATGAGAACAAAAAAGGATAAGATAAAACATTGAGAGCCCCCTAAAAATATTAAATTGGCCTTCACAATAACTAAACAATAGAAGATGCCTACAAACTCCACTACAAATGGAGAAACTCCTCAAAAGTTACCAATCCTAAGAGGAGATATGTATGTAAAGCCATTGAATACTCTCCAAGAGAGGCCTAAAAAAAAGTACTCTTTTAAAGAGAAAAAGTGGCTAAAATCTTCCAAGATGTCTTGAGAATGATTATCCAAACTATAGCCCATAACATAGAGTCTTAGGTCGCACCATTGAGGACTGCTATGTGTTCAAGGACTGGATCAAGAAGTAGTACCAAGAAGCAATAGGGCCATGGGCAATGCAAGCAGCAAAATAGATATTTGGGCCAAATTGTGGAATGACATTACTGGTGTTCCTCATAATTTGATCAAACCATATTGGACTAGCCACTTGGCTCATATCATAGAATGCTCAACCCAATGGTTGAAGTACACCACTTTCAGTTGTTCGGGAAGTGTGTTGTCATCTAATCATAAGTCTTGAGCAAAGCAAATAAACCATAGACAAAATCAGGGCCCACACGGTAGTTGAAAGGGATATACTCATCAAAGAAGATTCCAAAAATATGAATTCTCACCAACTATCTTATCTTATTTCCCATAAGGAAATGCCAATTTTGCCAAATAGAGTTTGACAAGTGTTTGTGGCACAATCTTAGATCTCAATCACCTTATAGGATGCCAAAATCTATCGTGTATTGCCTTTTTGATGCTATAATCCTGCCCAAAATATTGATGTGAGCTACTTGATCCTTGAAATATTATTTGATATCAACCCAAGCAGAATAAATCAATAAGTCTAGGGTTGTCTCAACAATGAAATAGTCCTCCCTATGCAAGAGGCCTCCCTTGTAAAGTCTAAACCCCCAAAACTCAAATAATTCTCGATCTCGGTGTTCTTCATAAGCTCCAATATAAGGGATTCCCCTTTTCCTATATTGAGTGGTTTGCCATCCCTTGCAAATTGAGCAAATTGATGGTACTGGTCAATCCATACCCTCTTCCCATATTCTTTTGGTCGGTATGTGGTGGAGATTTCAGCATTCATCTCAAAAATAGGAAGAAAGTGGGCTAAAGCAACACTAGTATCTTTCTTGCACAAAGTGGTTCCTTTGCAAGGGAATCCATGATACATAGACCAAATTATATGCATAAGAAAATTTATATATAAAAAGGGGGACTATCACATTAACTCAAGGGGAAAAAAATAACTTGAATTATTCGCACCCACTTCTCTGGCCAAGAAAACTCGAGAAGTAGGTACGGAGGGGACACTTTGTTTATATAGGTTTTGTTAACTTGAATTTGACTCTAAATCTAATGAGAATTAGGACTGGAATTGTAGTCTAATTCATGTTGGACTGAATTTAACTTAAGTTGGTCCAAATCTGAGTTGAAATTGGGCAAAAATTCTAGGTGGGTTTGGACCAATAAAAGAAGGAAAAATCATTACTAATAGGTCCTTAGACCAAATAAAATTATTATTAATAGGTTATTGGCTAGGAAAATTAATAAAAATAAATTCCTAAATCAAATAAATCTTCACAATTAGGCCTTTGGCTGGGTAAAACTTTTACAAAAAGGTCCCTAAGCTAAAAAATTCTTAAAGATAAGTCTTTGGAAGGTTTTTAATTACGAGTTGGTACTCACAAAATATAGGGTTTACAAATAAGACCATTGGAATTTTATATTTACAAATTGGCCCATACAAATTTGCTTCCTATCTAGATTGGGTGATAAGTGCTTGTCTTTTTCAAGGCATTGAAGTAGACCTTCGGGTTTGAATGGATAGAGGAATGTCATCAGGCCTTCAAGGCGCTTAAATAGTATATTTTTGAACCTCCTCTCCTAATTAGGCCTGAACAAAATGAAGAACTTTTCATCTATGTAGCTACTTTGGATTAGGTTGTCAACTCAAAGCTAGTAAGTCACTAAGGTGGCAAATAATACCTCATATACTATATGAGCCATGTACTCATAGGAGCTGAAGTTCAATACCTTTCTGGAGAAGCTAGCATACACTATAGTCTTTGCAGCTCGGAAGCTCAAACCATACTTTCAAGTGCATCCTATTGCCATGAGACCAACCTTCCACTTTGGTAGATATTACTTTTAAAGTTCAAAGAACTATCAAAGCCCAAGCCTTAGCATATTTTATGGTAGAAGCTACCTCATACACCACCTAGTCTAAAATTGAACTTTCTGAAGTTTAGGTGGATGGCTCATCATGCAATTCGGGCAGTGGAGTTGGCACCGTACTCCTAAGCCTGGAAGGAAGAGTGGTAGAATATTCAACTTTTGAAATTCCATGAATTGAATAATGTTTCTAAGTACAAAGCTTTCCTCCTCGCCTTAGGGTGGCACTGGAGGCTGGGGCCAAAAATTAAAAAGTATTCAATGATTCTCAGTGCATGTCCTATTATAATTTATAGTGAAATGTTCATGGATCACATTGTGCTTAAATAACACAAGAAATGAGAAGTAATGTAAGATAAAATAAAAATAACAAGAAAAGACATAATAATATACATGGTTCACCCAAAATTAGGCTACGTCTATAAAGGGAGCAAGAGATTCATTATCAACAGGCTATAAGAGTCTACAAGCAACTCCACTCTCTCTTATCTAATTAAACTCTTCACCAAGTCATGGTGATGTCTCTATTCTCAGAGAAAATCTCTAAGAGAGCACCATAAGGAACCATAATGAGAGACGACCAAGAAACACCAGAAAGACCCACACAAGAGAGCTGATACCCTCTCTTTCTCCTTCTCTCTATTATCTCTATTTCTCTTTCTATTTCTCTCTTGTTCTACCTCAGCACCATACCACTCCTAAACCCTATGTATTACTAGAGTATTTATAGGTCTTTGTTGAGTTTAAGTTCTACTCTGATTACAACTCTTAATATTATATAATAGGATTTAAAATCAGACATAAATCCAAATCTAACTTTAAATTCTTACTTTAACTCAAACTTCAATCCGAGTTTGAGACATCCAAAACTCAATAATCTCCATCTTGGCTTGAACTTGGACATGCCACCATCACAAAGCTTCAGCCATCATTCTCATCTGGGCTGCTAGCTTATTTAGCTAACTGTAAAATGTGAGCTTGAGCCAACATTAAATTCACTCTTCATACCTATAGTTTTATACTTCTAAAAGCCTTTCGAATGACCTATGTCTACTATCATGATAAAAGTAACTCAAGAAGAATGTCTGTCTCCTATCAAATCAATCTAAGTATCATGCTTCCTCCTTGCCTCTGCAACCATTAAAACTCCACTTACAATGGTGTTCCCTACTAATTAGTAAATATTCCTACACCTCTCTCCTTTTGTCAAGATCCTAATTCCATATGTCATATTTATGACTCCATCTCTCGCTAAATAACTAAAGCATTTTGAGTTTAGTACACCAAATAAAATTAGATTCTTCCATACCTTGGATACATGCCTCACCCCAGTAAAACCGTGAACCACTCCATCAAATATTTGAATTTTGACTGTTCCCACACCGACGATCTCATAAGTCGAATTATTGCCTAACCAAATAGTGCCTTTCTTTTTATTCTCCTCATAAAAGTTAAACCAATCTTTCCTAGAGTAAACATGATAAAAACTACCAGAATCTAAAATTCACTCACCAAAAGTGCCAATTTTTGTGTATACCACAAGAACATCTACATCAATATATCATCCACCACTGCTATCGCTATATCGGAAGACTTCTATTTTTCCACACTTTGGGCAATATTGTCTAATGTGACCATACTTCTTACATGAATAACATTGAACCTTCACCTTCAATTTTTATTTGGACCATTGCATGCCTTCTCCATGTTTTCTTGATCTTCCTCTTCTATGGGCCTCCAATCCTTCATCAATCTCAATACTAATATTGGAGTTTCTCCTTTTCTTATTAGAAAAAAGACTAACTGTCACCTCTTCACTCTTGGGAGTTTCTTTACCATAAAGAATTATGGTTACAATGTGGTCATACGAAGTAGAAAGAGACATCAAGAGAATCAGTACCTTGTCATTCTCTTCAAACTTTACATCAACTTTTAGCAAATCATTGATAATCTTATTAAAGGTATTTAGGTGATGCAATATAGTTATACCTTCACTCATACATAGTCCATCAACTTTTATTTTAGGTATAATTTGTTTGTAAGGCATTTTGACATGTACAACTTCTTGGGCTTTATCCAAGCATCCACTATTTTCTCTTCATTGATGACATTATACAAAACCTCATTAGTCATACTTAGAATAATTAAATTCAATGTCTTCAAATTTGTCTCCTCTCAATCTTCATCGCTCATCTTGGTTGGCTTCTTTTCTTTACCCTCTAATGTCTTCTGCAAATCTTGGTAAATAAGAATGCCACAATCTTCTTCTGCCATATAGCAAAATTCATCTTGCAGTTAAACTTCTCCACATAAGGACTTTGCCTTCTTAGTTGTTTACTCCTAGGCTCTGATACTAATTATTGTGATTCATAGTGAAAGGTTCACGGATCACTTTGTCTTTGAATAATACAAGAAATGAGAAGTAATGCAAGATAAAATAGAAATAATGAGAAGATACACAGGGATATACGTGGTTCACCTAAAATTGGATTACATCCACCGGAGGAGTGAAAGATCCACTATGAACAGGCTATAAAAGTTTATAAGAAAGACTCCACTCTTTCTTATCAACTAAACTCTTCACCAAGCCTTGGCAATGCCTCCATCTTTAGAGAGAATCTCCAAGAGAGCACCACAAAGAGCCACAATGAGAGACTACCAAGAAGCACTAGAAAAAACTACACATAAGATCCAACACTCTCTCTTTTTCTCCTTCTCTCTATTCTCTCTATTCCTCTCTCTCTATTTCTCTCTAGTTCAACTTAAGCACCACACCACTCCTAAACCCTATATATTGCTAGAATATTTATAGGCTCTTGTTGAGTCTCAGGTTTACTCTAATTGCAACTCCTAATATTACATATTAAGGTTTTAAAATTTGACATAAATACAAATCTAACTTTGGATTTCTACTTTAATGCAAACTCCGATTTGAGTTTGATACATCCAAAACTCAACAATGTCCTTGTAGATGATAGGAGAATATGAGGCAAAGGACCTAATAATAGTTTAATACTTGGCTAGAGCACAAAAGCAGATGAGAGAAATAGATGAAGTGGAAGTGTGCTGAGTCTCAAGGAATAGTAGTACAAAGGCATATGCTCTCACATGACTCACCTTAGCATCCCTAAATTTGTAGTCATGATAAATCTTTATGGAAAACCTCAAGCAATTGAGTTGCACCACCTAATTTGAGGTGAATGTTGTGATAGAGGAATCATATTGGATGGACCCCATAATGAACTACCTCAAAGAGGGAAAGCAACTTGAGGAGACAAAAGAAGCTCAGAATTATAAGGCTAACACCAAGTTTTATCTTGGTAGGAGTCCTGGATAAAAGATAACTCACATGGCCACTTCATCGCTACATAAGGTTGTCTAAAGCTAAGATTGTGCACTTTGTAAAATGCATTAAGGAATATGAAGAAGTCACTGGGGCAAACAAGCACTACCTCATAAACTCCTCAAATAGTGGTACTATTAGATAAACATGGTAGCTGAATCAATAGAGTTTGTTTCGAAGTATAAGCAATGCCAAAGACATACTTCAATGTTCCATAGTCTAGTAGTTTGACTTCAACATACCCAAGTTGTTTGGCCCTTTTGGTTTGTGGAGGATGGACATCCTGGGGTCATTTTCAATAGCCTTGGGGAAAAGAAAGTTCTTGATGGTAGCAATCAATTACTTTACCAAATCGGCAAAAGTCAAACTACTAGTCACAATCACTGGGAAGAAAACCCAGGAGTTTCTTTAATAAAGTGTCATCTGACAATTTAGGCTATTGGGAGTGTTAGTTATCAACTATAGGAAGTAGTTCAATAGCTCAAAATTCAAGAAATATTATAGCAGTCTCCACAATGAATACCTTACTCGAAAGGTTAAAAAAACATCTCGAGTGGATGAGGGGAGCTTAGGTTAGAGAGCTACCACATGTCCTATCATTATACAGAACCACCCTATGTATTGCAATTGGAGAATTACTTTTCATGATGGTTTTATAGAGTTGAAGCTATCATCCTCGTAGAGGTCGGCCTCCCTTCAGCCTAAACCAAAGTCTATGACCCCAAAGTGAATGATGCAAACCATAGAGCTCAAAAATATCTCATCCTAAAATTTTGAGAAAAAGATCACACGAGTGTGGTGGAATACTAGCAGTGGGTAGCTTGTTACTATAATGCCCGAGTTCAAAGCCAAAAGCTACAACTAGGTGAATGGGTACTTTGTCAAATTGACATCATTAATCGAACCATTGGAAAGCTATCTTTGAACTAGAAGAGCCCTAAAAGGTCACTTCAAGCCGTGACACTTAGAGCATTCAAGGTAGAATGTCCGAATAGTAAGACACTACCATGAACCTGACATATTGATAATCTAATAAAGTTATAATGCTCTCGCTACATAAAAACTAATCATTAACAAGGGCAGAAAATTAGTTTAGGGGAAAGCTACCCAAGGGACCAAGACTTCAGCTCTAGGTCATGGACCTACCCATGACACCAAGACCAAGGCCTGAGGTTACACACCTGCCCGGGTCACCAAGATCTCGACTCTAAGTCATGTACCTACCCATGGCACAAAGACCTTGATTTTAGGTCATGCACTTACCCAAGACACAATGACCTCAAATATAGGTCACATACCTATCCGAGACACCAAGACCTTGGCTCTAGGTCATGCACCTAACCAAGGCACAAAGACCTCAACTCTGGGTCATGCACCTACCCAAGGCACCAAGACCTTGACTCTAGGTCACACACCTACCCAAGGCACAAAAACCTTGACTTTAGATCATGCACCGACCCCAAGTATAAAGACCTTGGCTCTAGGTCACGTACATACCTGAGACACAAAGATTTTGGTTATACGTCATACACCTAGTGAATGCACCAAGACCTCAGCTTTAGGTTATGCCCCTACCCCAAACACAAAGACCTCAGTTCTAGGTCATACACTGATCCGAGATACATGGTCTTGGTCCCAAGTCCCAAGTCGTGTACCTATCCAAGGGACAAATGAAATTAACCAAATGCCAAAATGTTCAACAAGCAAGGCTTCACTTGGAATTCATCATGCTGGATGTGAGTTATTTAGAAAATCTAAAGTTGAATGAGAATTGAGCTTGTTGATTATCCATTGGTAAAATGTGGGAAATTATCGAAAAGCTCAAATGATGAATCCCATATTATTTTTAATCAAGTCCTTTACCAAAAAGCTAAAATGAGGAATCCTACATTAGTTTTAATTAAGTGGATTATCTACCCAAGGAAGGACTTGATATAAGTTCTTTAGGATAAAATCATCCCTGATTTGAGTGAGAAATGATTATTGAATTAAATTTTTTGGATAAAAGCATGATTGATTCATTATGGTTAAGACCAAGTCAAAACATGCCGAATTATTATTACTCTAGTTAAACAAAAAAGATAAAAATGATAAGAGAGACTCAAAAACATACACTTTGGCTAATTAAGAGTTTAGATTGTTTGTTTATAAATTACATGTTTTAATCAACACTTTGCAAAAGCAAGCACAAAATTTTTCATTGATACTGAAAGTGAAAAGTTTGAAACAAAGCAAGCCTTTACTGAGAGCACAAAAAAAAGAGTACAAAAGGTAGCTTGGTATAGGGAAGCTAGAACTTCAAATCAGTAGTGGTTGTGTCATCAGCCTCATCATCACTTGGGGTATAACACGGGATAGAGATGAGGATCACCTCGAGGTCATCCTTGTCAATCACCTTGTTGTATTCCCACATTAGACAAGTCATCTGAGTGTCATCATAAGGTTGACTTAAAGGTCCTCTAGGTTGAAATTGGGTTCTTCATAGATCTAGATGATAGTTTCTCGGTAGCAAAGATGCCCTTCCATGTATAAGCTAGCTAAAAGGTCACCTTGGGAATGGAGAATCTCTAGCTCAAACTGAAACTCTACCACTGCCAAAGCCTTTGGCTGGTCTAAGAGTAGAGTAAAACACTCGCTTTAGAGGTACAATGCCACTACCTCCTCACGAACATTGCTTAGTTGGCTCTATTGATGGAACTATAGCTGATCTAATTTTTTGACAGCTTTATTGCAAGTGGACTCAACAACCTCCTTGTCCACCTTGACAATCGACTTGGCACCATTGGCTATTTTCTTAGCCTTCTTGGCCTTGACCTTACTTGCCTTGGCATCTCAAGCCTCTAGTTGGAGGTTCAATATATGAGAATGGAGAGGCACCACCTCGAGATCGGCATTGGTCACCCAAGACCAATATGTTGAAACATCTTTCTTGAAGGTGTAGAACCTCTTCCCAACAAAATGGAAACACTTCAAGGCTTGCAAAATGAGTCAAAAGTTAAAAAAAATAGAAAAGCAGGGATAAGAAAAGGGAGAGTTAGTCTAAATAGCTCCTTGCAGGTCATGACCCCTTGCATGAAAAGCTCACTGTCTATAAGTCGAGTATCCAAGTCAAGGTCAAAGTTAAAAATACTCCTTGGTAATGATTTCAACCAGCTCCTTACCAACCTAGTGTTTCATAAAGCCTCTCCTTGGAGTATCTAGCAAGGAAGAGGAGATGGGATGAAAGAAAGTTGTATCATGCTCCCTGGACTTAGAGTAGGTTCCTTGGCCATCAGAATTGGGACATCGGCCAGTGGGATCATGGTCGAAGGAGCAAGGGGTTCAGTAGGTTCAACAGGATGAGGAATGAAAGCCCTTTTCCTCTTGTCACCATGGTGGTAGCTCAGCTACTCCCTGCACCTATTGGCACCTCCTTCTTCTTCTTCTTCTTAAGGGCCACGCCTCTTGAGGTTGTTTGGCTCTGTTAGCCACTATATCTTTCTTCTTCCTTGGTGGCTGAGGAGGAGTAACTTGAGGAGCCCTAATTCTCTTCTTTAAGGCTTCATTCATGAAAGTGATATGATCCAAGCTTATACAAAAGGTAGGACTAAAGGGTTACTTAAAATAATCCTAACTCTTAGTGTTAAAACTTATGAGTTAAAGGATGACCACTTACAGCATGATCAAGCTACAGATAAGTAGTGCTCCAACATGCAAGACTCATTAGACCATGTAGGGGGATTAGAAAACTTCTACTGCATCAGCCCAAGTTACTAGGAGGCGATGTGCCTTAGATGGAATTTTGGGGTTACCTTTGTGGTTGGAGGGGTTCCCCTACTCACCAAGGAAATGTCGGTCATCTATGGAGAAAGCTCAAATGGAGTGATCCTTCCAGGCATGGATTGAGGAGGTGTTAGATGCAAATATTCTACACCTTTTCTTAGGGGCAAAGTACCATTGAGCCCCAATGTTAAAGCCTTGGCAACCTTTGAAGGCATTCCTAAACATCTCAGTAGTGAGAGCAAAGTTTTTGAATTTGGCTAAGACTTGGAAAGTTGAATTGAACCTCATACCATTGTGAACAATCTAGTTTGAGGCTAAGTCCAAATTGCTAAAAACCTCTTGAGTAAAGTTGTCTATAGGAAACATTAGGTCACACTCAAAAATTTTCAAGAAGGTGGTGAACTTGAATCTGAATTCATCTTTGAGCTTCTTGCTACCCTCATCCGATCACCATAAGTCTACTTTGGTGCCATCAGGAAACCTGATCAGCTAGACTAAATGGTCAATATGCTTCACCCGAAGCATGGATTCAGTGATCCATATCCAAACTGAAGTAACCTTGTTCCTAGACCTAGAGGCATCCAAAATAGATAGGGAAACTAAGTTAAATTTTACTCAACAGAAGGGTCATTCAAGGTTTGCTATCCTAAGGAGACAATCGAGCCAATACTTGTGCGATTCCACAATTGCATTGCCTCAGTTGCACCACCTACTATTAATTTTGAGCCAAATGTATCTATGCATGACATAAACTATGACTATTTACTTCGATAGATTGTCTTGGGTGAACCTAGAAGTTTTTCCGCTAAGGTCATCATGTTCCTGTCCTTTGTCTTGTATAGTAATTTATCATATTGAGGTAAAATACATGGTTGAGAAGATCTCTTATCTGAATTAAAACATATGAGTAGGGTTGGGGGGACTTTTGTGCTCTATCAGGGTTGGTTGAGGTGGTTGTGAGTGACACATTTGAGGCAAGAACCATCACAAGGGAAGTTGGTTTTTGTGAAACTCAACTGGCATTGTTGGTGACACACAAAGAGAGAACTATTGATATCAGAGCAGGGATGACTATCGCAATGCCCTCTTGGCCAGAATGGACCTGTAGGTGGTGGCAAGAGCAATTGGAGAAGATATTTGTAGTGGAGAACAAGTACCATAGCGAAACAAATGGTGGAGAAAAGTTGTTAAAAGTTTGAAGAGCTGAAAAATGGCCATTGGAGATGAAGGAGGGGTTTATATCGGTCCCACCAAACAGTTGGATGTCCTCCACATGGCTTGATCTAAGTCATAGAAATTCCAAAGGCAGGATTTCAAATTTGTCAGCCAAATCATAGAAAACATGTGTCATGCATCTGAACTTAATCACCAAAAGTGATTCAAGGTAATAATCACAAAGAATACGTGTCAAGATCAAGTAAGATCTTGATAGCTGGACTGGTGGCTTGATGCCATTGTCTTGAGAAGGAGCAAACCCTAATGATTTTGTATGATTTGATAAGACAATAGCTCAATTTTCGAGGAGTCATGTTGAATCGATCTAACTCCATATATGGAATCAGAAAGGAGATTGACGCTCAAAGTCGTAGGGTAATAATGATATACCAATTCAAATATATCAAGCCAAAAAGTTGAAGCCGCTGATAGGGCCAACTGAGATATTGTGCTATGGTTGCCTTTGAAGCAATTATAGCTCCGCGGATTCTATAAAGAGTCATATTGAGATGACTCATTAGACTCAGGAACCTCGGTTCATATGCAATCAGGCCAAGTAGTCTGAAGGGTAATAGATATTTTTTCACTCAAGATACGATCCCAAGAATTTGAATCCATAGTAACCAATTACAAAAGATTCAACAAGTATTTCAACTACGATGAAAGAGTTTGCGAGACACTAAACCACCTTTATTTACTATAAAGAAAGAAGTATTCGTAGACGTAAGACACTAATGCTCAATTATTTTTAGCTTTCATATATTTTCAATTGTGACTAAATTGAGCATCAGAGAGATTATTGTAGGTGAGGTTTTTAGTGGTCTTCATGATGTTTTTATTTTATAGATCGATGATGAACTGACCCAACAAATTTAGATCTTAAGGGATCTCTCAGATCAAAGCCAGTGATAAGCCAGACCCCTTTAACAGTACTTTGCATAAGGTTTTAGCTTTTGAAGTTCATCAATTTGAAAATTGAAAAGAAAAGAAGTAAGAAGTGAAGCCACTATAGTCTCATATCGTTTTGATCAAACCTAGTCTTATAGGTGTATTTGGTTAGGGATCAGGCTTAGGATCATCCTATCATGACTAATCTATCATCCAAATACCAAAAAGATAACTAGACTATCTTTACGTTACTTTAAAAAGTAAATTATCATACTACCCTTATATTTATTCATTCAAATTTTAATAAATAATATACCCAAGGGCATGAAAATCAAAAAAAAAATTAAACTATTCGCTATTCAAACTAGCATTCAAACACCAAAAATTTGATCTGATTATTTTTTTATACTTTAGTTTTGATCTTGAATTTAAACTTGATTTTGATCTCAAACCAAACGGCGATAAAGATCAACCTAAGGCATCCATCCTTCTCATGTAAAGTTCATTAGAAATATAATATGTAATTTATCTTGGTGTTATTACTCTTAAGAAAAGAAAGAAAGAACTCTATCTATCACCATGTAAAATAACTTGCATTGTAAGAAAGAAATTAGGGTGTTCAGAAAACAAAAGGCAAAATATAGAAAAGTTCATGTGAAGTTATTTGTGTTACCTCTCACGACCTCACTTATTTTATAATGATATGGGGTTCACCAAAAGGATCCCTTGCGCTAATGCCTTTAAACTAGGGTTCATTTCCAAAAATGAGAAACTATTAAAGGACTTATAAATATTTTTTTTATTTATGATCGTGGATATTTTAATGGCAAATCTTTTCCAGAGTCATTTCCAAACAAATTTATGAAGTAGCCAATTTTAACTTCTTTCCAGCTTAGTCATTTATTTTCAATTTTAGTAAACACCTCATAACATAACCCAAAGACAAGGAACATACCATATTTCTCAAATTAGCCATTACAAGGAACTAACCCAAAGACTAACCTCAATTTGAAAAACTACTCTTCTTTGAAAAATAATGTCTTTTGCATTATATGCTAGATGACTTTAATCAATGTTCATAGTGGCAGTATAAAAGTCGGGGTATAATTCAAAATAAATTGAAAAAAATAAGAACGTATGCTTAATTATTCAAACGCTAAGAGGTTTAATGTAAGTATAACTACTTAGAGCATAGAAGCTAAAGTTACCCGTAATAAACCTCAAACAACTTCTGAGCCCAATATGTTCCTAGCATCCATCTAAATGCTATCAGTCCATTACTGTTGCATAATATATGTTAATGGTATAATATTAGCTCAATTCTTTTCTTCATGTATCTGTTAAAATCTTCCTAATTTGCAATCTATCCCCTCATGTACATATAATTGTACATCCCTCGAATACGTGTTTGTCTTCCTTTTCTTTTCCTGCATGATAAAGAACGTCAGTAGTACGCAACGAAGTAATAGAAAGTTCGGCTTCTAATCCTTCTTAGCTTCAGTAGTACGCAACGGAGTAACAGAAAGTTCAGCTTTCTAATCCTTCTTAATCTGGTCGAATGGGTGATAGGCACAACTAATAGCCTAATTCATCCACACCATGTGTATAACTACTACTGCGATTGTAAATGTCCGACGGGCTAATACGCAACTACTAAGCCCTAATGTGACTGGTTCTTACCCGGAGGAACTGAAGGCGAACAGTTGGTGCGATGATTTTATTGTTTCCTAATAAAGATCAAACAAATCATACATTCCCAAAAAAAATCCAAAACCCGATAAGGAAGCGGATCCAAATCCTCTACGAACCAGGCCCGATTATAAAATCCATTCCTTCGCTTGCATGAATCAAACAGCACAAATACTTTCCCCCACCTTTCTGCCCTCCTTTATCCCTCCCTTCCTTTCTCAACCTTCTCCTTTCTTCTCCTCTTCCTCTTATTTTTCGCCTGGGTTTCCCTTCTCCAAAGCGAGCCACACGTCTCTTTCTTCTTCTCGGCAAGCTATTCTGACTCATGGAACCCCGTTTCCCCGTTTATTTGATATTAATATCTTCCTCTTTTCTTCTTCTCCTCTTCGTTTCCTCGTCTGGCCGCGTACTGCCCGTCGCTTTGCAACTTAATCCGTTGATTCCGAAGCACAAAGAAT
Source organism: Trichopus zeylanicus subsp. travancoricus (assembly GCA_005019695.1). Taxonomy (NCBI): domain Eukaryota; kingdom Viridiplantae; phylum Streptophyta; class Magnoliopsida; order Dioscoreales; family Dioscoreaceae; genus Trichopus; species Trichopus zeylanicus. The sequence continues at coordinate 69,577 of RXID01014709.1, forward strand.
ACGCTGCCGCCCATGCCCTCCTCCCCAACATCACTCTTTCCTCGCGCCGCCCCCACCGCTACATCCAGGTGAGTATCTTGACGCCATGAAATTATGGTTTTGTTTTCGCTCGACGGAACCTTGACGACGTTCTTTGTCATGCAGCAGGTGAAGTCGGCGAGTGGCATCGAGAGAGATCTCACCGAAGCTCGCGCGGCCATCCGCATAACCATTTCCGAGGGAAACGCGTCTTATCCGATACCCTCCGGCGTGGAGTACGTGAATGTCTACCGCAACCCCGCAGCCTTCTTCCGGTAAACTCGGCAATGAACTGTACATATCTTCTACAAATCATCGAATAATAAATTCCATATTTACTGCTTATACTACTCTCTTTTTATCCAAAGGTTTTTTGTCTTTAATAATGTCTTTCTATTGTGCAAACATCTCCCCAGATTCTTCCTTATTTACAAATGACTACTACAGATTGTTGAACAAAGTAGAGGAAAAATATGGTAATATAAAGATAAAATAGGACATGTATTTCAAACTAACATTTCATTTTGAGCGGAAAGGTCAATTAATTCATTCATAAATAACATTTTCGAACGAAAGTTGTAAATTTGATCGGGAAAATCAATGTATTAATTGATAAATTGAATTTCGAACTAAAATTATTAGCAAGAATTTGGAAAGAAGTTGGAATGAAGTTTCTGTTTGTGTTTTGGTTCAGGAGTTACTATGAAATGGAGAAGCGGTTCAAGGTGTACGTGTACGACGAAGGCGATGCGCCGCTGGTCCACGACGGGCCATGCAAGAACATCTACACGATCGAGGGCCGGTTCATCCAGGAGCTTGAGATGATGGGCTCGAGGGGGTCCGGCCGGTCAGGCCTAACAACGCGGGACCCGTCCCAGGCCCATGCGTTCTTCCTGCCGGTCAGTGTGGTCATGGCAGTCGAGTACCTATACGACCCGGTGACCAAGAATCGGAAATCGATTCGTCGATTTGTTTCAGACTATGTTCAGGTCGTGTCAACTCGGCATCCGTTTTGGAAACGGACAGCAGGGGCCGACCACTTCATGCTCTCCTGCCATGATTGGGTAAATTTCATCACCTGCTACTAAAATAATTAAGTTGAACTAATTATACATTAATAACTTAAACACCATTTATTTTGAAATCAGAATTAAAATGAGTATTTTTCAAATTTATTTTTTTATAAAATTAATATTATTTATTTTACATTATTATTAAATTAAATTATTATAAAAAATTTAAATATTTTTTAAAATTTTAAATTATTATATAATTAATTTTAATAAAAAAAAATACTAATTTGTAAAAGTAATTTGCGAATTTTAATTTTAACTCTAATCCTGATTTCGAATATCTTATATTTCTCGGTATTACATATCAGTCTTTGAAGTCTTAAAGGAACGAATAATTACGTGTATAGCAAGGGGTATTTATACAAAATCATACCTAGCTCGTTGTCGCGTCAACTACTCGGCTGGATTGGCGCATGGCTTAGTCCTGAAGTTTCAAACGTTTTGTGCAGGGGCCATATGCTTCGAAGGGCAACATTGAACTATACAACAACGCCATCCGAGCGCTTTGCAACGCCAACACCTCGGAGGGATTCAACCCCATCAAGGACGTCAGCATCCCAGAGGTCAACCTCCTTACGGGCGAAATACCCCCATACCTCCGCTCCCCTCCTCCCCCCTCCTCCGCACGGCCCTACCTAGCCTTTTTCGCAGGCGGCCTCCACGGCCCCATCCGCCCCCTTCTCCTCCAACATTGGCGGGAGTCTACAGACCCCGACATGCAGGTCTACGAGTATCTTCCCCATAACAAAAAGATCCGCGGCACTGAGGACCTTCAATACTACTCATTTATGTTGCAATCTAGGTTTTGCCTTTGTCCGAGCGGATACGAAGTGGCGAGTCCTCGAGTGGTGGAGGCCATCTATGCAGAATGCGTACCCGTTCTCATTTCAGAGGGCTATGTTCCACCATTCTCAGATGTGTTGCGCTGGGAGGAGTTTTCACTGTCGGTGAGGGTGAGTGATATCCCAAGGCTAAAAGAGGTGCTTGGCCGCGTGTCAGAGAAGGAGCTGGAGAGGCTGAGGAAGGGTATGCAGGCAGTGAGACAACATTTCATGTTCAATCGGCCAGCAAAACGATTTGATGTGTACCATATGATTATGCACTCGGTTTGGCTACGGCGCCTTAATATTAATCTTGGTTAATTAGATAGTCTTCTTCTTGACATCTATTGTTTCGGGGGCTTCTTTATTCCGGGAACTTCTTTTGTGGGGAATTGTAAATTTGGTTTTTTTGTGTTTCTCAGTACAAAATTCAAATATAGAGATACATGCAGAAGTATTAATTTACTGGTTGTATGAGGTCCCTCTGAAAAATCAAAATTTTGAAAAGCCCCTTCCTTTTAGGCATTAGAGCATGTAATCACTTCTGTGAGCTCCACTCCAATATAAAATCAAAAGGTCACCAATTTATTAAATTGTCCCTTCTTGTGCTTCTCTTAAAGTGCTCTTAAGCACCAACCATGCGAGGAACTTCTTCCCTATCTCGTCTCGCATTTGCAGTTCTTCGTCTCCATTTTGTACCTTCTTCTTCTTCTAGGGCGAGGAACTTCTTCCCCGCCAACCTCTACTTGCCAAGCAGCTCCTTTCTGATCATCATCTACTCGCCAAGCAGCCCCATCTGTAGACTTCAATTTATTCTTTTTATGTCAAATCTGCGAGAAAATCGAGTTTAAAATGAAATAAAACGGATTTACATACCTCAGACCTAAATCAAAATTCTGAAATTTTAATCCGTAAATCCCAGTAGATCCACCCTAAATTCTTGCCACTCTCTGATGAGAAAAAGTTAAAGATGAGGAAAAATCTCCAAAACCTGAGAACAATCAAAACAAGGAAAAAAAAAAACCTATGTCTCTGTTCTTCTTTCTCCAATTCAATTCACAATTGAATTCCTCTGCATCGATGCATAAAGGAATTGACTCATGTAATGGCTTTTTGCAAATAGGCCCCTGAAGTATATTGTAATTATAAATTAAAGTTTTGTAATTACAACTAAGATCAAATATTTACAAAAAGGTCTAAATCAAATAATTCAAATAAAACAATTTATCCTTCTCCAACTAGGCAACCCCAGGGTGAGACCAGATGCCGAGTACACTGTAAAATATTCTGACCCATTATGGAACACTCAAATGAGCACACACATAATATTTGGCTATGTCTATGCTGTCATCCATTGTCATATAAAATATCAATCAGACAGTTAAATTTGAATCACTTACTACATTCCCAAACTGTCTGACCCGAATTACACAAACAAACTTAATGCAAAAATAAAGTACTACATCAGTTGAGCTGAATAACATCAAACATAAGTATAGACAATGTGCTCGTGGAACAAGGCATATAATAAAACATAACAGTAGTGAGAATTCTCATGTCTTTTTCACTAACGGTCTAATCGCTTCCTGCTTCTCTCATAAACACGTCACTTAGATGCACAAACTATACTGAGGACATCCCACAAGTGCCAATGCACTTCATCTAAGTGAGAGATATAAAACGGATATAATGCCCAGTCATACCTTCACCTCAAGCATTTCAAGAATCATCTACACATGATCACTAGGTCCTCATGTAGGTGATCATCACCAACCTACCTAGTGACCCACGGTATTCCCAAGGGCTCCATCTTTCACACTAGAAGATTACAAACAAAACACATCAATGGAATCATTTCATATGAGAAAAATAATAGTTTACTGACAAATAAACTATAACCAAATAAAAACACATAACAATCAAAACATGATATCTTGTTTCCAAACTATCCCCATATGCCCGACATGCTCGTTAAATATTTTCACTGTCAGATCTTTAGTCATTGGGTCAGTCAGATTATCTGTAGAAGAGATCCGTGAAATAATAATATCCTTCTTCTGAATCTTTTCATAGACATAATGAAATTGCAGCTCAATATATTTTGCCTTGGAATGACACTATCATCTTTAGTAAAGGATATAGCTGCATCATTATCACAGACTATTTGCATTGGCCTATCAATATAATCAACCACCTGGAGATCAGAGAGGAAATATTTTCAACCACATAGCATATTTACTAGCCTCACAACCAGTTATGTACTTTGCCTCCATAGTTAACAAAGCAGTAATAGTCTATTTCATACTGCGCCATGAAATAACTCCCTCTGCCAAAGTAAACACATATCCAGATGTAGACTTCAAATTGTCCTCACATCCTTTCTAATCAGAGTCTATATATCCAAGAATATTTAATGGTTTATAACCATCAAATAAGAGCACATAATTTTGGGTTTTCTTCAAATAACAGAAAATCTTCTTAACTGCTCTCCAATGAGTCATTCCTGGATTACTCTGATATCTGCCAAGAAGTCCGACAGCAAAAGCAATATATGGATGGGTACAGATCATCAAATACATCAAACTGTCAACAGCTGAAGCATAGGGAATTTTCTGCATCTCCCGTCTCTCAATGACATTCTGAGGACATTGCTGAAGATTAAGCTTATCACCTTTGACTATAGGTGACTCTCCAGTTTTACAATTGTCCATACTATATTTCTGAAGAATTTTAGCGATATATGTCTCCTGAGAAATCCCAAGCAATCGAGGCTTTCTGTCTCTATATATTTTAATACCCAAGACATATAAAGCATTGACAAGATTCTTCATTTCAAAGACTGTAGACAACATCCTTTCAATTTTTTTGAGGAAATTCAGTTCATTACCTGCCAATAAGATGTCATCAACATATAACATCAATATCTTAACTTTACCCCCACTGACCTTCAAGTATACACAATTATCAGCTGTATTCTCCTGAAAGCCAAATTTTGTGATTGCCTCATGAATTTAATATACCACTGTCGAGAGGCTTGCTTTAAACCATAAATGGATTTATGTAGTCTACAGACTTTTGATTCATCACCTTTTCGGATAAACCCTTCTGATTGAATTATATAAATTTCTTCTTTAAGAACTCCATTTAGAAATGCTGTTTTAGCATCCATCTGAATGAGTTCATAATCATAGTGGGCAACCAATGCCATGAAGATTCTTAATGAATCTTTTCTAGAGACTGGAGAGAAGGTCTCATCATAATCAATTTCTTCTTTCTGAGTGTATCCTTTAACAACCAGCCTTGTTTTATATTTGTCAATTTCACCATTGGCTTTCAATTTAGTCTTATAGACCCATTTACAGCCAATTGATTTACAGTTGACAGGAGTTGGCACTACAGACCAAACCTCATTCTTCTACAAGGAATCAATTTCTTCAACCATTGCATTCAGCCAAAATGTTGCATTCTGACTGCTTATGGCTTCTGAAAAATTCAAAGGATCATCATTTTCTGTGATCCATGATATAGACATCTCATCTATATCATCTAAACTCTGGATGTGCATCTCTAGTTTCCTCTAAATATCCAACATAGTCATCTAATAGAGCTGATCTACAAACTCTTCTGGGTCTTTCATCTGATTGGTGTGGCACAACCATCGGTGCTTCACCTCGTCCAGCTTTATCTGACTCATCCTCAACTTCAATTCTTTTCCTTTCGCTTCCTGTAACAGATGTCCCTTGTTCAAGAAATTTGACATCTTTGCTTTCAAATATGGAGCCCTGAATAGGATTGTATAATCTATAACTCTTAGATCTATTCAGAAAACCAATAAACTTACAACTTGAGCTCCAAGCTGTAGTTTTTGGCATACTAGGTTCAGCAAACCTAGCTTCTACATCACAGCCCCAGATTCTGAGATGATTCAGACAGGGTTTTCTACCAAGCCATAACTCAAATGGAGTTTTAGGAACAAATTTGGATGGTACTCTATTTAAAATATATGTAGCCATTTTCAGTGCTTTGCCCCATAAAGAATCTGACAATTCACTGAAAAGTAACATACAACGTACCATATCCATCAAAGTCCTGTTCCTCCTTTTTGTTACTCTATTTTGCTCTGGATTTCCTGCAATGGTTGTATTTGCAATGATTCTATGCTCCTGTAAAAATTGTCGAAAAATATCAGAAGTGTATTCACCTTCTCTATCTGACCTGATAGCTTTAATCTTTCTACCCAGCTGATTTTCAACTTTAGCTTTATATACCTTAAATATTTCAAACACATCCGACTTTCTATGCAGCAGATACATATACCCGTACCGTGAGTAGTCATCAATGAATGTCACAAAATATCTCTGGCCATTCTTTGTGACTACCCCATTTGGACCACAAATATCTATATGGATTAGATCTAACAAATTATTAGATCTTAATGCCTTTGGAAATGATGCTCTTGTCATCTGTCCTTTAATACAATCCACACAAATACCAAAGTCATCGAAATTTATATTCTATAGAATTCCGTCATAGGAGAGTCTCTCCAGTTTGTCACTACCAATATGACCCAAACGACAATGCCATAGACGAGAAGAATTCTTATCCAGCTACACAGTTGAATTATAAGGGCATATATGTCTGGAATCAACATTGCAACACTGTACTATAGAGTCGACTTCCAGTTGCACATACAATTTATACAAACCATCAGATATAGTACTAGTAGCAACACAACACTGTCATACATCAGAGATAAAGAATTTTTGCCAAAAATAAAACAATAACCAACTTCTGTAAGTCTAGAAACTGACAGTAAGCTACACCTGATGATTGGTGCAAAAACTATATTTGACAGTAAAATAGTATGACCACCATGGAGAACCAAAATGTATGTCCCAACACTGACGACCTCAGCTCGTTCATTGTTCCCCATGAAGACATACCTCTCTTGATCATTTAGGTTTCTTAGGTCCAGGAATCCCTGCATAATAGTTGATATATGGACCGATGATCCCGAGTCCACAATCCATGCATCAGGAGAAACATTAATATAGTTTGACTCAAAGCAAACCAGACATTCAAATTTAATGAGTTCAACTTTAATAGCCTTCCTCCTTTCATCCTCTGAGACATATTAATTCAACAATTCATCCATCATCCAATGACGATCATGTGTGTTATAGTTAATAATGAAAGTCTCAAAGGATGCAGACAACGAGTCCAGGATACAATATGTGACATATCCATCATCAAGACTCAAGCCCAAGCTTTTCAACTCATGTACAATCGAGAACATTGTTAGAATATGCTCTCGAACATTCCCATGCTCAACCAATTTTGTGTTATGCAGTTTCTGAGTCAAAGATAATTTCTTGGCTTTATAGGACTCAACAAATCTGTCATGAATAATCTGAAGTAATTCTTTGGCAAAATAAATATCTGGCAAACTGGCACGAACTATTTCAGAAACTGTTCTTCTGATTATCAGTCTTACTAGCTTCTCTGCTTTATACCATTTTTCAAACTGGCTTGACCCAATAGGCAGTTCAATAGTATCAAGAGCAATGTCAAAACCTTGAAATACCAAATGAGCTTCTAGTTCACTTCTCCAAGTTGAGTAATTTGATCCATTCAAGATCTCGACCTTAAAGAGCTGACTACAAGATTTCATATTGCAAATTTTGCAATGGATAGCTCAAAACACAATAAATATATTTTAATAACAAATAATCCATGATTCTATTGATCCAAATAGGGATTATCATTATGATCTTGTATTAGCTCCTTTGGGAAATTAACACAAACCACGACATCCCAGAAATCACAAGCCAAAACAAAATTGTGATTAAATTATGATCTTGTACTATCTCCTTTGGGAGAATAACACAAATCACGAGATCCCACAAACCATGAATAAAATCAGAATCGGGATAAACTGTGATCTTGTACTACCACTTTTGGGAGAATTACACAAATCACGAGATCCAGCCAATGAAATCATAATAGTCACAAATAAATTTTTAAAATATTCTATATTTATTTCTTCTCTATACCAACTCAACCTTTGGATCAAATTGACTAGAGTTGAAAATAAATATAGAATAATAATATTTATAAATTAAAATAACCTCAAAACTCTTTGGGAAAATATTTGGTTATTTTAACTCATAAATATAACCACTAATAAATAATAATGAAAATTTATTTTTCAATAATTCAAATAATCAAAAACGCAATGTTAATCAAAATTAATTTGATTAACATAAGTCATAAACCGAACCGAGATTGGAATCCAAAACCACAATTCAATTTGAAATTAAGTTGCAATTCACAGCCCAAAATTACAATTTGAAATCAAATTGCAATTTGTAAACAAATTGGGGTCCAATTGAAAACACCAACAATTTGCAATTCACGGTCCACAACATTGAAATTGAATTGAATTGTAATTTTGCACAAAAGCCCTTTTAATATTTTAATTCACAATTAATTTCAAAAATTTATTAGACTATTAAAAACTCATCATAAATCAAAATTTTTAGAAACCAAACTCAAATTTTTCTCCACCAATAAAATTATGGAGTCTAATAGGCCATTCCATATCATTTTCAGTTCAAGCCTAAGACAAAAATTCAATTTTTCCAAATTAGATTTCAGGAAATTGAACTGAAAATAATTATAACTCGATTTTTTGCGAACCAAACATTAAAAGTTACTCTGATACCAATTGCAGGCTCTAATTTATCCTTTTGCCACAAGATCCACGAGAAAATCGAGTTCAAAATGAAATAAAACTGATTTACATATCTGCCTAAATGAAAATTCTGAAATTTTAATCCACAAATCTCAACATATCCACTTTGAATTTTTCCCACCCTCTGATAGAAAAGAGTTAAAGAAGAGGAAAAATCTCCAGAACCTAATAACAATCAGAAGAGGGAAAAAACCTGTCTCTATTCTTCTTTCTCGAATTCAATTCACAATTGAATTCGTCTGCTTCGATTCGTAGAGGAATTGACTTATGTAATGGCTTTTTGTAAATAGGTCCTCAAAATCTATTATAATTATAAATCAAAATTTTGTTATTACAACTAAGACCAAATATTTACAAAAAGGTCCAAATCAAATAATTCAAATAAAATAATTTATCCTCCTCCAACCAAGCAACCCCAGGGTGAGACCAGATGCTGAATATACTGTAAAACATTTCGACCTATCACGGAACACCCAAATGAGCACACACATATAATATTTGGCTCTATCTATACTATCATCCATTATCATATAAAATATCAATTAGACAGTCAAATTTGAGCCACTCACTTTATTCCCAAACTGTCTAACACAAATTGCACAAACAAATTTATCACAAAAACAAATCAATAAACAGTCTATAAGGTCACAGGATTAACACCATCTCTGTCATAGCCTCCTCCTCCTCCTCGTTCTTCTTCTTCTTCAGGGCGAGGACCTTCTTCCTCGCCAACATCTACTTGCCAAGCAGCTCCTTTCCGGTCATCATCTACTCGCCAAGTAGCCCCATCTCTGCCATAGCCTCCTCCTCCTTCTTCTTCTACTTGCCAAGCAGCTCCTTTGCGATCATCATCTACTCGCCAAGCAACACCATCTCTACCATAGCCTCCTCCTTCTTCTTCTTCAGGGCAAGGAACTTCTTCCCCGCTAGCATCTACTTGCCAAGCAGCTCCTTTCCGGTCATCATCTACTCGCCAAGCAGCCCCATCTCTGCCATAGCCATAGCGAATGTACTCGCTATTGCTTAGATCTGGGGAGAATAGAGATATGGGAGGGATGGAATTTAAATTCATTATTGGAGACGATATTCTATTCCTTGTGAGTAGAAGACTCTAGTGGTAATTAATTGTGACATCAACTTTCAGCAACTGTCTAACATTCATCGTGTCTTTTTGAAACCTGTGATTCATATTTGTGTTGAAGTCTTTAACCCAACGTGGGGCACGACCAATAAGCTCAGTGAAGTATGCCTGTTCTATCAAAAAGTGATGGTATTTTGTATGAAAAAGTAGTTTTCCCTTTTTTTTCTCACCTTATATCATATGCCTTTTTACTTGTCATTTTTTTTGTGAATGCTATGTTTATGTTTGGTGGTTGTTGGCCTTATATTTAAGCAAGTTGTAAGCATGGATGCGCTTTGTGATCTATATGATCGGTTGATATAAATTAAAATCTTGATTTACTATGGATTTTTGTGATTTTTGCATGTCTGTGGGAAGAATTTTGTAATCTGTTGCTAAATCTTTGCTACGGGAGAAAAATATTCTCGACAATGGGGAAGTGTTCAGGTTATTTAGTAATGATTCAGGAAGATTGAATGAGCGAGAACTAAAGCCAAAGCCATTAATCGAGATAAGTATAGGATAATCTCTAAACCAAATTTCATGAGTCAAAAAATGTTAATGAAATCAAACTCAAAGGACAGGTTTTGAAAAGAAGCGACCGAACTAAGAACTCACCAATACACTGAACCATTATAAGCTCGATAACTTTGCATATGGATGAGTTTATGAAAAAGGTCAACCATATCCCAAAATCTGGCTGTAATCGAACTCTCTAGACTCAATCTATTAGCATCGATGTACTAATTAATTAATTCATAATTATTTTAAGGCTCAATCTTGAGGAATCTGGGATTGATCCTCCTTTTGTAGAAAATTTAGTGAAATAGTTATCAAGACCATAGGATTCGGCGACACCAAATCTATAGGTGTATTATAAACAATATCACAACCAGAGAGGTAACGGGACAAATGTCATTTTTCTTTTATCCAGTACATTTTGAGTGGGAACTACTGACATAGGGATTGATCATCATCAAAGAGCTCCCGACGACCTTCTTCACAGGTGTCCTCTTATTGTAAGTTGACAGAAAGATGGCCTAGTAGATCGACATCTCAAAAAGCCTCCCAGACCAAAATCAGTGGTGAACCTAACTCTATCAACAGTGGTAAAATATTAAGATCCGCTCCACCATTCTCTCCTAGTTAATTTAAGAGGTTTTCGATGATGCCATCTTGAGCAACATGACCATCATCATTAAAGAACAAACCTAGGGTGCAGGTAGTTTCGACACAAGCAAAATCACATAATTCATCCAACTAGCCAGGAAAGCCGATCCAACAGGCCAACTCAATGATTCAACTGCCATAACAACCTCCAGCAGCCCCCTTGTAGATGGTACTCAAGGTACCTTCCAGACCATCTAACTCGGTGAGTCATCAAGAGTTCCAAATCATGTCTATAGCCATTTATTAGATGACATAGCTCCTCGAGGTTCAAACGTAAGATATGCAGAACCTTCAAGCTCAAGCAATGTTGAGTCCCCCACTTCCTGATGCTCAGCAGCAACCTCAGGCTCATGCTCTAGCTCCAAATTGAGGTATCACACCAAACTAATGAAGCGAGTCATCGCATTATCCCGCACCAAGTCCTGCATATCTTAGCAGGCATCTTCACTATGGTTAGTGTAACCCTTAGCTATGGCTCCTTCTCTTTGGTATCAAGTCTCAAGGGACCATATGGGTATGACCTACATATGATCCAGTAAACATGACTACACAACACACACATGTTACCCAAGCCTTACTCAAAACTACTTGAGGCACTCAGAAGGAGGTTATCTCACATTCAAGCTGAGAATTATTTGGGGCATCAACTCATCCAATTCAAGTAAGAGATGACACTCCTCTAATACTTGAGGTGGCATACTCCCCTATACAATCGAAATTCTGACAACCTCCCTATGAGGTGTATGATGGTATGAAGGACTTAATGAATCATGTTAGCACATTTAGGAATGCTATGATTCTATAAAGAGCATGGGATTGGACAATGTGCAGGGCGTTTCCTATGACCTTGCAAGGTCTGGACTAAGCCTGGTACTCCGAACTTCTAAGGTACTCTATTACTTGCTTTGACGATCTGGTAGATAGGTTTGTGCAGCAGTTTATCTCATTGGTACCTCGGTGAAAAGAATCCCTCTACATTGTTGACATTGAGGTAAAAAGAAGGTGAAGCCTCAGGGATTACTTGGCTCAGTTTAACAAGACTTAGCTTGAGGTCACCAAGCTAGACAATTTCATTGTCCTAGCTGCTGCAATTAATGGAATCTGATAAGCTCGGATTGCCTATGAAATAGCTCATCGACCTTCCAGAAGCCTTATAGAGTTTATCCAACTAGTCCGAGAATACATTGATACCAAAGAAGCAATTGTTGTTAAAAGAGAATTTGAGGGTTCTAGAAAATTGAAGAAAGAATCTCGGGAAGCAAAGCTCCTCAAGCTAAAATAGTAGAAAACTAAGCGGAGGGAGCGCACCCCTAAAGAATGGAGGTTGAGTTTCAAGCTTACATCCCATTGAATAATTTGAGATCCAAAGTCATAACTCAAATTGAACAATGAGATTTCCTGTAGAGACCTCTACTAATTTGCATGACTCAGCAATATCTTGACTAGCCAATTTTTTGATAGAGGTAAGGGAGTTAAAGAGATCAGTGCATGGGAGTTAAAGAGACTAGTGCATGGGAGCCTCGTCCTTGGACCTCTCCATAAAGGAATCCCATTCTAGAGTTGCACAACTCCCCAATAAAAAGAAGCCTCAATATGATATTGGTAAGCCCATCAATTCAAAGTGAAAGCTCAGTGTTAAACTACAAACGCTAAACTATTACTGGGGTGGCAAGAGGAGTTGGAGTCGATGAAGAGGCAACATTGTGAACCTGTGAATCAGGATATAGTCTTTTTCACAAAGGATTTAGAGGTAATTTCAATACCCCACAATGATGTACTGGTGATCTTGACAATCTTGAACGGCTACACTACATGGTGCATCATGGTAGATATGGAAAACTCGACTAATATCTTATTCACCAGAGCCTATGATCAGATGAAGACTGAGCAAAAGTTAGAGTCATATGTCAAGATGCTTACTGGGTTCACTAGAGACTCAAATTACTCTAATTGACACAATTGATCTACTTTTTACAGTCGGAGAGAACCCCAGAAGCACAACTATTAAATTAAAGTTTGTCATGGTTCGAACACACTCAAAATATAACATAATACTAGGCCATCCAACACTTAACCAACTCTAAGTAGTGTTCTCGACCTTCCATGTAGTTATGAGGTTTCAAATTAAATATGGCATAGGTGAAGTGTGGGGTGACTAGAGCCTTGCTAAGAACTGAGATGCTTCTTATTAGCAAAACAACACCAACCAGAAGGGAAAAGGTTCAGCAGTGGTCAAGGCCAATGAATCTCCTTCCGAATCGAAGAAGGTGTGTGTCGAACTCATGGGGCAACTTATTAACCTTGTTGTCAATGAAGACTCAAGGAGAACATTGAAGCTCGATGTAAACCTCATGGAACCTCTTTGCACCCAATTGGGAGAGTTCTTCCAGAGGAATGAAGATGTCTTTACATGGTCTCCAGAAGGCCAACTTGGTATAGATCCCTCAGTCGTGCGGCATGAGCTTGTAGTGGAAGAAAATCATAAACCAATCAAATAGAAGAAGAGGCACTTCACTCCTGAGCGTTAAAGAGACATTGTTGAAGAGGTAAATAAACTTCTCAATGCAGGATTCATCAAAGAAGTCTATTATCCCCAAATGTGGTGATGGTGAAGATGTTCAATGGCAAGTGGAGTATGTCCATCAACTTTACTGACTTGAACAAAGCTTGCCCAAAGGATAATTACCCCTTACTTAAGATAGATCAACTCATGGATTTTTCCTCGTGCCATCAACTCCTAAGCTTCTTGGATGTGTTCTCAACTTACCACCAGATTTAGATTCACCCAAAGAATGAGGAGAAAATAACCTTCATCATGAACTAAGGTACATTTTGCTATGTTACCATGCCTTTTGGCCTAAAGAATGCAAGTGCAACGTACCAAAGAATGGTAAACAAAGTCTTTGAGACTCAACTTAGGAGAAACATAAAAGCATATGTCAATGACATACTGGTGAAAAGTATCCACACTGAAAGGCATTTATTTGAAGGACTTAGAAGAGATGTTCAACACATTGTGAAAGTTCAAAATAAAGTTGAATCTCAAGAAGTGTGCTTTTGGAGTAGGTTAGGGAAGTTCCACAGTTACCTCATTTCAAAATAGGGAAGTAAGGCTAACCTTGAGAAGATTGAGGCACTAAGGAAAATGAAACCCTTGAGTTCTATAAAAGAGATGTAGGGACTCACGGGTCATCTGGCGTTGTTTAATCATTTCTTATCGAGGTCAGAAGAAAAATGCCTTCCCTTTTTCAAAACTCTCAAGTAGGGATAGGATTCAAATAGATTGAGGAGTGCAACCGAGTTTTCAAAGACCTTAAGAAATATTTGGCCAAGCCTCCTCTACTTGTAAGGCTTAAGCCAAATGAGGTACTTTTCCTCTATGTTGTAGCTTTAGACCAAGAAATGAGTTTGGTGCTAATAAGCAACTGAGGTGGAAAGCAACATCCCATTTATTATGTGAGTGACATGCTCACAGGAGTGGAGGCTCAGTATCCTCCTCTAGAAAGGTTTGCATATGTCATGGTACTAGCAACTCAGAAGCTCCATCCATACTTTTAAGCACATCCATTTACGTGCTCAGCAATCTTTCACTTTGATAGACACTATAAAAGCCTAAGACTTTAGAGAGATTACTTAAATGTTCAATTGAACTAAGTCAGTTTGAGGTGACTTTTGAGGATCAGAGGACAATCAAAGCACAGGCCCTGGTAGACTTCATAGTGGCAACCATGTCATAGCCATCTAGATCAAAATCTGAATCATGAAAGGTTTGAGTTGATGGCTCATCTTGTGAGTTAGGTTATAGCATTGGAGTTGTCCTCCAAAGTCCAAACGAAAGAGTGGCTGAGTCTCAGTTTAGCTAGAATTTAAGGCTTGAAATAATGTCATGGAGTATGGAGCTTTTCCCCTCAAATTTGTGTGACATTTGCAATAGGAGCCAAAAAAATCAAGGTATTCAATGACTTCCAACTTATGTGTCTGCAGGTTACTAGGGAGTATGAGGCAAAAGAAGCAACTATGGTACAGTACCTAGCAGAGGCATGAAAGCTCATAGCAAGGATGAACGAGGTTGAAATTTGCCATGTACCTTAGAATAGTAACATTGAGGTGGATGCTCTCACATGACTGGCCTCGGCCTCCTTAAATCCAAGGCAAACTTTTGTAGACAATCTCCAGTAGCCAAGTTATTCAGAAAACACCAAGGTGAATGAAGTTGAATTGGAGCCAAGCTGGATGGGTCCTATTATTACCTATTTGGAGAAAGGGAAACTTCTTAAACAACCAATAGAAGCTACGAGGATCACAAGCTTAGCTCTAAACTTCACCCTGGTAAATAGAGTCTTGTATAAGGAGTTGCTCACGTGACCACTACTCCACTGCTTGAAATTCGAGAAAACTAATTATGCGCTTTGTGAAGTCCATGAGAAAATATGTTGAAGCCATGGAGGAGGATGAGCCCTTTCACTCAAGCTCCTCAGGCAAGGAGACTATTGGACCAACATGGCATTTGAGGCATCCAAGTTCATATCCAAATGCAAATAATGATAGAGGCATGCCTCGGCTTACCACAGCCTTGTAGTTTAGCTCCAATAGACTCAAGAGGTATGATACTTCAACCAATGGAGAATGATCCTAGGTCCTTTTCTAATAGCCTTGGGTTAGAAAAAAGTTCTTGATAGTCACTATTGACTACTTTACCAAGTGGGTAAAAGTTGAATCTCTTGCCACAATAACTAAGAAGAAGATCTAGGAGTTCCTTTGGTAGAATATTATTTACAAGTTCAGACTTCCATGCATGCTGGCCATAGAAAATGGAAAGCAATTTGACAACTTAAAATTTAGGGAGTATTGCACCAACCTCCATATTAGACAAAGATTCACCTTGATGGTACACCCCCAAACCAATGAGTTGGCTGAGGTAACTAACCAAACCTTGTTCATAGGGATAAAGAAATACCTCAAGAGGGTAAAAGGTGCCTAGACGAAGAGTTACCATATGTTTTGTGGTCCTATCAAACCACTTCTTGGACAACAACTGAGGAGTCACCCTATATGCTAGCTTATGGGGTCGAGGCAATCATTCCCATGAAAATTGGGCTCACTTACCCACAAGTTTGAAGTTATGTTCTCGTGGTAAATAAGGCAAACATCTGAGTTGAGAAAGACCTAGCTTTGGAGGTCCGAAAGAAGGCTCCAACTAGGATTGTAGAGTATCAATGGCAAGTAGCACACAACTACAATGCTTGAGTCCATAGCTAAGAACTACAATCGGGTGATTAGGTACTTCACCAAGCTGAGCTTGGATTGGTCTATTCAAAATCTCCCGAGCTGTGGGATTAGGAACCTTCAAGATTGAGCACCTAAATAGCCAAGTACTCTTGAGAGAATGGCACATTGACAACCTCAGAAGGTTCTACCTCTAAGATGAATTGAATTCCATTTATTCTCTAATAAAGTCTATGCTTAGCAAATTGGTTTCATATGTTAGTTTTGATCAAATGAGGCATAAGAACTTGGTCTAATGCCATGCAAAAAGATCTTGGATCAGATGAAGTGTAAGACCTTGGCCCAATATCAAGCACAAAGACTTTTGATGAAATGAGATATAAGACCTCGGCCCAATGCTAGACACAAAGACCTCAGACCAAATGAGGCATAAGACCTTGGACCAATGCTAGGCAAAATATCTTGGATTATATGAGGCATAAGATCTCGACCTAATGTCAAGCACAAAGACCTTAGACTAAGAAAGGCATAAGACTTTAGTCCAATTCTAGGCACAAAGACCTCAAACCAAATGAGGCTTAAGACCTCAGCGCAATGTTAGACATAAAAACCTCAAATCAAATGAGATATAAGACCTCAACCCAATGCTAGGCACAAAAACCTTATACCAGACGAGGCATAAGACCTCAGCCCAATGTCAGGCACAAAGACCTTGGACCATATGAGGCATAAGACCTCATCCTAATGCTAGGAAAAAAGACCTTAGACTAGACGATGCATAAGACCTTAGCCTAATGCCAGGCACAAAGACCTTGGATTCGATGAGGCATAAGACTTTAGCCCAATGCTAGACATAAAGACCCTAGTTCAAATAAGGAATAGGACATGGGCCTAATGCCAAGCACAAGTACCTCAAACCAGATGAGGCAAAAGTCCATAATCTAATGCCAAACTTAAATGAGGCCAGAGATAAGTACCACAAGGGCCAAAGTGATATTGAGCATCAACACTATGTCGAGAAAAAAATTCATAATTGTCAAATGACAACCCCAGTTGAACTTGTGATTTAGTTGATGTGCCTCTGTCTAATGACCCCACTAGAGAAAACCTTGATCAACCTATGAAGATGTCCTAGTACTAGGCACTTGGAATGCTCACAAAGGAAACACTAGCAAGCCTCTAAGGGTCACTAGCTGAACTAACACCTCACGAAGCTTATTTCAAAAAGACTACATTCACGACCTTGACTATCGTGAGCAATGAATCACTAAAAAAGTGGTGTTGAAGGTCAAAATGAATGAAGAAAGTAAAATTTTATTGAGCCAAGAGAAGAAATTGGTGAAAAATTTTCCTACTACATAGTAAAAGAAAGAGATGTGACTAATTGGAAATGTTTAAGGGTGCTGAAGACTTTCCCAACCCACCAGGTCCTTGAACTTGAACCTTGGCCTCCTCTATCTCCTCTGTCTCCTGAGCCTCACCTGCCATCTCATCTGTAGCCTACTTCTCTCTCTGAAGAAGCACCTCGTACTTCCACTTAAGGTGTCGAACCCTCAAGTCATTATGGAGCTTGATGTGGAGATCAAGGTTGAAGTCAAAGTTGCAATGGATTTGCTTCACTATATTCCTACAAATAAGGTAACCCTCAGTGAAGCCTTGCACGGAGAGCATAGCACGATCCTTGAGATATTCATTATTGGCTCCAAATTCTATGACAACATTCAGGTTCGTCATCTTTATGGGATCAAAATTGACCACTTGAGATAGCGAAGATCCCAGGAGCAATCTTGAATTACCAATCAAAATTTATTTTAATTTGAAGTCTACTATCAGATATTATGGGAACATTGACTTTTAATACACACAAGCCCCTATTGTTAATTATCCCAATGATTGTTAGAAATCTCCTAAATTAAGAAACCTATTTAATAAAATAGAGACACACAAAAGAAAAAAAGAAAATATTTAATTAATTTTAAGAAATGATATATATCTTAAGTAAGGGTATGCCCTTACTCTATAATAAATTTTAATATAGAATTATAGAAAGCATAAAAAAAAATAAAGAAAAAGAAAGAACAGAGAAAAAACTTTGATGCATGTTGTTGCCTTGCTTCCCCTGTGCTGGACCACTTGTTGTTTGACCATAATCGACTCAGTTTTTGGCAAGTGTTGTTGGCATCGTCTGATGGAACATGAAAGAAAATGAGAGAAGTTTGAAGTGTTTTGAATGTCTTTGGGCATTGGCGATAACTTCATTTGAAATGTTCTCATAGCCAACAAGATGTAGGCAATAACTTCATTATTTTTGAGTTGGAATATTTCTATTAGCCAATAAGGCATTTGCGATAACTCCGTTGACCTTGAAGTATTTCCATAGCCAATAAGGTGTAAGCGATAACTTCTTTGGTTTTGGTGGCATCACCAACAGCTTATAGTGTTGGATATAGCTTTGTAGATCTTATCGCCAACTATTTTTGGGGTTCACTAGCTTGAGGGATATGTCGTCAACTACTTCTGGGGTTTACTAGCTTGAAAGGATATGTCATCAATGGCTTTTGGGGTTGATAGCTTGACGAGCACATCATCAACTACTTCTAGGGTTAACTAGCTTGAAGGGCGCATTGTCAATGGCTTCTGGGGTTGACTAGTTGGAAAGGTATATCATCAACTACTTATAGACTTGATTACCTTAAGGGCATATCATCAACTACTTCTAGCATTGACTAGCTTTGAGGGTGCATCGTTGACTATTTTTGGGGTTAACTAACTTGAAGTGTAGCCAACGCCTTTGAGCATGTTGTTGGCTGACTTCATTTGAAAAAGACATTATGGCTAGCTGACTAAACAAGTTCGAGCCTACCTTAGTTCAATTTAAATCAAAGCATTATCAATGCTTTTGGATTGGCTTAGCTTGGAAGATGCATTGTCAATGGCTTATAGGGTTGACTAGCTTCGAAGTATGGCCAATAACTTTGAGTGTGTTGTCAATTAACATTTTCTTGATTTGGTAGCATCACCAATAGCTTAGGCAGTTGGGTATAGTTTTGAAGTATGACCGACAATTTTGAGCACATTGGCGATTAACTTCTTTGGTTTGGTAGCATCACCAATGACTTGTGAAGTTGGGTATAGCTTTAAAGTATTGCTAAAGGCTTTTGTAGTAATCTAGCGAGACTCAATTTGGACTTATTTTGTTCTATTCATGCTAATTCTAGTTCAAGTCAGGGTGGTAATATTGCCCATTGCTCATGGTCTTCGAGTATTGCTAAAGGTTCAGCATACCCAGTAGGACTCAATTTGATCATACTTAGTTTCATCGAGACTAATATAGTTTAAATTTGAGTTTGATTTCATTTATCTTGAGTCGAGTTTAATCTTGTGTTGGACCTTTATTGAGCTTGGGTTTGCATCTTGATGGACCTCAATTCAAGTTCAAGTCAATTTAGCTCAACTGAGTTTTAGTTCATGCTCAATCTAGCTTGATTTTAGTTTGACTTTGAGTTTGCCATTTTATTTTGGGACTTGATTTAACTAAATTAGAGTTTAATTTGAACTTACTTCAATCCAAATTAGATTTGATTTAAATTCAACTTGATTTTAAATTAACCCATCTTGAGTCTGCTTAAGGTTGAATTTGAGTTTATTTGGTTAACTTAATTTAGATTTTTGGAGTCCAGCTCACTTTGGATTTTAATCCATTTGTTTGGCCAATTTAGATCCATTTGAATCAACTTGGCCTTTGTCCATTTGTTGTGATTGGGTTGCTTTATATTAATCAATTTGATTTGAGGGTCCTTGACTATTTGTGATAATTTTAGTTGGATTCGTAACTTGACTTTAAATGTGTGAACCTGAGGGCTAGGTTAGTTAACAAGCTCAATAGCTAGCTTAGAAGTTTAAGCCAAAGGGCTGACTAGGTGTGAGTTTGAAGATTGGCCAAGTGTAAGCCCGAAGGTTGGCTGAGGTGCGAGCACGAAAGCTGGCTAAGTGCAAGCCTAAAGACTAGCTAAGTGTGAGCTTGAAGGCTAGTTTGAATGTGAGCTTGAAGACTAGCTAAGTGTGAGCCCAAAGACTATCTAAAGCATGAGTCCGAAGGCTAGCTAGGTGCTAGCCTAAAGGTTTGCTAAGGTGTGAGCCTGAATGCTAGCTAAATGTGAGCCTAAAGGCTTTAGATGCAAGCCAAAAGACTAGTTGAGTGCGAGCCCAAAGGCTGGCTTAGATGCAAGCTTGAAGGTTAGCTAAGTGGAAGCCTAAAAGCTGGCTTGGATGTGAGGCTAAAAGCTAGCCAGGTGTGAGCCCAAAAGCTAGCTTAGGTGTGAGCCCAAAGGCTAGGTTAGATGCAAGCCCAAAGGCTGGCTTGGATACAAACCTGAAGGCTATCTAAGGTGCAAGCCTAAAGACTGGCTGGGTGCAAGCCTGAAGACTAGCTAAATACAAGCCCGAAGGCTAGCTAAGTGTAAGCCTGAAGGCTAGCTTGGATGTGAGTGTAAAGGCTAGCTGAATGTGATTCTAAAGGTTGGCTGAGTACAAACTCGAAGGCTAGTTTAGATGTGAGCTTGAAGGCTAGCTATGTTCGAGCTTGAAGGCTAACTAAATGTGAGCTTGAAAGCTGATTGAGTGCAATCCCAAAGACTAGCTAAGATGTAAGCTCGAAAGCTAGCTTGGTGTAACAAGGCTTTACCAACTTTGAGGGGGGCCACAGGTGACCTCGATGATGTCAAGAGTCTATCATCTTTAAGGTGCCACGAGTGGCTACAATGAAATCGAGAGTCCACCATCTTTGAAGGGCGACAGGTGGTTGCAGTGTTGGTGAAGCTTCGTTGTTGTACCAATGACCACAAGTGATCACGATGTTGATGAAGTTCTACTGAAAATCAAGGTGAGAAAAGTCTTTTCTCTTTTTTTGTGAATAAACTTTCCTTTTCTCTATTTTAGCCAAAATTTCCCCCTTTTCTTTACAACAACTTTTTTCATTTTATTTTTTTTTCCTTTCCTTAGTTCTTCTTCCTACTCACTTTACTCATGCCCCTCAATTCTTCTTCACGATTGAGCCATGGTGACCCAGTCTCCTCTTCTCTCGAATCCAGTTGTCTCCTAATTGGATTTGGTCATTTTTCCTGACCGCAAGGCTGAATGACGTCCAAGGGGGTGGGGCAAAGCTCAGGTCATTGTACTGAGGTATGGTGGGCTGGAGGCGAGGGCGGCTTAGTGATCTGGAGGTAGAGGCAACTATGGTCAGCGTAGGCAACTGCTCGCAGATGGTTGCACAGTGGTACGGCGGGAGCCGGTGCAAGGTTTGGAGGGGATGAAAGGGATTGGAGTGGGTAGTGCCGCAGCAACAAGCTCATCATCCTAGTGATAAAGGGTGATGGTTCATGGTAGATGTGGCCAAGCATGTGGGTGAGACACAGGCATAGCCAGGGCTCGACTAGCTTGATAGGAAAAGAGGGTGTGGGTGGAAGGTCCCTGGCAAGATAGGAGGAGTTCAGGGGCTGGCCGGGCTGCGAAGTAGAGCTTGGAGCAGGCCAATGCAGTGGGCAGCAAGGGGTAGAGCTTGCAAACTTTAGTTTAGGATGGGAAGCAATAGCAAGGGCCTAAAGAAGAAGGAGAGAAGTGTAGAGTGTAAAAAAGAAAATGATAAGTGTTGAGAAACTCACCCCTTCCTTCGGTTCCATTATTCCTTAATTTTTTTGCCTTGACGATCTCTTCTCTCAATGATATCCTCCTTTTTCTAATCTCTCCTTTTTTTCATGTATTAATATGATTTATGTTGGGTTCAAAGAGATCGAGTTGATTTGGGATGAATCTCATTTTGTTTGAAATTTTGAATAGCGGATATGGTTGTAGATGGATATAGATATAACTTATCTTGAGTTTTGATGAGTTTGTGAAGGGATATGGATAAATTTATTTATTGTAGATGATGATAATTTAAAAATCATATTTATCTCGAACACTGAAATTATAGAGGGGTTATTTATAATTTTTTAAAAAAATTAGACTAAATTATAAATTTATACATTTTAGGGTCCTTTTTAACAAAAAGACTTATGTATAAAGTTTTTAAACTTATAGGGTCCTTTTTTAAAGACTTATTTATAAATAAAAATTTTCAAGAGATTTATTTGTGAAAAGTAAAAACTTTAGGGACTTATTTGCAAATACAAAATTTTGGAGGGATTTATTCATTAACGCTATATTTCATAAGGATCAAATGATAATTATTAAACTCTTGAGGGGGTTTATCTGCAAACCATAAATCTTATGGGACCGATTCATAATTTTAAGATTTTATTGAATATTTTCACAAAATTCTTACCCTAGGGATCTATCTATAAGAAGAATTTGTCCAATGACCCATTTATGAAGATTTATTCAGTCCATGTGCCTATTTACAAATTTTTTATATTTTGTCATTTTGGCCTAGATTTTAGATGAATTTTTAGCCTAACTTTGGTCCAAGAATTTAGCCCGCTTAGCCCATTTGGATTAGGCCTAGCTTGAGCATAAATTTCCCAATCATTCAAGTCCAAATTGAGCTCAATTTTTTGTCAAATTTAGAGACAATTTAGTCTGACCAAGACCCATATTTGAGCCATTTTAGTGGCATACAAGTCTCAATATTAATCATATTCCAATCAAATTTGATTGTGGAAAAAACTACCCCAATCTTCAGGGCATTAGTGTGTTCTTTGCTCTAGAGGTAGGTGGCGATAATGGTGTTCTTGGTCTCCTCCAAGGTAGTATAGTGCTGGGTCTTCAGTGCCTCCATATTAGTCTTCATCGCCTCCATATTTGACAAGGATGAGTCATGCTCAGCAATGAAGAGGTTCTTCTCTTCGTTCACCTTTCTCTTCAACTCTTCCACACTGCTCTAGAGGGACTCAAGTTGAGAGTGAAGTAGGTCCACCTCCTCTTTGGCCTTACCCTTCTCAGAGGATGTTTTTGTTAGGGATTCATAAAAGTGGCACCCTGCAAGTGAAAAAAATGTAGGACCTATAGCCAAACTAAAAGTTAGAATATAAAGAGAAGGAAAGAATGGAAGAAGTCAAATTTGTATAAACTTACATCACGACAAGCTCTCACTCCCTTCAAGAAGAGTTTATTGACAAGGATCTTGGTAATAGAAGAGTTCTCATTATTCTTGAGGTCTTTGAGAAAATGCTCTTCGGTGTCAATCTCCCTTAAAGCACCTCGAGGCCTAAGAGGAGAGTGACCTCGCACCTCGAAGTGAGAAGGGGTAGGGGCAGAGATGACTTCCTTGCCACGATCAACCTTCTTCATCACACAAGAAAGTGATCAGATGTAATTGCCAAAGGTGGTTGCTAGGGAAGGAGGAGAAGAGGAATGAGGTGGCATCTTTTATTTGCCTACTCCTCGTCAGTTCCTCAACTCTTCTCCTCCTCTCCTTTCTTCCTCTCTTCCTCTTCCCTTGGCTTGAGTCCTTGACAGGAGGAGGAGTAGGAATTTCTAGTACAATGGGCTTCTTCTGAGTTGATGATACCCATGGAGCCCCTCCTTGCTCCTTCACGAGCTTGTTTATGAAGTTGAGCTCGATAATCCCTATTAGCATAGCATCACCTCATTAACTAAAACAAAAGTTATTATAAAGTGAAGGAAGCCTAAGTCTTGAGGGCTGAGTTTTATATTGGTTGTTTGAGCTGAATAGGTTGTGTTCTTCTAGACAGACCTTATCAGACCATGCGGAGGCAGACCTAACCTCTTCTACCTCCCTAACATAGGACACTAAGAGATGGTGGACTTCGGATAGATTTTAGGGTCAATCCTATGGAAGAAAGTATTACCCCACTCACATAGAAGGCCCAAATCAACCTTGGAGGAGATCCTAACATGATGATTCTTCCGAGAATGAATAGAGTTAGAGTTAAAGGTAAATAGTTTACACCATATTTTGGGGGTAAAATACTACCGACCTCCAACATTAGGGCTTTGGCAACCTTGAAGGCATCTCTAAACATTTTTACAATTGGGGAATAACCTTTTAAGGTGGCTAGGGTTTGGAAGGCCAAGATAAACTTCATAGCATTGGAAATAATTTGAAAGAATCTCTTAGAACATCCCAATCTCTCAAAATGTCTCTAGTGAAAGAATCTATTGTGTGCCAAAGACCACTATTAAATATCTCCAAGTAGGTGATCAACTCAAATCCAATTTTCTCTCTAAGAGTTTTACTATCCTCTTCCGACCCCCATAGGTCTAACTTGGTTTCATTTAGGATGCTGAAAACTACTTGATGAAAGGAATAGTGAAGCAACTATGCTGACTAGCTACTCAAGGCTTTTCTCTTGAAGGTAGACTCAAAAATTCAAACCCTTACTTCAGGAATACCAAGCAAAATACTTATGCTAGGATCAACAAGAGCAGGATGAAAGCTATTAAATAGGTAAACTCACTTGAAGGCAATGATAGGGTAGTCATATTTTTGGGGAAAAGCCCCCTTGTAGCCTTAGAACTACCTTCTATGGTGGATGGTGTGGCAAAAGGCATAGTGGATAGTCCTATAGCTCCATAATGGATGGTCCAACAGAAGATGAGGTGGCCTTTAAAATAGGTGGAGTGGCAGATGAATGAGTAATGGTCCCATGTATCTCCCTTGGTAAAGGTGCAGAGCCTCGACCCCCCAGTGGATGGTGTTGGGTCACTTCGAGAGGATGAAGGCTTCTTTGAGACAGGGGCCACCTATCGTGAAATGCTCTCCTTCCAGGTAGTGAAGGACCTCTTTTCAAAGCTTGAGGGTAGAAGAGGATGCCATGGGTGAGTAAGCTCTCTAGTGGAGGATGAAAAGGCTGAGGAAGAAAGATGAAGGTTTCAAATTTGATAAAGTAAAAGGAAAGGAACACAATATCCTTTATATGAGCCTCACCTCATTGCTTGATTACTCTCACATGTCTAAATCAAGGTCGATGAAGCTTAAAAGGCCATATCTTCAAAATTCTAATTTGGATCTAGTGACGTAAGTCTTAGGAGGAATGAATCATGAGGCACAACAAAGATTGCCCCGATGGGTGACTAGGTAGCTCCAGACTATAAAAGGGGCAAACCCTAAATGATTACATAAGATGTAATGAGATGGCAACCCACTTCCCCAAATGTCATGATGGCTTGCACCTTGCATCCAAAAACCTCGAGCCATAAGAAGCCATGATTTTCTAGGTTTCATGGTAGCTGACTCCTCACTCCCCTAAAGAAAAAAAAAATAGCTTGGATCATCCATGCTATGAGGTTTAGAATCCAAACTGCCCTAATCAGCATTAGAAGAAGGTTAAGAAAAAAAATCAAGTCCTTGAACCTATGGTGCGGGGCCTAGAGTTGGGGGCACTAATGATATGTCAAGTTATTCAGTGATGGTTCAGGAAGATTGAATAAATGAAAACCAAAGCCAAAGCTGCCAACCAAGGTAATTAAAAGGCAACCTCCAAACTTAACTTCCTGAGTCCAAAAATGTTAGCCAACCTTAGCTTAAAGGGTAGGTTGTGAATAGAAGTGACCAAACTAAGAACTCACTAATACACTGAACCATTATGAGCTTAGTAACTTTGGATATGAATGAGTTGTGGGAAAGGTCAATGATATCCCAAAGTTCAGCTATAACTAAACTCACTAGACTTGGTCTATTAGTACCGATATACTAGCTAATTAATCCATAGTCATTTTAGGACTCAATCCCAAGGAATCTAGGATTGATCCCCTCTTTATGGGAAATTTAGTGGAATAGTTACTCAAGATCACAAGATCCGAACATGCCAAATCTCTAGAAGCGTTATAAATAATATCACAACCAGAAAGATAAGGGGACTAATATCAGTTTAGATTGTGGGTCAAATATCAACATGCTTGCTGAGCAATCAAAGGAGCATCTCTATGCCTGGATGTTGCTTTATACAATCTTTTGTTTTGGTATCACAATGTTGTTATGGAGACTAACCTTGTGAGTACTATGGAGATAAAATAGTTGAGAGATAGACTCAAATATACCCTATTATGTTTTAGTCTATCCAATATGGGTTTCTAGTAGAGATACAGGCTATTGCAACTTCTTCATAATACTCACCTCCGATTAAAGTTGTGGCTCTTTTATGAAATGAGGGTTTAAAAGTGTGATGTATTGGACTTGATTTTGCTCAACTCAAGGCTTACTAATATTTGCATGTGCTTTGAGAGTTAAGCACCTAACCTACAAATCACATAATATTTTTAGGAGAGTTTGTGTGAATCCTTTTCACCAGCATGAAATAT
Source organism: Trichopus zeylanicus subsp. travancoricus (assembly GCA_005019695.1). NCBI lineage: Eukaryota > Viridiplantae > Streptophyta > Magnoliopsida > Dioscoreales > Dioscoreaceae > Trichopus > Trichopus zeylanicus. The sequence continues at coordinate 96,019 of RXID01014709.1, forward strand.
ATTTATCTTAATAGCCTTCAATTTGCTCTCACATGTATCTCCAAACAAAGGAGATTTCATTAGATCTTGAGTATAGAATCATGCTCACAAATAAAATAAAATAATAATTAATTGGTGGGAGGGATCTTTGATCCCTTAGTAACCCTCTTTTAGATTTTCTAAAAGTAGTAGGTCTATATATAATGAATTTCAATTAATTTTTAGAACAGAAGTCCTAATCTAGATGTGCAAAAAATAAAAGAATTAATGTTGATGATACAAAGAAGAAGAGAAAGGCAAGAGAAAAAAAAAGCTTGTCAACTCCTATGTGATTGTTTGCCTCCTTGCTAGCCACAAATGGAATACTTTCAGGGATTTCTAGTGGCCAAATTTTAGGCAAAAAATTTTAGTATTTCTAACTCTGAGTGTTTGAGTCAATTTTAACTAAAATTAATATAAGCAAACATAGTTAGAATAGAGGCTTGAATGCTACTAAAATACATAGACCAGTTACCTCTTGGTAAAATTAGATGTCTAGTTTTGGCCTACTGGTTGTCTAGTTCCCAAAATTGGTTGACCAGTAACCTCAACTATTTGATCAATTTTGTTGAACCAATGGTAACATGGTTTGGCTGGTAGACCGGTTCCTCAGTTTGTCATCCGGTTTGGCTTGGGATCTATTGAAACTTGTCATCAAACCAGCAAATTACAAGATTTTTTTGTAAAAATGCCTCAAATTTCACAAAATCACAAACTGACCTAAACTTTATAGAAAAGCTACAAATAATCCCTTTAAAAATTTAATATCGAAGGTGGGTACATCCAACATCATCTAATCTCAAAACAAACTCATCCCATTTCATCCAATCCCAAAACAAACTCATCCAATCTCAAAAAAAAACTTATCCATATCCATCCATAATTACATCCATGATTTAAAGTTTCAAATAAAAGAGATTTGAGATCCAATCCAACTTGATCTCTTCAAGCCCTATGTAAACTCTTGTCAACATAAAAAAAAGAACATATCAAAAGCTAAAAATAGAGGAAGTGGGACCCTAAAACTAGAAAAGGAGAGGGAGATCAAAGGAGGAGTTCAGTTGCAAGTCAATGAGCAAAACAAAAAGAAAGGCAAGGTTCTCATCCTTCTTCTTGCTCTTCCACTATTTCCCATCGAGGTACCTATTGCTGGAGCTCTGCCTGGCCTCACCCCCCTTGTTCCATCCCTTCTATAGGCTCTATTACCACTGTGGCCACCTGTGACTCTGTCTCCAACCTACTATCCATCTCCATCACCGCTCCCTCGCTCCACCCTCCCTCGATTGTTGCCGCTGCTAGAAAAGAGCTTGCTTCGGACAAATTTGGCAGGATCCAGCTATAAAATGTAGAGAAAAGCCTTCAGCCCTACATGCCCGATCCCCATGCAGCCAAAGTGATGGCCCACTTGCCCAAAATCTTCACCCATTGCCACACATCATCATTGATTAGCTCCTCAAGGAGTCCTCCCACCATGATTCCAACGTTGCTCGCATCAACAATGGCAGCTTCAGCACCTACTGGCCCCCAACCCTAGTGATCTAAAGTGAAGAGGAAGGTCTCAATTGTGAGGGGTGACTATGGAGGAAGAAGAAGAAGAGGAGAAAAGAAAGGAGAAAAATTGGAAAGAAAACTAAAAGTAAAAAATAATATAAAAATTATTTCTGCTAGCCCACATGAGGGAAGGAAAAAAAGAAAGAAGAAGCAAAAAAAGAAAAAGGAAAAGAAGAGAAAATAAAAAAAAGAAGGCAAGGAAAAAATGAAGGAGAAAAAAGAAAAAGGAAAAAAAACTCTCGCATCGATGACCGTGCTCCCATTAAATTGACTTAGGACTAGCCTATGGCTCATCCAAAAATTATTCTAATTAAGGTTCAGCTTGTAGGCTCACCTAAAAGTCATTCTAGCCTAAGTCTAGCCCATGAGCTTGTCCAAAAACTAAATTTGAACTAAATACTAGCCTACGAGCTTGTCTAAAAGTCTAATCAACTAAAGGCCAATCTGTGGGGTTGTTTGAAAGTCAGAACAACTCGAGAACAGCCCATGGATTCATCCAAAATTATTATGACAATCTGACATCTTTCAGAGAAAATTAATCAAATCGATTAACATAAATCGATTAAATTAAGTGACCAAATCAAATTAAAATCAAGCTGATTTTGCTAAACCAAAAATGGACCTGAAATTAATAAAATAAATAGACAAAAATTAGTTATCAGTCATGTAGAATCACCTCTATTAGTCAACTAGTTCATTAATTAGTTGTCTGATTTTGATGAACCAAGACTAGAACCCCCTCTGTCGAATAACAAGTATCCAAACTAGATGTCCAATTTTGATAAATTTGGAGTGATACCCTTTCAGTCGATAAACTGGTACCCAATCGGTCATCCATTTTAGTCAAGAAAAAAGGATGACTTGGATTCAGATCCATAAACTTTGATTCAATTGTGGTTTTCCTTGGATCTTCTCCAATGGTGAGTAGTAAATTGATCATATCTAGCAAGGTGACCAAGTCCCTTATGAATTCAATAAGCATCTCGATGTATGGCTCCAGCTTCTGCTTGGTCTATATTTGAGCGTAGGCTCAGAAAAACATAATATTTGCCAAATATCCTTTGTCAATCATGATACATTGAGTAGTGTATCCATTTAGGACCAATGAGATCACCAATGCATCATTATTAGGAGTGAAAATTCCTTCTAAAACCTTGGTAGAGAAAATTATATCTCTATAGTTAGACTCACTATCATATCTCTTATTCTCCACCTTTTCTGAGCCCTCCTACCCCCCTGTGGGGGTTTTGCATTTGCCAGTTGATGATGGAGCATCAATTGGAGTCAGTGGGCTAGTTAGGATCATGTTGAGGTTTCCATTGACTAGGGGGTTTTGCAACTCTGGGTGGGGTCCTTTTGGGGTGAAGTTCATTGACATTTCTCCCATACACAAGTTTCTTCTACACATTCACCTTGTAGATGAATTGCATGAGGTGACATTCTTTGATAAGCCTCTTGATTTCATCCTTGAGGAGCTTGAATTCTTTAGTATCATAACCATAATTGGGGTGAAAATGACAATAACTTTATTTGTCGAGGATTTGCTGGTCAATGCGTATAGGTTGGTGCCTTCACAAGAAGTCTAGGTGCTCAATCTATGGTAGGACTTTGGTTCTTGAGTTATTCAATGAAGTATAAGCTTGAAATTCAAACCTCTACTCCCTCTGCTTTGTTTTCTACCTTTTTGACTTGGGTGGCTTGTTCTTTAGAGATTCTGTCTTCTTGTTGCTACCTTTAGATTCTTTTTTTTGCTAGGATTACTTCCTAAGTATCTATTGTTCATAGGCTAGTTGGATGAATTTTGCCACATTGCTTGGTGGCTAGCGAGCTATCACATAGGCCACTCAAGCTTACCAGATTCCATTAATGATGATAGCAAGAATAATAGAATTGTCTAGCTCAGTAACTTCTAGTCAGGGTTTGTTGATTTGGGCCAGATATTTCCTTAAGCTCTCTCTCTATTTTTGCTTCAACATGAGGAGTGTAGATGGGTTCTTTCACTAAGGAACCAATGAGAAGAAATATTCTATGAACTTGTATGCCAAGTCATCAAAATAAGTTATTGTGTACCTCGGGAACCCAAAATACCACGCTCTAGCTTGACCATGCAATATTATCGAGAGAGCTTTACACATGGTATAATCTCAAACTCATTGTAGAATCATGGCATTCCTAAAGGTACTAAATGTTTGCCTAGGTCCTTTGAGCCATCATACACTTTGTAGGGAGGCTGATGGAACTTCAACTATACTTAGGATATGCAATTTCAAAGATTAGGGAGTGTTGTACCCTAGTTGCTGAGGGTGACTCAATGTCCATGACCTTCCCCAAATTGAATCTAGCATGGCCTCCCTTGGGAACCTTGATTTCATCATGTCTGGTGCCAGACTGGTGTGCATGTGATACGAGGCCTCATCGACTAGATCATAGGTCAAGTCATATCAACAATAATCCTTTAAAACATGGTACCAAAGTAAAATTATGGCCTTGGGGTCATGGTGAGCCATTGACAATGCTTTGCATGGGAACCAAGGTGCAATTATGATTCAAGGTGTTGGATTACCATAGTGCCTTAGGCTAGCACCGAGTTTGAATTGGAACCTATTATAGGGTGTTATGAGCCCTTAGGTGCCACATTGTTTAGGCCTAATTTTGCAATTGTTAGACCTATAGGTTTTGCATGACTTGCACCTAGAACTTGAGCAACTACATCATCTATTGACTGATCATGGCTAGAATTTGAAACTCATGCCATTCCACTAGGTTAAAGGGACCTACTAGCACTTTTAGGATGGTTGTAAAAGGGGTCCCTAGGGCTATGGCTATGTCCAGGTTGCAGAGTTGGCTTGTTTCACTAGTTCACCTGGCCGGTCAAATGAGTTAAGTCACATCACCAATCCTGGGGCTGCTTGCTCCCCAGTAGGATTCTTAGAGAAGGAGGGCCTTGGCACTCTAGGTTGCATTGTTAGAAGTCCATCGAAGGTCTCTATAGTTAATAGAGAAAGGAGGGAGAGCAGATCTTAATGAAATCACCAATTGTTGATCAAGCCTAATTCAATACCAATTTTGGACTGGGAGGCTCTTTGAGATCAAATCTACTAGGTTGTCCCGCTGCTAATCTGCAAGAACAAGGAACTATAAGGATGATAGTTGGGAGCTTCTCTGACGATGGCCACTTTGACGCTCAAGTCATAAAGGTTGTCATCAATTTTTTTCTCAGAGAGAGAGAAATAGAGAGTTTAAGGGAGAGAGAGTCCCCTACCTTTGTGGTTGCTCTATATTTTATAGGTCAAGAAGGCCTTTGAGTAGAGCTAGTATTTCATAATCTTAGTCCTAATTATGCCGAACTCTCCTTATTTGGCTGCCACCACTCCCGAATTTTCTACTAATGGTTTTCTGGGAATCCTTGCCATCAGGATTCCATAAATATTAGACCATATCCATATATGAGATGAGCTGACGCGAGATAAGTTTTTGCTAGATGGACTATAATGATATTGTTGAAGTGACTTAATATCAGTGACATCACTTAGGATAATTGCCTCAAGGCTAAAAGCTCAGTTACCTCGACAAGCAATTCATCCCGCAGGTTGGTTTCCCATTTACTTTTGGTTTGGCCATTTTTCAACTTAGTGTATGATCAAGTATAATAGTAGTACCCATAATAGTAGTGATAGTTATGTAGAAGTAGTATAGTAGTAGTAGTATATTAGTATAATAATATAGTAATATAGTAGTAGTCTAGTAGTAGTAGTAGTACAGTAGTAGTAATAATATAGCATATTAGCAGTAGTACTATAATAATATAGTTAGAGCAGTAGTTGAATATCAGTAGTAGAAGTATAATAGTGGTAAGTAGTAGTACAGAAGTGATAGTAATAGCACTTCTACTATACTTTACTACCACTATACTATTATACTATGCTACTAAACTACACCTATATTACGACTACTATTATACTACTGCAATACACCACTATAGTATACTACTATACCACTACTACTATTATACTATCACTATACTGCTACTACTATACAGTTTGTACCATTGTACTGCTATGGTATTACTATAGCACTAATATACTACTACTATACTATAATACTACTCATACAATACTTGTTCTACAACTACAGTACTATTAGGCTACTACTATAATACTACTATACAACTAATTCTACATTGTTACTAATACTACTACACTACTATTATCACTATACTTATACTATTATATTGCTACTATTATAATACTACTAGTAGTACCACCGTACTACTACTACTATTAGTATTACTGCTATTATTATTGCTACTACTATTATCCTATAAAACTACTACTCTAATACTAGTATTATAATATTATATTGCTATAATACTATACTACTTTTACTAGTATTACTAATATATTATGACTATACTACTACAACTATATGAGACTACTACTATATTAATATACTATATTATTATGCTGTAATCTTATACTTATGTTATACTATGCTACGAAGCTACACCATTATAATACTATTAGTACTAGTATATTACTACTAATATAAAACTAAAATACTATATTAGTTGTATTATTACTACTACTATATTACTATTGCTGCTATTACTACTACTGCACTATATTAATACTATACTTCTATTTTACACTACTATATCGTTACAACTATTATATTACTGTTACTACCACTACTACTACTATAATACCTCTACTACCTATGAGATCAAAATTGACCACTCAAAATTTATTTCAATTTAAAGTGCACCATCAAGTATTATGGGAACATGACTTCTAAGAGGCATAAGGCCCTATTATTAATTTTCACCACAATTGTCAGGAACCTCCTAAAGTAAGAAACCTAGCTAAAAAAATAGTGGTAGAAAAAAAAGAAGAAAGCATTATTTGGTTGATTTTAAGAAAGATGGTACATTCCTTAAGCAAGCACATACCCTCACTTTACAATGAATTTCAATATATAATTATGGAAAACATGAAAAAAATTAAGAAAGAAAAAGAGAAAGAGTGGAGAAGGAGCTTTAATATGTGCAGCTGCCCCGCTTCCCTTACACTGGACTACGTGACCTCTAGCCCAAAATCACTCAATCTTAAGAAAGTATTAATGGCATCGTTTGATGGGACATAGAAGGGGATGGGAGAAATTCAAAGTGTTTCCAATTGCTTTGAGTATCAGTGATAACTTTATTTGAAGGCGTTGCCAACGTCTTGTTGGGATTGGCCTAAAGTGTTTTCAATAGCTTTGAGTTTTAGTAATAACTTCATAATTTAGAGTGTTTTTGCTAGCCAATAAGGCATCAGTGATAACTTCATTTAGGTTGGAGTGTTTTTGTTAGTTAATAAGGCATTGGCAATAGCTCCATTGACCTTGAAATGTTTCTATAGCCAATAAAGTATAGGCAATAACTTCTTTGGTTTTGAAATTTTCCATGGTTGATAAGGCATAGATGATAACTTCTTTGTTTTGGAAATGTTTCCATAGCCGATAAGGCATAAATGATAACTTCTTTAGTTTTTGAAGTGTTTCCAAAGCTAACAAGACGTAGGTAATTACTTCATTATTTGGGTAGCGTCACCAATGGCTTATGGGGTTGGGTATAGCTTTGAAAATTACATCATCAACTACTTCTAAGGTTGACTAACTTGAAAGGGCATGTTGTCAACTACTTTGGGGTTGATTAGCTTGATGGGTGCATTACCAATTGCTTCTGGGGTTGGCTAGCCTAAGAGTGCATCATCAATTACTTCTCGGGTTGGCTAGCTTAAAGAGCACATTGCCAACTACTTCTAAGGTTGGCTAGCTTGAAGTGCACATTATCAACTACTTTTAGGATTCACAAGCTTGAAAGGGTGCATCATCAACTATTTTTAAGTTTGACTAGCTTAAAGGGCACATTATCAACTGCTTGTGGGGTTGACTAGCTTGAAATGTGACCAAAATTTTGAGCATATTGTTGGATGATTTCATTGATTTGGTAGTGTCACCAATGGCTTAGGAGGTTGGGTATAGTTTTGAAGTGTTGTTGGTGATTAACTTTCTTGGTTTGGCAGTGTCACAAAGAGCTTAGGGAGTTGAGTATAGATTTAAAGTGTGACAAATAGCTTTGAGTATATTGGTGATTAATTTCTTTGGTTTGGTAGTGTCACCAATAGCTTATGGGGTTGGGTATAGCTTTAAAGTGTGGTCAACAACTTTTGAGCATATTTGTAGTTAACACTTTTGATTTGGCTATGTCACCAACAGCTTAAGGGGTCGGGTATAGTTTTGAAGTATGGCCAACAGCTTGGATTGTATTGGTGATTAACTTCTTTTGATAAGGCATTATGGCTGACCGACTATGCAAGTTTAAAACTATCTTAGTTAATTTTGACTTGATGTGTTGCCAATACTATTGGGTTGGCTTAGCTTGGAAGATGCGTCATCAATAGCTTATGGGGTTAACTAGCTTCGAAGCATGACCAATGGCTTTGGGCACATTCGCAATTAACCTCTTTGATTTGATAGTGTCACCAATAACTTTTGGAGTTGGGCATAGCATTGAAGTATGGCTAAAGACTTTTGTAGTATACTCAGCGAGACTCAGTTTGACCTTATTTAGTTCTATTCAAAGTAATTCTGATTCAAGTTAGGATGATAATATCACCATTTATTTGTAGCCCTGGAGTGTTTCTAAAGATTAAGCACACCAAATGGGACTCAGTTTGACCCTATTTAGTTCATATTTGAGTTTGATTTCATTTATCTTGAGTCGAGTTCAACCTTGTGTTAGACCTTTATTAAGTTTAGGTCTACTAGACTTTCGCTCAAGTTCAAGTCAATTTTGTTTAACTTGATTTTAGTGCAAGCTTAACCTGGCTTGGTGTTGATTTGACTTTAAGTTTATGCTTTTAGTTTGGACTTGATTTAACCCAATCAAGGCTTTGATTTGAGCTTAGATCAATCTAAATTTTACATAATTAACCCAACTTAGATTTGATCAGGGTTGGGTTTGATTTTATTTGGTCTAGATTAACTCAAATTGGATCTTCGGATCTAGCTCAATTCAAGTTCTATTCTATTTGTTTGACCTATTTAAGTCCATTTGAGCCAATTTGGCCTTTATCCATTTGCTGTGATTAAGTTCAACCTCAATGTGATTGAGTTACCTTACATTAAACACAAGACCTCAGCTCTAAGTTAAGAGTATACCCGAGACACAAAGACCTCAGCTTTAAGGCAAGAGATTACTTGAGGCATAAAGACCTCAACTTTAAGCTACGCACCTACTTGAGGTATAATTCCTTGACTCTAAGTCAAGAACTTACCTGAGACACAAGACCTCAACTCTAGGTTACACGCCTACCTAAGACGCAAAGACCTCAGATCTAAGTTAGGAGCTTACCTGAGGCACAAAAACCTTAGCTTTAGGTTACATGCCTACTTGAGGCATTAAACCTCAACTCTATGTCAAGAATTTATCCGAGGCACAAGACCTCAAATCTAGTATGCATGCCTAGCTGTGGTACAAATATCTCAACTCTAAGCAAGAGCTTACTCGAGGTAGAAAGGCCTCAACTCTAAGATACACACCTACCCGAGGTATAAGATCTTAGCTTTAAGTCAATAACTTACACAAAGCATAGGACTCAGTTCTAGGCTATGTGCTTATCTAAGGCACAAGACCTCAACTCTAGACTATGTGCCTATCTGAGGCACAAGATTTTAGCTCTAAGCTATGTGCCTACTTGAGACACAAGACTTCATCTCTAAGTCAAGAGCTTTCCCAAGGCACAAAGACCTCGACTCTAGGTCATGCACCTAACCAAGGCACAAAAACATTGTCTCTAGGTCAAACACCTAACTAAGATACAAACAAAGCTAGGCCAAGTCTAGGGTGCATAACGAATAAAGGCCTATCTCAAGAGTTTGTCACAACAAATGTGGCTTAACCCGAAGGTTCAAATGGAAATTGAGCAAGCTTTCTATCCCGAGTGAAGACTTGGAAATTAGTGGAAAAGCACAAGGCAATAAACCTAGCTCAACTTATAAGCTTACAATCAAAGTTAAGCTTGGTTACAAATTAAGTTCTTGACTTTGGATGGAATTGAGATGGGTTTGATATAAACCAAGTTAAAACATAAGAAAAGTATTTTTGTGTAAAATATCTTTTGACTCGAGAAAAGATTGATTATCCAATTAAGTTCTTTATCTCAGATAAATTAGTGATTGGCTTAGAGAAAATTGAGTTAAAACTCTGGTCAAATTTTGTTACAGTGGTTAATGAGTTTGAATTAATACAAACAATCGCATTTGAAAAATTAGAAAAACTTCCATTGGCATCAAAATGGTACATTCATATTGAGAAACAAAACATAGAGAAGACTTGGAGCTTCATCTATTGAGGAGGAGCATTAGACACCTCATTAGGACTAGGGCTAAGGTTAAGTGAGGCCTCATCTTGAGCGATTACCTCATTGTACTCTTGCTTTAGATGGAAGACCCTGTCAGGATTGAAGAGCTCAGTATGAAGGTCCTCAGGGTAGAATCTAGGTTCCTTGTAGGATTTTCAGACAATGTCTTGGCAGCAAAGGTAGCCTTTATCGAAAAATGCTACCAAGATTTTGCTTCGAGACCGAAGGTTCTTAGGACTAGACTTATACTCAACCATAACAAAAGCCTTTGCCTGGGTGAGAAGCTATTGAAAGCTCTCTTGCTCTTAAGGTAGGCTACAATCACCTCCTCCTGAGCTTGCTTTAACTCAATTCCAATTTCACCTAGCTTCTTCATGGTATCATCCCGAGCAATCTCAATTGCCTCCTTATCTACCTCAGCATAAGACATGGAGTCCTCTGCCACCTTCTTGGCCTCTGCCTCCACTTTGGTAGCCCAAGCATCTTGAACCTCTAGTTGGAGGTTTGCTAGTTGGGAATGAAGGAGGGTCATTTTGAGCTTGACACTAGTAACTTGAGGCTGATATGTTGAAATATCCTTTTGGAAGGCACGAAACCTCCTCTTAGAAAAATGAAATGAAATATTTTTAAGGTTGCAAATCGAGTAAAAAATTAAATAAAAATAATAAAGAGAGAAGAAAGATAAGGAAAAGTAAGGAGCTAAGTCTGCATACCTATTCATATGCCATAACTCCCCGTATAAAGAGCTCATGATTGGGAAGTTGAGTATCAAGGCAGTTGACGTCCAAGCCAAGATTAGAGTAGTGATACTCCTTGGCACTAATATCAGCCAACTCCTTACTAGCTTGGTGTGCCACGAGGCTATGCCACAGGCTCTCTTAGTGAGGGGGAAGCGATGGAGTTGGGGAGAGCTAAATCACCACCACACCACACCCCCTTCTTTTGGTGCATCATGGTTGGAGGAGTAAAGGGGTTAGTAGGCTCGGCAGAGTGACAAAGGGAACCCCTCTTCATGTTCTCTCTACAAGGAGTAGCTTGGCTGCTCTGTTCGCCAATTGGTGCCTTCTTTTTATTCTTCTTCCTCTCAGGAGCTTTCAAGTCCTGAGATTGTTCAGCTCCCACGGTCACCAAGTCTTTCTTCTTCCTTGGGAGCTAAGAAGGAGCAGCTCAGGGAGCTCTAACCCTCTTCTTTAAAGCCTCATCCATGAAGGCTATCTAGTCCAAAGCTATATGAAAACATAGCTAAAAGGTTTGTCATGCTAACTTGAGCTCTTAGTATCAAAACTAAAAAGCTGAAAGATGACCACTTACCAAATAATTGAGCTAAAAATAAATCATGATGTAGTAGGAAGGCCTCATCAGATTATGTGGGGGCAAATCAAATAACATCTACCTCATTAGCATGGGCAACTAAGAGGTGATGTACCATGGGTGAAATTTTGGGGTCAATTTAGTGGTTGGCAAGGTTACCCCACTCGTTGAGGAGATGTTGATCATCTCGAGAAAAAAATCCTAATGGGTGTGTCTTTCCAAGAATGAATGGAGGTAGGGTTGGAAGTAAAAAAGTCTACATCTCTTCTTGGGAGCAAAATACCATTGACTTCTAGTGTTGGAGCCTTGCTAGCTTTAGAAGAATCTATAAACATTTCAAGCATGGGAGAAAAATTTTTGGATTTGGCCAAGGTTTGGAAAGTTTAAATAAACCTTATGGCATTGGAAACTATTTGGTTTAGAACTAAGTCCCAATCTCCCAAGACCTCTCAAGTAAAGGTATCTATATGGAACTTGAGGCTACTCTTAAAGATTTCCTAGAAGGTAGTGAATTTAGATACAAACCCATCCCTAAGCTTTTTACTATCCTCTTTCAACCCTTATAGGTCAACCTTAGGGCCATCAGGGAACCCAAAAATCTGAACTAGATGGTCAATTCACTTCTTTGAAGTGTTAGTTCAATAACCCATATTCAAACCAGAGCAACTTTATCCCTAGACCCGGAAGCATCTAAAATAAACAAGCGAAATTGAGTTAAAAGAGATTCAACAAAGGACGTTTTTTAATTCATCACTATAAAAAGATGACCGAGGTGTCATGCAACCATGACAACTTTAGCTTTCATTAGCCATAAGTTGACTATGCTTAGCATGATGGGAAAGCTCAAAAAATAGTTTGGGGATAACTAAAACTCTGTTAAAATCATCATATTTTTATCCTATGTCTCATACAGCAATTTGTCATGTTGAGGTAGGGGACACTTGAAACAAAGGATGACACTGATGCAAATCAAAATATAGAGGTTAGAAAAGAAACTTATGTGCTCTATCAAGGTCAACTAAGGGAGTCATGAGGGGCACATAAGGAATGGGAACCATCATAATAGTAGTTGCAGAGCTCAATCCAGCGATGCTGGGAACACTGAACACAAGGACCACCGAGGCTAGGGCAGGTGCAGCAGTAGCAACAGCCACATAGGTTGGAACCACACTACTGATGGCAAAAGAAGTATCATGGGAAGCCATTAGTGGAGAACTAAAAGCTAGAAATAGATGAATTTCTTGAAGACAGTCATGGGAGAGTCCAATTGGACGAAAAATGAGTGTTAGGGATAAAGCGGTCAGTATATACTCTCTGTTGTATCATCAGATCGCATCCATGTGTCATGATCTAAGCTATCAAACATCAAAAGGCAGGAGTTCAAATTCTCTCTCTGAATTGCAAAAGACACATGTTGCATAAGAGCTTAATTGTAAAAGGCAGTTCAGGGCAATGATCATGAGGAACACATATTATCCCTAAGTGATATCTCAATAACTGAACTGATGGCTCAGAGCCATCATCTCTAAAAGGAGCAAACCCTAATAATTTTACATAATTTGATAAGGTGATAACCTTATTTCTAAGGAGATGCAGTTGGTGATTCGTATTGAGTTGGTAGTGACCGAGCAAGCTCCATATGTTGAGTTAAGTAATCAATAAAGTTAGGAGCACTGATAGTACACTGAACTAAATCTAAAATCCAGATTGAGAGCACAACTGAATGAGGCCTCAAGTTGAGCCCATTTCAATAGGTTGTCACAGCTTGGTGAGCCTGATGCATGGTTGCTTTGAGATGAGTCTTGTAGCTCGATGACCTCGGCATATTAACATTTCAGTTGACAATCTAAGTAATCATAGATATTTTATCTTCCAAAAGATAGTCCCAAAAAATCTCAAATTTGTCATAATTAGTTACAGAAGATTCGACAAGTATTTCAACTAAGATCAAGGAATTTTGAATACGCTGAACCGCCTCTACACATTATAAATACCAGAGTATTTACTAAGGTATGAACTCATACCTAATCTTCTCTAGTAATTGATTATGGCATTGGAGTGGCTGCTGCCACAAAATTCTCAGTAATCTTTTTCATACTTTTTTCTTCTTGCATATTGATGAAAAAAATGACCTAACGGATCATGATTTTAAGGACACTCGGATCAAAATGAACTGAACTCCCATAATACAATATTTGATGACTTTAAATTTAGTTAGCTATCATGTATGTTGCTCATGCCCCAAAAGATTTATCATGATTTAATTGTGATAACATCATATACTTAGAACCAAGGTTTTAAGTTTTGGTTTCGGGATTAGTTTCGGCATCAAAAGAAATCAATATGTTTTGATCATTTTGTTTGTTTCGTTGAAACCATTTTCATTTCGATTTTGACTAAATTATATTTTAATTTTTTGACTAAACTTTGACTTTAAATTTAAAATATTTTAAAAAATTAGAAAAAATGTGAAAATAATTTATATACATATATTTTTTAAAAAATTATTAAAAAAAATTTTGTGATTAAAAAAATATTTTAAATATGGAAAAACAACTTGCAACTAATCCAACTCAAACTCGTGTCCTCTTGAAAAGAGATTAATGCCTTAACCAATTGAGCTAAACAAAAGCTTTGATATAAAGTTAGTATAAAAAAATAAATATTATACCTAAACTTAAACAATACTAACACCAAAACCAACTATTGCCGAAACGTTTTGTCATCAGCTGAAACCAAAACATTTTGGTTTCGGCCAAGATTTAAAAGCATGCTCAAAACCAAGATTTTGAGTTTCAATTTAGGAATTGATTTCAACACCCAGAGAAACTGATATGTTTCATTCATTTTGGCAATTTTGGCTAAAACCATTCTTGTTTCGGTTTTGCCTTATTAATTATGTGATGACTAGAGTTTGACTATATTTTAACTATACTCTGACTTTAAATTAAAATTATGATAAAATTTCTCAAAAAAATTCAAAAAAAATTATAATTAATTTTACCATAATATTAAATACTATTTTAATTAACTTAAATTAATTTTGATAATTAATCACTTGTATAGTCTATTTTTTTATATATTACTTTATAAAAAATATAAAATACATAGGAAATAATATGAATATGATTAAAAGTTAAAAATTAACATAAGAAAATTTAATTTATCATTAAAATATACTTAACACATACAAAATCTATTAATTATAATGTAATACAATTAATCATCATTATCATCATCATAATCATCATCAGTTGAGTTTGAAATATCTAGATGTGAAATTAGAAATTCAGTGTCTGGATGATCAGGACAAGTATTTGTAGGTATACGAGTAAAAACAACCAACTTTGCACGATCTCATGGTAGTAGCTTTGAAATATAACTATACATCGAAGGTTCAAAATGAAAATGATAACCTTGCTCATTGACAACACATAGTAAAAGTGGTCCAATAACTCATGAGAAATAAATATCACACTGTGTGAAGTACTTAGGGATAATTACGGTAAGATGATGATTGATAGCATCAAATGAATATTATTGAGAGACATGATATATTTGATCATTTACTCTTCCACATTCTTTTAAAGTCTGCTCAATTAAAACTTATCCAAGTATGTTATAAGCCAAAGATGAAATTATTCTATGAAAGAATATAAGTTTTTGATGAAGAATGAAAATAATTATTCTTCTCACTTCAAGTGTAACTTGGTTTAGAATTATAATATAATCATCAGGATTTGCCATTGTTTGGTTTAAAAAAATATTATATAATTGTTAGGATTCATGAATATAAAGTAAATATAGAAAATATTGAAAAGAAAAATACTACAACAAAATGTGATAACGAAATAAATAAATTATTATACTGCAAAATAAACCATAGAGACATTAAATTTGAATATCATAAAATTACAATAATATCATATACACACCGACTACATATATAACATAAAATGTATCAATTTAAGATAATAATGAAAAGATCATATCATAGGTAGCATAAAACCACGTCTTATAATGACATGCTATTTAGAGACCGATCTTGAAGAGATTAGTATTCTCTATCACCATCCACATTAGTACGATGGAGTTGTGATCGATAGTATTATTCAACATGTGAATAATATGAAGTCACATGGTCTTCATCAAATAATGTGGAATACATGTTGTCCACTGATGAAGATTTATGTATTGACTGATGATATCCTTGATTGAAAGAAGACACCCCATTATAGTATCTGTCATAGTTACTAGAGCCTGTACTATTTGTTGGACTTTGATTGTCATCTTGTCCACTATGTGGAGTATATTGATATTGTGGTACATAACCACCATACAAATTAGTGTCAAAAAACTTATTTCTTTTGCCTTGGAAAAGATGAAGATGAGTCCTCATATTGTAGTTGTTAAAAATTGGTCTCACCAGCTGTACCACCATTGCTACTATTATTGATATCAATAACATTCTCCATTCTATCAGCTTCCTCTTTCGACTCTTCATCTAAAAGATGACAAATAGTTTCTTGTGTTTGAGGATGATTTAAGCCAGATTCTTCTTTTTCTCGAATCCACTCTATTAAAGAATCATCATCTTCAAATATGTCGGATAAGTTGATTATCTCATCTCTAGTGATGCTCTCCTTTGTAAGTTTCAGGCTCTTAAATGCATGCTATAATGACAAAAAAATAAGTTTATCCAATTTCTCCATTTTGAGTCTGTTCCTCATCTTCGTGTGAATCAATCGAAAAGTTATTCAATTCCTCTTGCATTATGAACTTGAAATAGTTTAACTTAAAATTATAATTGCTATCTTTATAAGATTAGGTGCTACATGCCGACCATAAATACTCCAT
Organism: Trichopus zeylanicus subsp. travancoricus; assembly: GCA_005019695.1. Classification (NCBI taxonomy): domain Eukaryota; kingdom Viridiplantae; phylum Streptophyta; class Magnoliopsida; order Dioscoreales; family Dioscoreaceae; genus Trichopus; species Trichopus zeylanicus. Next base: position 112,161 of record RXID01014709.1, read on the forward strand.
TATCTAGCTACAATTTATTAAAAAAATTTATTAAAAATTTGATATAATTTAAATTAGTGAATATGTATTATTATTAAACATCTAATATACAAGGAGTATCACAAGTAATAGCTATAACTGTTTATTGTGTGCCAAGTCCTTGACTTTATTTTTGAAGTCGTCTACCTATTTAATGGATGTAATCTCTTTATTAATTGTGTAAAAATACAAATAAATAATTTAGAATAGACCTCCCATAATGCCAATATTCTCATTCTCATATTTCGCTCCATCCTCTCGATTATCTTATGTAGCACTTTGAGAATTGTATTGTTGTTATCGACATCATCGGCATATTAAAATATTGGATTCAGAAAATATCTTACAATATAATTAAATATTAGTCAATACTATTATCATTGTAACTTAATAAAATGCTATAGAATGACACTTTACTCAATTATCTATAGCATGAATATCTCTGGATAATGTGTTGTCCCAACAATAGTTGATAATCTTCTCATATTATCGAAATGTAATTGTTCCTATATGTCACCTTATCTGTAATTTTGCTCATTCTATTGCTTCATATAACAACTCCATCTAGAAATGATCATCTAAGTTAACAATTTGTAGTATCTTAACTAATGGATGGAAGATTTTAATTACATTCTCAACTGATTTCCAAAATTGCTCATTCAAGACTTGATTGTAGAATTATTCAGATAAAATTTTCTCTAACCATTTCAACTTCAAATAATGTTGTCATATTCTTCATTGCTAAATAATCTCTTCAGCTCTTATGATGGGTATACAGAGAATCCAAGGAGATGAATTATGGAGCAAATAGAGTAATGCCTGATCTGATAATCTCTTAACCCATGTTTCTTTTCTCATCAATTCAGGACACCAAGCATGATTATAAATGAATGATGTCAACTTCTGACCTTCCTTAATAACTTTCTGAATAACAGGATCCTCACCCATATCCTTCAATATTAAGTTAATAGAGTGTGTTGTACAAGATATCCAAAAGAGATGTTTCCTTTTTTACATTAACTTCTTCCCAACATATACTAAAGGAGTTGCATTGTTAGTTACAACTTATACTACTCTTGATTCACCAATTTTCTCAATGATGTTGTCAATAAAATGATACAAAAAATTGCTAGTCTTCGACTTCCCTAATGTATCAAGTAACTTTAAGAAAACTATCCCTTCAAAATAATATACTAAAAAATTTATCAAATCTTTACTATTTTGTGTCTTTCATCCATCACACATCAAGGTGCAACCAAATTTATCCCAATATTTATGGAAGATCTTTATAAAAGCAAATATCTCTTCAACCTCAAGATCTAAATGCTTTCTAGAATTTTCATAGGTATTTGTTGGAGGAACTCCTAGGCCAACCTCTTGATTGACATATATCATCTCCTGATAGTAACCACCATCTGCTAAATAAAATGAAACATGGTTATAAAAAAAGAATTTGGATGTTGTCTTACCCAACCATTATTTTGCTTTTCAAAAATCACTTGATATTTTCCTCAAATTTAGTTGCATATCATTTCTTGCCTTTAATAGAAATGGGTCAACAACAGAAATATTAATAGACCCAATGTTAGAAATCTGAAGATCCCCTCTAACTTTTGAAGCATTAGATGTGTGTCATTGTGTATGTTATTTTCTAAGAGTAGAAGATCGATATTTATGAAAAGTATTTGAACTGCCAATAAGTTATTCACAAACTATCTTAGAAGGGTCTGCATCACCTTGATTTTTCTTGTACAATATTTGACTCTCACAAATAGCTTCTTGAATCTCATTAATCTCTTCTTTATTATCAAAAATTTGTTTAGGTTTTGGATTACATCTCTTCAAAAGTTCTTGTTCAAATCACAATTTTTTGCCTTATCCTTTTTTTTTTTGCTCTCTGCTGCTCTATACTATTATCCAAAATATTTGCCTCACTGCATTGGCAACCTTCTCATAAGTTTAAACTGTGCCAATTACTTCTCCCAAATGTTTTTTTAATCTTATGATTCCAAAAGAAAGTATATGATCACACCATTTGTAACGGACTTTTCTCTGACCGGTATCCACTAATTCATAGTGTTGTCATGCGATATTATCATCGCGAGTTGATCATTGACTGTTTTATTTGGGAGCCATCTATAACACAATAACTAATCTGTCATTGTAAGAAATTTACCTATAATTAAGCTAAAAATTAAATTTTTTTTTAGTATAGCCACAAATTAAATCTTTACTACTAAATTTTCACATAGCTTCAAAATCTTTAGATTTAGTAACTAATTTTTACATAAATTTTAAAATTATTAGTTTACTACCTAATTTTACATAAGCCCTAAATTTTTAAACCGTCTAAAAAAATATATAATTTTCTTACAAATTTATTAACAAATACTTTTCAAATTTTATTAAATTTTTTATTAATAATTTGCATAGAAACCCACATTTAAGTAATTTTTTTATTATTTATACTTTCTGCTGAAAAAGTCCTTTTTATACAAATAACCCGCTATAAAAGTATCAAATTGTAAAGAATAATTTTACATGAAATTGAAATCAATATCTTGGCATTCGTATATCTCCATATAAATAGCTTTTCAAGATAAATTAAATTTTTTCTATTAGGATCATGATGTAAGACCACGCAATGGTAACAAAGAAACCCTAATCAGCATTCCAATAAGAAAACATATTTACATTCTTGAATTAGAGGAGATGTACTCTACAAACTAAGATCGAGAAAATCACATTGATTAAGTAAAATGAAAAGAATATTACAACTTATTAGTAACAAAATTTAAAAAAAGTACATGAATTTATAGGGATCAAAGGAGTAAGAAGTTCTTACTAAGAACAAGTAAAACATAACTTCAAAGTTAGATTGTATACAATCCTTAATTACTTACAAAAGTTAGAACATATATAAACCTTATCTACTTACAGGTAACAACCCTAATCTTTTTCCCATCAAAGCTAGATAATATTACAAAACTTATCTACTTACCAACTAGAATTGTGTATATGACATATATAATAGTCTTAACTCTAAAAGAACTTCTTACCTCTTTTCTCAGTAGCCTACAATAGAAGAAAACTAGCAGCAATTTGGATACTTTGAAGATGAAGCACCAACACTACCAAATTCAAGAAGAAACTCTAAGCACCCTGATTTGCAGGATACCAGCTTTATGTAATGAATGTTAATCATGCTCTAAGCCTTAACCTTATCTCCTTCCACCGACTTCAATCGCTTCACTACCTCATTGTCAGGAAACAATACAACCACCACTCATATATGTACAATTTATCCATATATTTTCACTAGGGAGTGGGGACATTGATAAGGCTTGCATGACAATGGGAAGTTCCCATGCTGGGTTTGTGTTGGGTTCGTGTAGAGCGATTTAAAATGCGAGCTAATTGTGAGGATTCGACAATCGCTTCACTTCAATCCCTTTAGGGTCCATGGATACTCTGACCCAGCTCACATTAAGATCTGAAATGTGAGTTGATCATGAGGATCCGATGATCACTTCATGCAAGTCACAACCTTTGATCCCAAAAGCTCTATGGATATCCTGATCCCGATCGCCCTCGCTAACCCCTCCGCCACCTAGGACCCCTCCTCCTCTCCCTCAATGTCGCCTCTATCCCTTTTTCAGCTTCCTTCCCAAGCGCCGACGCAAGAAATACTGTGGCTGTCGAGGCCCTGATCTCAAGTTCGTCGCCGAGCCCGTAAACCTTCACTCCATATCTTTTGTCGGGATGCATAGGTACTTGATCCCTGAGATCATCTCCAGCGAGGGTCACATCTCCACCATCTACTTCCTAATCCCTTGGCTGACACCATCACCTGCACACTCGAGTTTCCCAACAAACCTATCACATTGCATCACTCTCGGCTGGAGACTGATTTTTGACCTTCTTCTCCTCATCGCATCGCTTTCAGCTGTCGTCTTCTACTCTTCGTCTTCATCTCCATTCGTCTTCATTCGCCAAAACCCTAATGTTGTAGGATCGAAACAAAATTAAGCAAAATATGTCAGCCAATTTTTCAAACCATGCTCAAAACAAAACCCTAAGAGGACACAATGTTGTCAAAATTCGATAATATAACATATTATTATGGTCACTAATGTGTTGTGAGAAGCAACTAACACTTGAAACTTTTTTAATAAAAGGTTTAATATTTTGAAATCGTTCGCAATTCTCCTTCCTTATTTTAAGAAGTATGTTTCAAAATGCAAGAAATATGTTGGAAAAGGTACATTAGGACTTGATAAACGAGTCTCAAAGTGATCTACATAAGCACTGAGAATAAAAAACGTGAACCATACATCAAACTAATAAATAATTAATTACCAAAGGTTTAAATCTAGTTGGGAAGAAAATAAAATTCTAAATGAATATCTTGTCATAAGCAATTCTATGTATGTATGTGTCCATCTTATCTTAATCTTAAATAAAACAAATAGAAAAAAATTAGAATATAAGCAACAATTTTATGGTACGATATCGGGAAAGAAAAAACTCAAACAATGTTGCTCTCAACTAAAAAATACTTTGGAATAAATAGAAGATGAGGTATATATAATATTTTTTAGGAAAAAATTGGAAAAAAACATCTTTTCCTCAATGACAAATGCATAACATGTGTTTTAAATAAGAAAACAACTAGGCATTGTTTGATTTAGGAGCAAAATCAGGATCATCATTTTTCATGATTATTTTTTCTTGTAAAATTAATATTACTTATTTTACATCGCTATTAAATTAAATTATTGTAAAAAATTAAATAATTTTTGAATTTTAAATTATTATAGAATTAATTTTGATAAAAAGATATTAGTTTGCAAAAGTGATTTACTAATCTTGATCTTAATTCTAATCCTAATCTCGAATCAAACGGTGCTTTATTCTCTGAAAGTGATATATTATTTGCATTTTTCTGCATGTATGCCACTTGGTTTCCATGCACAAAGAATGAACAATTGAAGTAGATTTTGTTAATTATTAATGTATAACATAGTGTATTGTATTTTAAATGCATAAATTTTGTTCGCTATTAGTGTACAACACGTGTTTTGCATTTAAAATACATTGAGTTATGAAAATCAAAAAAATAATTCATATAGTGGAGTGTATATTACTTAAAGTTCGTACAAATACTATACAAATAAAAAGTTAATTTTAGTTATCAAATATATACCTCCTAAGTCTATGCACGGATTTTGCTATAATATGTGATAATCACTTATTGTTTAAAAAGATATATCAATATTTAATTTTTAAAAAATATCAACATTTGTAGAAAAACAAGATTTTAAAGAAAAATATTATATATATATAATTACAATGACAAAGTAGAATAATCTTTATTTACTATCTAGTACCAGACATAATATAAGTTTAGAAGTTTTTTGGTTCCATTAACTTTTCATGGGGTTCATAGCTCTAAATAACATTGAACAACCGCGTCTAATTAATGCCTCGGTCGTTATTGGCTACAAAAATGATATCATTTAAATGATTTGACATTTCATAAACTAATCATCATCATGGAGATAGGTTGTTGCATCATAAAGCATGTTGCTCTAAATATCGATGTCCATCACAATTCACGATATAGAAGAAGAACAAAAAAAGAAGAAAAAATAACAGATAAGATATTTATGTGATGAAAACGATCCAGAGGATATTGTATTGATGAGGAGAGGAAGAGAATATTACAACGATGAAGACGAAATTCTAATATCACCAACTCTCACAAAAGGCTAAGTAGCCTAGCCGTCGCAAGACGTCTTGAGAGTATTGATCTATATCTCTTTCTCTCACTCTATATTAGAAACCCTTACATTAATAGAGTATTTATAGATGTGGCCTAACTGTATTTGAGTCAAAGTAGAAGACTGACTCAAATAAGATTTCTACTAATTTAAGTCTTCTAATAGAAGATAAATTCAGATAAGGATTAGGCCGACTAAATTACTTCCTAATATAATTAAGACTCTCCAGAAAATTTGGATTCGAGACACAATTAAGCCAACAATCTTCACCTTAGCTCGAATCCTCTTATTCTCTAAATTTGAATTTTCAATAGATGTCATTGTCATTTCCTCATGAGGCAAGATCAATGACCTTGAACATTGATCAAGTCCCAACTGAGCTTGAACTTGTCAATCGGAATCACCTTCGTCAACATATCTACAGGATTTCTTGAAGTATGAATCTTTTGTAAAGAAATCTCACCAGTTTCAATAATATTCCGAACAAAATGAAATCGAACATCTATATGTTTTGATCTGGTGTGGTACATTTGGTTCTTCACAAGGTATATGACGCTTTGACTGTCACAAAAAATAGGAAGAGTATTTTGAAAAAAATCAACTTTACTTGCCAATCCTTTTACTCATAGAGCTTCTTTGACGGTTTCTGTAGTTGTCATATACTCAAACTCTGTTGTAGATAATGTCACAGTTGACTGTAAAGTACACCTCCAACTAATAGGTCCTCCACTAAGAGTGAAAGGATAACTAGTGAGAGATCGTCGTCTATCAAGGTCTCCAGCATAGTCTGAATCGACGTAGCCAATAATTTTGGCCTCTTGAACTGTGTTCTTGTCGAAACATAAGCCAATATTAAGAGTACTTTTGATATATCTTAATAGCCATTTCACAGCCTACCAATGCTCTTTTCCTGCATTTGCCATGTAACGACTAATAACGTTGACTGCTTATACAATATCAGGTCTTGTGCATATCATAGCATACATTAGACTTCCAACAGGACTTGAAAATGGGATGTTCTCCATGTATGCATACTCCTCATCTGTAGAAGAACATAGTTGAGCTGAAAGCTTGAAATGAGATGCCAAAGGAGTACTGATGGGTTTTGAATTCTGCATGTGAAAACTAGAAATAATCTTCTCGAGATACTTACTCTGTTTGAGCCATAATTTGTCATGCTTTCAATCTCGATCAATCTCCATACCAAGAATCTTCCTTTCAACACTAAATCTTTCATCTCAAATTTCTTTTTCATTTTAAACTTTAGATCATTAAGTAGAGATATATCTTGAGTAGCGATAAGTATATCATCAACATAAAGAAGCAATATAATAAATGAGTTACTGGCATGTATCTTAAAATAGACACAACAATCATGTTTGCAGCGGATGAAATCTTGTCCTAGTATAAAACTGTCAAACCTTTTATACCATTGCCTTGGAGACTATTTCAAACCATAAAATAATTTGTTCATCTTGAAGACAATTTTTTTTGCCTTCTCGGATGAACCCTTCAGGCTGTTGCATAAAAATTTATCCTTCTAATTCTCCATGCAGAAAAGCAGTTTTGACATCAAGCTGTTCTAACTGAAGATTATGAAGAGCAACTAAAGTAAGTAGAAAATGAATAGATGTGTGTTTAACCATAGAAAAGAAAATTTCATTAAAGTCAACACCCTCCTTTTGTGAATACCCTTTTGCAACTAAACAGGTCTTGAATTTAACACCATCTATCTCAGAGAAATCCTTTTTCTTTCGAAATATCCACTTGTAACCAATTGCTCTTTTATCTTCTAGTAATTTCACTAGATCCCAAGTATGGTTCTTTTAAAGGAATTCCATCTTTTCATTCATAGTAGCTTGCTACTGAGAAGAATTCTTATCCTGCACTGGTTTTTTATAGGAAGAAGGATCACCATTATCAGTAACTAAAGTAAAAGTTACCATATCTTCAAAATCATACCTTTCATGTGGCTTTATGTTTCTTTGAGATTTTCGAAGTGAAGTCTTCTCCAAAATTTGATTTTTAAAATTTTCTTGAGAATTGGACATATCCTGAATATTTTCTTCTGAAGGAACTACATGCTCCAGCTCCACTTGCATTATATCACTGGGACCTTCTTAAGAGATTTTAATATAACACTTTCATGAAATACTATCTCTCTCAATAATTACATTTGAAATAGTAGAATCACACAAATGATAGCCCTTAATACCTTTGCCATAACCCAGGAAAATATACCTTTTGGAACGTGCATCTAACTTATCCTTGATAACATGCATATAAATAGAATAACCAAAAATCTTTAAAGAAGAATAATTTGCAGGTTGACCAGTCCATACCTCTTCAAGAGTCTTGTAATTAATGGTTGTTTGAGGAGAGCGATTCATAATGAAACATGCTGTATTGATTGCTATTGTCCAAAAATCTTTATGAAGATTAGCTGTATTGAGCATACTACGTGTTTTCTCCAATAAGATTCTATTCATCCTTTCAACCACACCATTTTATTGAGGTTTTCCTGAGATGGTAAAGTGGCATTTAATGCTTTCATCTTCACAGAATTTGAGAAACTCTGTTGATTTATACTCTCCGCCATTATCACTTTTGAGATATTTGATTTTTCTGCCAGTCCTTTTTTCAACTGAAGTTTTTCACCGTTTGAAAACAGAAAACACTTCAGCTTTGTGATGCAAAAAATAAATCCGCACTTTTCTGGAGAAATCATCAATAAAATTGACAAAATAACGAGCACCAAATTTTGATGGAATAGGAGAGCACCACATCTCAAAATGAATATAATAAATTAAGCCTTTAGTGTAATGAGTACTGGTGTTGAACTTTATCTTGGACTGTTCACCATAGAAACAATGCTTGCAGAAATCTAATTTTTATGAGTTGAGGCCTTTCAGTAATTTTCTTTTATTGAGCTCACTTAAACTTTGCTCACTCATATGACCGAGACGCATATGCCATAAGTGGGCCATATCAGAAGAAGAAGCTTGAGAAATTGTTACACCACCTTCAACGATTTTTTCTACTAACTCATACAAATTTTCATGTTTTAGGCCCTTCATTACTATCAATGAGCCTTTAGTAACCTTAAGAACTCCGCCTTCAGCAGAATATTTATAACTAACAGAATTCAAAGCACCCAAAGAGATCAAATTCTTTTTCAAATCAGAAATATGTCTAACATCAGTAAGAGTTCTAATAATATTATCAAACATATTAATTTTTATTGTTCCAATTCCAACAGTTTTGTATGGATTGTTATTACCCATCAAAACTAAACCATCATTATAGGACTTGTAGTATTTAAACCAATCCTTATTAGGACATATGGTAAGAACAACGAGAATCAAGAATCCAAGTATCATAGTAATGATCAAAATTAGAACTAATAAAAAGAACATTACCAAAATCATCAGAACTCCCTTCAACAACTGACACTTATCCTTTGACTTGCTCTTTAAATTGAGATTCTCTCTCTTTCTTTGCTTGGAGCTTCTAACACTCTTTAATTACATATTCCATCTTCTTATAATACCTGCAGTTTATTTCTTTGGATTTGGATCTAGAACAACTTGTCTTTGATCTTTCTTTAGTACGACCTCTGACAATCAATGCTTCTGAGTGTGACACGTCCCCTTCAATCTTTTTTAAATATTCATTGGATAGAAGGGCAGCAGAAATATCGTCAAATTTTAAATCCTTACTATACATGAGAGTAGTCTTCAGATTCTCAAGAGAAGAAGGTAAAGACGATAATAAAATAATTGTCTTATCTTCATATTCAATTTTAACGTCAATGCTTAACAATTGAGAGACTAATTTATTGAAAGCATTACGATGATCAACTATATTCGTACCTTCTCTCATTCGAAAATTAAAGAGCTTCTGCTTTAAGTAAACTCGATTTGAGATAGACTCATATATTGTTTCTCCAACTTTTTCCATAACTCTGAAGGTGATGTTTCATCAAGAAACAGATAGAGTACCTCATCGGTGAGACTGAGGACGATTGTGCTATGTACACTAGCCTTCTGGTTTTCCCAGACATTTTCAGTGACATCTTCAAGCTTGACGTCCTCTAATGTGTTTCTCAACCCTTGTTGAATAAGAATTGCGCGAATTCTTGCTTGCCAAATAGGAAATCCGTGTTTTCCATTAAATTTCTCTATATCGAACTTCGTAGTAGACATATTGAATTAAACTCTGATACCACTTGTTGCGTTAAATATCAATGTCCACCACAATTCACGATGTAGAAGAAGAATAGAAAAAGAAGAAAAGATAGCAGACAAAAGATTTATGTGACGAAGACAATCCAGAGAATATTGTATTAATAAAAAGAGGAAGAGAATATTACAACGATGGAGATGAAACTCCAATATCACCAACTCTCATAAAAGGTTAAGTAGCCTAATCGTCACAAGACGTCTTGAGAGTATTGATCTATATCTCTTTCTCTCACTCTATATTAGAAACCCTTACATTAATAGAGTATTTATAGATGTGGTCTAACTGTATTTGAGTCAAAGTAGAAGACTGACTCAAATAAGACTTCTATTAATTTAAGTATTCTAATAGAAGATAAATTCATATAAGGATTAGGTCCACTAAATTACTTCCTAATATAATTAAGACTATCTGAAAAATCTGGATTCGAGACATAATTAAACCAACAAAAGCATTCCATCCGAATAATGGATTAATTAGTCACTTGCATAATTTCTATTTTCTTCAATTTTCTGCCATTTGGATATTAAGCTTTAGTTTGGTGAGAAGCAAAGCTTGGGAGAATTAGACCGGAGCATGTGATTGATATGGGCCACCCAATTTTCAATGCTCACACAATTCCAGATATTATGACTATAATTTTAGATTATGAATCTGATAAAATAATTTTAATATGCATCTCAATATAAGAGACTCACTTGGTAAAGGAATGATTGTGAGACAATTGCATATGCCAGATCACAATCGTTCATCTCAAATCCATGTCCTTATGTGTATCTCTTTCGAGGGAAGTCATGAATTTGATTTCTTATGAAACTCTTTAAGTGGAACAATGACTTCGGTGATTTGGAAAGGATTAGAGGGCTCGAATATTTTATTTTTACTCATTACCCATCGAATTATTTTAAATGATCAATTATTGTGATAAACTTTTAAGTCTATGATTCAATATTGTCTCACTTGTGTTGCAGGTTACAGGTTTATAAGCTCATCCAATTATCCAATTATAGGTGTACCCTATCTCAATTGAATCTATTCCTCGTTCGAGACAGATCCCAATTGAAACATGATAGAGAAGTATACTTCATAAATTTGCAATAAATGAATGGGATATCAAAACAATTGATGTTAAAGCACCATACACAGAGTGGTGGAGACTGCTGTATTACATGCTTGACTTTAAAAAAAAATTAAAAAAAAAACAAATAGGAGGAAAAAAGCCCTCTCCATCATCCAATTAGTAACCTAATAATGTATTTATCTTATCATGAAGCCACAAGACAAAAATTGTTTCCAATGGCAAAAATAAAAACAAACTAAATGATGATATCTTGATCTTATATTAACATTAAATGATTGAATCATCACGGTGAATTCACTGATTTGCTTAATTTCTAAACCATCATGACAGCAAAAACTCAAGGAATATTTTTTTTTGCCAAATAAAAGAATAATGATAAATTTATTGGCAGATCCATCATGGCTAACCAATAAAATAATGACTTACTATGAAGGAAAAGGACAAAACAAGAATTCTTATATCCTCCAAGAAAGAACATTGATGATTTAAATTTTAGGATTATCATATGTTGCTTCCCTGTGAGAAAATTTTCTATTATAACTAACATCATCATTAGTATAAGTCCTAATGAGTCTAAATCATGTAGGATCTATAATTTTTTTTCCTTAGCTCTTACATGCAAGGAGAAAACAAAAAAAAAAAAATCATTAACATCTTCGGAACAAGCTTCTCTAGTTTAGAAATCATCATTATGATAAATATCATAGGTATAATACTCCAAGGTCACATCCCAAGAGAGATTGTCTCATACCCTGCATAGAAATAAAAAACCTACTCAGTTAGGTCGTAAAAACAAATAAATCATACTTACTATCATCTATTAATTCAATTATTAATTAAAAAGGTATTCCAACAATACAAGCAAACAAAAGCAAATTCAGAGTGAATAATTACCTACATCAATTGTATATGCTCCCCTGACACAGTATCAAGTAAAGAAACATCTTATTTAATAAAATAATTAAGTAGTATTTGCCCACTCGTATAAAAAAAAATTATTATAATACAAGTATAAAATAACCAAAGATCATGGTTATGCAAGATTTCTCGTGGTTATCAAATGTGGGCATCCAAACGAAACCAAAGGCATTATAAGTTATTACTAAAAGGGCCCCTTCCTTTAATTTTCATATGATTTTCATTATAAGTTTCAAGTCCTTAGGCTAAAGAAATTACTTTTTGTGAAATATATTCCTTAACGACTATAACTAAATGAACAAAATATGCTTATATAGTCATTGAAAATTTTGAAATAAATAGCTTAGGACAAAATCTAGTTGAGTCTTTTCAACAACATAATAACTTCGAATTTGATACATCTAATTAGTAAATGAAAATTTTTCAGAAATAGTGACACCACAAAAAGACTAAAGTTTCAAATATAAATCCATTATTTAATTAGTAAAACTCTATTCTTCAAATCTAAAGCTTCAAATTTGAAACATCTAAGTAAAAGTTAAAAATTATCAAAAACTGTAGCATTGCAAAAAACTTAGGTACCTTTTGATTTGGGATCAAGATCAAAATCAGAATTAGGACTAGTGAACCACCTTTGTAAACTAATATCCTTTTATAAAAATTAACGCTTCAATAATTTAAAACTCGAAAACTATTTAATTTTTTATAATAATTTAATTTAATAACAGTTTAAAATAAGTAATATTAATTTTACAAGAAAAAAATAATTATGAAATAAACTGGTTTTGATCCTAATGTAAGCCTTAAGCTTCAAATAACAAATGAGGAAATTGATTATAATGAGACTAGTTTAGAAGATGATGAAGAAATTATGATGATGACCGAAAGCTTGAGCTTTTTACAATATGACTAGTTTAAAAAATCAATGAAAAAAATTAAAAAATAAGAATGATTTTCTTGAGAGCCAACAAAAGAAAACAAAGAATTGGTTAGATGGTAATATTATTATGATAAGCTAATGATGTGTCTCTTATCATGAAACCATAAGACAAAACTTGTTCCCTATGTTAAAGATAGAAAACAAACCAAACAATGATATTTTGACCTTATATCTTAGACTAATATTTTTTTATTAATATTAAATAATTAAATCATGAAATCCAAATGATTTGATAAAGCTCGAGACCATTATGTTGTTCCAAAAATATTGATGATCTAAATTCTAAAGTTATCATATTGCTCCTCTGTGAGAAAATTGGCTATTGTAGTCAACATCATCATTAGTATAATTGATGATAATAATGACTCAAAATTATGTAATATCTATAACTTCAGTGTTTTTATCATCATGAAGAAAAACAATATAATAGAGAACATTGATAATCTAAATTCTAGGATTATTATATTCTAACTAATAATGACTCTAAAGCAAAGCTCTTAGAAAAGAAAAAAATAGCATCATTACCGTCTTCGACAACCTGAATAGTGTGATGGATTATATAGACTAAGTAGAGGACAAAGAATGTCACACTTACAATAAACCAGTAATAGAAAAAAGAACGTGTAATAGGAAAAAAGTTTGGGATAAAAGGGCAATGCAGTACATGTTCTTTCAAGGAAAAGTATAAAAGGATAATTTAGCTAATAATATTGTATAGAATGGAAGCCAAGAACAACGTAAACATGTCAACTAAAGGGTCATGAATTTGAATAGATTTCTGATAGGACATATTCAGATATCCCATAAAAAAAACAAGTAAACAACAAAGAACCCAAATAGGGTAGCGCACAAGGATTAAAAAGCAATAATTGTTTTTTGGAAGCACAAACGAGGAAGGAGAAGTAATTCGTGAAAAGCTTGATTTTGTTAGGAAACACTTGAGACCATAATTTTAGACACTACCCATCACTTACCTATAAAAAAAACACAAATAAATTGGCAAAATAAAAATCCTTCGATGGCCATGGCTGCAATATCAATTATTACCTTGCCATAAGCCATGCACAACCTGCATCAAAAGGATCGCCAAAGGAGTAAACAAGATATTCTAGGGCACAAGATACCAAAAATATACAACCCAAGGTATGCCACTATCACTGTTTGAAAAGGAAAACAATCAGATGAGACAATCAAAGGATGCAATTAAACTTAGGACAATGTATAACGAAGATGCAAATGGAAAAAATAACTTGTATTATTTTGAGCCATATCTGGGAACAGAAAGGTGTAGCAAACATATAAAGAGGATCATCAGAGCCGGCCAATACCATCCCAAGTAATGGCTATAGCACAAAGCTACCATGTCAATTACAAGCCCATTCAACACTAAATAAAACAAGAAAACTGAGAACAAAGAAGGGAGAAGGTTGGTAGCAACCAACAAACACAAAAACTAAATGGTTGCAAAGCAGTGCTACTGCTAGTTGCAACTCAAAGAAAGAAAGGAAGAAACCAATGAACTAAGAAAATTACATGTGAAGGATCATTGATCGTTCCTCGAGCAAAGCCAGGCATCAAAGAAAAGTTCTCATCATGAGCATGGAAAAAACCCACCGACACCACAATGAAAAAAGAGGAACCCATTAAATCACACCCAAGCGAAATATATACATGTCAATTGGACATAACTTGTTGGCTTTATGGTGTCTTGAATCCGGATTTTCCGGATAGTCTTAATTATATTAATGGGCCTAATCCTTATCTAGATTTATCTTCCAGAAGTCTTAAATTAGTAGAAGTCTTATTTGAGTCAGTCTTCTATTTTGACTTAAACATTATTAGGCCACATCTATAAATACACCATTGATGTAAGGGTCTCATATATAGAAAATAGAGAGTGAGAGTTGGTGATATTGGAGTTTCGTCTCCGTCGTTGTAATCTTCTCTTTTCTCTTCCTCATCAATACAATATTCTCTGAATCGTCTTCCCACATATATCTCTTGTGTGCTATCTTTTCCTCTTTTCTGTTCTTCCTCTATATTGTGAATTGTGGTGGACATCGATATTTTCCGCAACAAGTGGCATCAGAGCTTGGTTCAATATGTCTACTACGAAGTTCGATATAGAGAAATTCAATGGAAAGCAAGGATTTCCTATTTGGCAAGCAAGAGTTCGTGCAATTCTTACTCAACAAGGGTTGAGACACACATTGGAGGACGTCAAGCCTGAAGATGTCACCGAAAGTGTTTGGGAAAACCAAAGGGCCAGCGCACATAGCACAATCATCCTCAGTCTTACCGATGAGGTACTCTATCCGTTTCTTGATGAAACATCACCTTCAGAGTTATGGAAAAAGCTGGAAAAACAGTATATGAGTAAGTCTATCTCAAATCGAGTTTATTTAAAGCAAAAGCTTTTCAATTTTCGAATGACAGAAGGTACGAATATAGTTGATCATCTTAATGCTTTCAATAAACTTGTCTCTCAATTGTTAAGCATTGATGTTAAAATTGAAGATGAAGACAAGGCAATTATTTTATTATCGTCCTTACCTCCTTCTCTTGAGAATCTTAAAACTACTCTCATGTATGGAAAGGATTTGAAATTTGACGATATTTCTGCTGCCCTTCTATCTAATGAATATTTGAAAAAGATTGGAGGGGATGTGTCACACTCAGAAGCATTAATTGTCAGAGGTCGTACCAAAGAAAGATCAAGAACAGGTCGTTCTAGATCCAAATCCAAAGAAATAAACTGCAGATATTGTAAGAAGATGGGACATGCAATTAAAGATTGTTGGAAGCTCAAAGCAAAGAAAGAAAGAGAATCTCAATCTAAAGAGCAAGCCAAAGAACAAGTTTCAGTTGTTGAAGAGAGTTCTGATGATAATTTGGGTAACGTTCTCTCTATTAGTTCTAATTTTGATCGTTACCATGATATTTGGATTCTTGATTCTGGTTGTTCTTATCACATGTGTCCTAATAAGGATTGGTTTGAAAACTACACGCCTTATGATGGTGGTTTAGTTTTGATGGGTAATAATAATCCATGCAAAACTGTTGGAATTGGAACAATCAAAATTAAGATGTTTGATAATATTATTAGAACTCTTACTGATGTCAGACATGTTCCTGATTTGAAAAAGAATTTGATCTCTTTGGGTGCTATGGATTCTGCTGGTTATAAGTATTCTGCTGAAGGTGGAGTTCTTAAGGTTGCTAAAGGCTCATTGATAGTAATGAAGGGCCTAAAGCATGGAAATTTATATGAGTTAGTAGGAAAAACCGTTGCAGGTGGAGCAGCAATTTCTCAGTCTTCTTCTTCTTCTGATATGACTCAATTATGGCATATGCGTCTCGGTCATATGAGTGAGCAAGGTTTAAATGAGCTCAACAAAAGAAAATTACTGAAAGGTCTCAACTCATACAAATTGGATTTCTGCGAGCATTGTCTCTATGGTAAACAGTCCAAGGTAAAGTTTAACACTGGTATTCATTGCACTAAAGGCTTAATTGATTATATTCATTTTGATGTGTGGTGCTCTCCTATTCCATCAAAATCTGGTGCTCATTATTTTGTCAGTTTTATTGATGATTTTTCCAGAAAAGTGTGGATTTATTTTTTGCATCACAAAGCCGAGGTGTTTTCTGTTTTCAAACGGTGGAAAACTTCAGTTGAAAAAAGAACTGACAGAAAAATCAAATATCTCAGAAGTGATAATGGCGGAGAGTATAAATCAACAGAGTTTCTTAAATTCTGTGAAAATGAAGGCATCAAGCGTTATTTTACCATCCCAGGAAAACCTCAACAAAACGGTGTGGCTGAAAGGATGAACAGAACCTTGTTAGAGAAAGCACGTAGTATGCTCAGTACATCTAATCTTGATAAAGACTTTTGGGCAGAAGCAGTCAATACAGCATGCTTCATTGTGAATCGCTCTCCTCAAACAGCCATTAATTGCAAGACTCCTGAAGAGGTATGGACTGGTCAACCTGCAAATTATTTTTCTTTAAAGATTTTTGGTTGCTCTGCTTATGTGCATGTTATCAAGGATAAGTTAGATGCACGTTCCAAAAAGTGTATTTTCCTGGGTTATGCCAAAGGCGTCAAAGGCTATCGTTTGTGGGATCCTACTATTTCAAATGTAATTATTGAGAGAGACATAGTATTTGATGAAAGTGGTATGCTAAATCTCTCAAGAAAGATCCTAATGATATAATGCAAGTGGAGGTGGAGCATGTAATTCCTTCAGAAGAAGATATTCAGGGTATGCCCAACTCTCAAGAAAATCTTAAGAATCAAATTTCTGAAAAGACTCCACTTCGAAGATCTCAAAGAAAAATAAAGCCACCTAAAAGGTATGGTTTTGAAGATATGGTAGCTTTTGCTTTAGTTACTGACAATGGTGATCCTTCCTCCTATAAAGAAGCAGTGCAGGATAAGAATTCTTCTCAGTGGCAAGTTACTATGAATGAAGAGATGGATTCTCTTCAAAAGAACCATACTTGGGATCTGATGAAATTACCAAAAGGTAAAAGAGCAATTGGTTGCAAGTGGGTATTTCGAAAGAAAGAGGATTGCTCTGAGATAGATGGTGTTAAATTCAAGGCCCGTTTAGTTGCAAAAGGGTATTCACAAAAGGAGGGTATTGACTTTAATGAAATTTTCTCTCCTGTGGTTAAACACACATCTATTCGTTTTCTACTTGCTTTAGTTGCTTTTCATAATCTTGAGTTAGAACAGTTTGATGTCAAAACTGCCTTTCTACATGGAGAATTAGAAGAACAAATTTTTATGCAACAGCCTGAAGGGTTCATCCAAGAAGGCAAAGAAAATTTTGTTTGCAAGTTGAACAATCACTTTATGGTTTGAAACAATCTCCAAGGCAATGGTATAAAAGGTTTGACAGTTTTATGCTGGGTCAAGATTTCATCCACTGCAAACATAATTGCTGTGTTTATTTTAAGATGCATGCCAATAACTCATTTATTATATTGCTTCTTTATGTTGATGATATGCTTATCGCTACTCAAGACATATCTCTACTGAATGATTTAAAGTTTAAAATGAAAAGGGAATTTAAGATGAAAGATTTAGGTGCTGCAAGGAAGATTCTCGGTATGGAGATTGATCGAGATCGAAAGCATGGAAAATTATGGCTTAAACAGAGCAAATATCTAGAGAAGATTATTTCTCGTTTTCACATGCAGAATTCAAAATCCGTCAGTACTCCTTTGGCATCTCACTTCAAGCTTTCAGCTCAACAATATCCTTCTACAGATGAAGAGCATGCATACATGGAGAACATCCCATTTTCAAGTGCTGTTGGAAGTCTAATGTATGCGATGGTATGCACAAGACCTGATATTGCACAAGCAGTCAGCGTTGTTAGTCGTTACATGGCAAATCCAGGAAAAGAGCATTGGCAGGCCATGAAATGGCTATTTAGATATATTAAAGGTACTCTTAATATTGGTTTATGTTTCGACAAGAACACAGTGCAAGAGGCCAAAATTATTGGCTATGTCGATTCAGACTATGCTGGAGACCTTGATCGACGCCGATCCCTCACTGGTTATCTTTTCACTATTTGTGGAGGACCTATTAGTTGGAGGTGTACCTTACAGTCAACTGTAGCATTATCTACAACAGAGTCTGAGTATATGGCAGCTACAGAAGCCGTCAAAGAAGCCCTATGGCTAAAAGGTTTGGCAAGTGAAATTGGTTTTTCTCAACATTTTCTTCCTATTTTTTGCGACAGTCAGAGTGCCATACATCTTGCGAAGAACCAAATGTATCATGCCAGATCAAAGCATATAGATGTCCAATTTCATTTTATTCGGGATATTATTGAAGACGGCGAGATTTCTTTACAAAAGATTCATACTTCAAGAAATCCTGCAGATATGTTGACGAAGGTGATTCCGATTGATAAGTTCAACCTCTGTTTGGACTTAATCAATATTTAAGGTCGTTGATCCTATCCCAGGAGGTAATGGTAAAGACATCTATTGAAGATTCAAATTCAAAGAATAAGATGATTCGAGCCAAGGTGGAGATTGTTGGCTTTATGGTGTCTCGAATCCGGATTTTCCGGATAGTCTTAATTATATTAATGGGTCTAATCCTTATCTAGATTTATCTTCTAAAAGTCTTAAATTAGTAGAAGTCTTATTTGAGTCAGTCTTCTATTTTGACTCAAACATTATTAGGCCACATCTATAAATACACCATTGATGTAAGGGTCTCATATATAGAAAATAGAGAGTGAGAGTTGGTGATATTGGAGTTTCGTCTCCGTCGTTGTAATCTTCTCTTTTCTCTTCCTCATCAATACAATATTCTCTAGATCGTCTTCCCACATATATCTCTTGTGTGCTATCTTTTCCTCTTTTCTATTTTTCCTCTATATTGTGAATTGGGGTGGACATCGATATTTTCCGCAACAATAACTCACCACAGAAAAGGGGAGAAAGCGTCAGAACTCGAAGAAGCCGCGAAAGAAGCCCAGAAAAAACTACCCAAGAAGAAAACGACGATCGGGAATCGAACAACATCCCTTTTCCTCCGCACGCTCCTTCGCCATCAGAGCAACACACCGCCGCATAAAGAAGAGACAAGAAGCCAAACCAAAAGAGCCAAAACGAGAGAAACCCTAGAACATACTATAGGCCAATGGCTACTTCCCATACCATAACCACAGAAGCCGGGTCCAGCAGCCACCGACCCAATCACACGGTAGCCTGAGCTTGAACAGCTCGAACTCCCGCTCCATCTCCTCACCCTGCTGCTCAAACTTCACAATGTACTTATCTCCAGCGAGCGCAACGCGGGAAACCACTCCGGCCACCCACCAAAGCCTCCACCTTGTCTTCCACCTGCAACTCTTTGACACAATCGGCCTCCGGAGGCAATGGCATGTGCTGTGTGTCCGCTACTTCAACAAGATTCCCACCACCCCGCTTTCGACATTCATACTCCACCAGAAAGTAACTCTCTCTGATCATCTCCAGCACGGTACCCAAGAAACCACAATCCGCTGGGCTTCCTCACCACTTCCACTTCATCTCCGACTCCGAACTCGATCTTCTCAGGCGACCCCTAAAATCGACGAATGAGAGATGTGGTAGCGCAAAAACCTGGAAATACTAAAAAGGAGGGGATTTGCCATCATCTCGGGAGAGCCATTAACCCATCGGAGCAGACGATGGACTTTTTCGGGCCGGAGCAGGATGTCCTCCCTGGTCGCCGGGAACCTCACAAGAAACCCACCCTCCCGGACCTCGGTGACCAGTCGGGCCACCACTCGTCCCAACGGAAGCGCTCGACGAGGCTGTGTGGGGCGATCGGAGGCCAATCTCCGAAAACAGGGGGTCGGGGCCGAGCTGGGAGGCGAGGATAGTCTCGTAGAGGGGGACTGGAGGGGTCGTCGTCGGAGAGGAAGGTATCATATACGACGAAGAAACGGCGGTGGCCACAGAGGCAGCGGGAGACCATGGCGGCGTAACAGGCGCCGCGGAAGCCGTCCTCGTCGAAGGTGACCTCCACCTCGGCGCCGACGGGGAAGGAACGAAAGGAAACCAAACAAGTCAAAAGGAGAGGAATCCTTAAAACATATCGGACGGGAAGAAAACGAGGAGCTCCGAGTCGACTCGAAAGCGAAGAGCCGACCCAATCAGCTAAAGCTGACCTGATAAGACACCCAGCCAACTCGGAGAGCCAAGCCGCAATTGGAAGCTCTTTCAGACTCAGTGGAGTACTGTAGAAACCAACTCTCTTTTTTAATGCCTGAATGGATAAATCATGTCAGAAAAACTGTCAAAAGTTGAAGAATCTGCGTTAATTGTTATGATTTATGAATATGGATCATAGATAGGGTAGTAAAATTTCTCTTCGGCCTCCTCTTCAATAGCGAGACGAGCTGAAATATGATTCCCATTATATCATTTGAACGCGATTCCATCAGCTAAAAATCGCTCCAGGAATTCCAAGGCCTGCTTGAGAATATGGACTAGAATTTGGTCTTTGTGTGTACTACATCCGAGACCATTTTTACTCTGATTATTTTTTCAGTTTTGCAACTTTTTCAAGTTCTGTAGTCATATGTTTATTCCAAGACCTCCTCTTCGGCCTCCTGCTGTGTTGCTCCTGCTCTTGCTGCTCCTGCTCCTGCTGCTCCTGCTGCTCCTAACCTCCTGCTGTGTTGCTCCTGCTGTGTTGTTGTTGTTGCAGCTGCTCCTAGCCTCCTGCTGCTCCTGCTGTGTTGCTCCCTTGCTCCTACTGTGTTGCTCCTTGCCTCCTGCTGCTCCTAGCCTCCTGCTGCGTTGCTCCTACTGTGTTGTTGTTGCTACTGCTGCTCCTGCTGTGTTGCTCACTTGCTCCTGCTGTATTGCTCCTGCTGGCTGCTGTTGCTGCTCCTAGCCTCCTGCTGTGTTGCTCCTACTGTATTGTTGTTGTTGCTGCTGCTCCTGCTATATTGCTCCTGCTGGCTACTGCTGCTACTCCTAGCCTCCTGCTGCTCCTGCTGTGTTGCTCACTTGCTCCTGCTATGTTGCTCCTGCTCCTGCTGTGTTGCTCCTCCTGCTGCTGCTCCTAGCCTCCTGCTGTGTGCCTGTGTTGCTCCTGCTGTGTTGCTTCTAGCCTCCTGCTATGTTGCTCACTTGCTCCTGCTGTGCTGTTCCTAGCCTCCTGCTGCTCCTGCTGTGTTGCTCCTGCTGCTGCCTGCTCTTGCAAATATGACAATTATGTACATTATACTTCAAGTGCTGCTGCTGCTGCTGCTGCTACTCCTAACCTCCTGTTGTGTTGCTCCTGCTGTGTTGTTGTTGTATATCTTATACTAAATTTTTTTTTTCCCCTTAATCCCTTATGCAAATGACCAGATTCAAACCCTATCAATTTCGGTTTTGCAATTCGGTTATAACCGAACCGAACCGAAATATTTCGGTTCGGTTCGGTTCTACTACTGTTCGGTTCGGTTCGGTTTTGATTTTCGAAATTTTCGAAAAATTCGGTTCGGCCGGTTCGGTTCGGTTTTAACCGAATGCACACTCCTAGTTGGAAGCTTTTTCAGACTCGGTCGAGTACTGTAGAAACCAACTCTCTTTTTTAATGCCTGTATGGATAAATCATGTCAGAAAAACTGTCAAAAGTTGAAGAATCTGCGTTAATTGTTACGGGCTCCTCTTCAATAGCGAGACGAGCAGAAATATGATTCCCATTATCATTTGAACGTGATTCCATCAGCTAAAAATCGCTCCAGGAATTCCAAGGCCTGCTTGAGAATATGGACTAGAATTTGGTCTTTGTGTGTACTACATCCGAGACCATTTTTACTCTGATTATTTTTTCAGTTTTGCAACTTTTTCAAGTTCTGTAGTCATATGTTTATGACCAGATTGGCATCCCACAAGATTAGATACACCCAGTTAAGTCAAGTTTAAAAGGACCCATCTCTAAATGCCACGCCAAATGTACACACCCAATCTGGCAAAAGAAACTGGCAATCCAGAGTCATTCTCAACTACTCTTTTAAGCAAAATTACTACCATGCCAGTAAACAAACAGGCTTCATTTCCAGGCAACAAGTCTTCCTACACAGAAACATAGATAAAACATTACACTTGATGCTGCATCACATTATTTACCAATGACAATAACTCAGCAACAGTAATTCAACACAATCTGTTTCTGCCAACAAGAAAACTATCTAAAACATAGTTCAAGAATAAAAAAGGGTAAAAACTGAGTGATGACCACAAAGGAGCCCTTGTGATGAGTGCCACAGTACAATTTCAAATGAAATTCCGTATGTCCAGCGACCTGACATCAACCATTTCCTCATCCTTGAATTCCTCCCTGGAGGTAAAAAACGTCAAAAAAAAGTAAATTCAATAGTTGGCAATCGCTGATGCCTAGAGGAGGAAAAGAAAAAGAAAAAGTAAATTCAACAGTCTACACCAGCTGATGCCTAGAGGAAGAAAAGAAAAAGGTAAATTCAACAGCCGACAATAGCTGATGCCTAAAGCAAATATATTATTGTTGCACAAGGCACTTATATGCATATGCAATGAAATAAAACATATCCAAGTTTAAGCCATCACTTAAACGAAATAAATGGAAAAATAACTCAGTAATGAAGAGCAAACATAGATGAAGTTTCACTAGCTTTTATAGCTCAGCACTAAAAATTGATGAACAATTCATGAAGGCTGAGGAGGATGTGCTTGTCTAATAAACAAATACCGCAGCGTACAGAACATGATACAAGTTTGTTATGGACAGCAATAACGCTCAAAGATAGCTCTCATGTTCATGGACAGCAATAACGCTCAAACACCAAATCCAAAAAAGCCTCCATAGTTCATCAAAGACATTTGGACAAAAGGTCCAATTCTTCTTTATGCATATATAAATTATCATACAATACCAGTTGCCAAGAACAGAAATCAGAATTGAAAGAAACAATAACTATATGTAATAAATCTACTACATATACCATGCCATTGACAGTCCAGATCGTAAATAACTATCATGGAAAGTTAACACCTTGTCACTTTAAAAGCAACAATGGCACATATTTGTAACAGCTGATGGTAATAACTCATTATGAGTTTGAACGTATAACAACCTTCCAAATGATCCTGACTGATCTATATGAAAAAATGAAACCCATTACCAAGTAACTAGCTATATTGGCTCTGCAAAATTTGGGGTTGTGATAAGAAGTATAGCTCTTTCTACATCTATTAAATTATACTAGTCTACAAAAGTTATTGCAACTTGGACAGTGATCAAGTGGATAGGGCTCTGCTGTACAAGTAACTTTTATCTGGTATCCAAGCAGAATATTAAATAGCAGCGTAAGGGGTGCAATTTTAGTTATGACGAGATCCGCCAATAACTACTACATACAAGCATCTGTTTGACAGGATACAACATGCCAGTTGTTTGTATATGAACAACTATTTGCTATTTATAACATTTCCAAACCAAACTAAATGCAATTGAAATTCCTGGATAGTTAAAAAAATGCATACCTCTTTAATTGTGTCTCCATTGCCTCCAGAGCGTCCTTCTTTAACTCCTGCAACTGTGCTTTGGCAATTTTATGCTCCACCTCTTCCTCAATTTTAGGTAGGTCTTCCTTTTTAATTCCAAGCCTAAACCATTTCGAAAAAGGAAATAACACAAACAAAACAAAAGATCAGTGTTGAGCGTGGAGAAACTCAATAAAGGTATGCCGGGGTCTGGATTACAGCCTAAGAAATTGATGCATGTAGAAAAACTGTAAACAGCGAAGATTTAGCAACTTGTATATCTGAAATAACCCCAATAATAAACAATAATATTGATTAAATGCACCTAATTCTAGCGCACTTGAGCACCATGCAATTTTTGGTTAACTTATTTTACCTAAAACGAGAATATGGAAACCTGTTTAGTTTAATGCATGTGGATATGTACAAAAAAGAAGTTTGCTATGACTGCAACTTTACTGAAGAATTAAAACTTTGTATTGCAAGAGGGAAGCTGTTGAGCTCAATTCCAAGACAGAAAGAACAATTAAGGGCAAACTTTGAAACACCATATTCCAAAAAAAAGAGTAAAATGATACCAATAACAACAAAAACAAGGAGAATACTAGTAATAAGGTTCCAATGAATAGAAAACAGAAAAAATAAGTTTCTCAAGTGAAACCTACTTTTTATTAACCTTCTCAAACTCAACCAACAGAAGAGACATGCCCCTCTTGTCAGATCTCAAAAGTGGCTTCTTTATCTCTTTCTCCACCTTTTCTAGAGCTTCCATCATCATAGGCTCAGCACCAATCTCATCAATAAGTCCACTCCTTGAGAAAGTAGAAAGAAAATATGAGATGTTAATCACAAGAGTATATAATCATACAAAAGTTACTATATCAGTAGACTTGTCTCAGTAAATTTTCCATCATCATAGGCTCAGATCAAGGTCTCAATAAATTGTACAAAAGTGTACTCTAGAAATAATTGCTATTCAACTATGCCGTTCAGATGGCGAAGATCAATCATATTCCTCAATATGCTCTTCATGTTGACAAAAATTGTGATTCAAGGAAGATGCAAGAATCTCATGTAAGAAACTTTTTGAGTGCTCCCAAGTGATAAGCATGGTGGCAAATCATAGAAGCTTTATATTTTCAAAGCCATAACATACCAACATGGAGGCATTAATCATTCAAACCAAGAAAAGGACCACCAAGCATACAACAATACATATTCAAGAAGCAAATAACAATACATACCTTATACGAATCTCTTGTAGAGCCAACAGATATGTCCGAGCATCAGGAATGTCTTGTGTTCGCTGTTGAATGGTGTACTTGATCCGTTGAGATTCTGAGAATAAATCAGCCCTGCATCAGCAGGTATCGAATTGCATTAATCAATGAATGCCTTGAGTTGGTAGAAAGCTCAGATTGAGAAAACTAGATAAAAGGATGATATACAAATAAATCAACATTTTAATGGTCATAATCACGAAGCAAGATGCCCTAAAACCTGAAGAACCACTTCTCAGACCTCATCTAACAACAAAAAAGTCATACGGGATTTTTCTTTTTTGAAGAAAAGGCATTTCAACAACAATCCATATTATTTGGTGGTCACGCAAAAACCCCATGAGAAAAAAGTGAGACAATGAAGTTCCAAGAAGGGCCAGTCTCTGCTAGGCACCATTTATATACCAATCCCATCTGTTTGAGATAAAATGGTGCTTTTAACATTTCAGTTACTTTTCACAGGACAAGCCATAACTCTCTATCAACTACTAAGGTACATGGCATCACAACCAATGAAGAAATAATAATATAGCTAATTAGAAGCCCTAAATATCAACAGCACTATGAAAAGATTATAATGCTTGCAAGCAAAGACAATTTCGTATGCAGCGACCAATAGTTACTGTACTTTGCCGGATTCTTTAGACATTTATCTATATAGTAGGGTATTATTGGACACTTAAAAATGATTATTGAGCTGCTATAACTTTCAACCCATAAAGAAAAATATCTATAACAATGAAATCAAAAAATAACAATAATAATAATAAAAAAGGATGTAATGATTTTAAAATAAAGTGTAGCTACATGCTAGAGCAGCAAAAGGAAGTCCTTGCATGATAGAATTGATCTGTTCAAGCAATTAGCACTTCTGAAGTCAGAGCATGCATCTTACTTTTCTCTAACGGTTTTCATAACCTTAGCATATTGCGATACTGCAGAAGGATCATCAGGATCAATTATGATCTTTTCCTTGCGAAGTATTCCAAGAGCAATGTCAAACTTATTCTTTACCTCATAAAAGATGCCCTTCAGCATTTCTTCCAACACAAGAAATATTGAGTCAATGATAAAACAAAAAATATATGTAATAAGCATGATTGATGTAACTGCATGCATGACAAATTTGAGTTGAAGTCAAGAAAAACTATCTAAACAGCATTCAACTAGTTTAAGGCCATCAATCTAACTGTAAAACACTTTTAAGTCAAATTTAGGTTCAAAACAATGTCAAGTTTATTTTAGTAGTAAAAAAAGATACCTGTCATGGTACAGTAAAAAGGATACAATGAAGCAATAAATGGTATTTATATTTCCCTTCATGTGTACTGTGAGATGAAAAAAATACTAGAGCTATGGAATCTCAAGATCTTTATTGAACACTATGGATGCAACAATCAATTAGAATTATTCTTATCCATATTTTCACTTGCATAGATGGCCCATCTTTATCCTCGTATACCTAGTGCAGCAACATTCGTCATAGAATGAATAATGCAAAAAGCCCCAGTCATGTTCTGCTCCTTTCAAAAAAGGCTACTTCATGGAGTCATAACAAATTCTAAAGTTAAAGCGCCAGAGACAAGCTCCTCTGGTTTGCTGTTGGACTTGAGCTTAAAGAAACAATAAGCAAGAAGAGCAACTGCTAAAAGTGGCCTGGTACCTCCTTTTCTAGTCTGAATTCACAGATGAACAATCCAATAGGAATTTCATGTCAAAATAGATAAATGGCTAGTCCATCCAGTAAATTATTGGTGGCCTACCTCTACCAGTCAGGTGATGTCAACAAACAAAAATCATAATTTAACATTTTGGATTGCAAACCTGCAATTTCCATGCTAAATTTGAGCAATATAGTAATCAAACATCCTATATTAATATTGTTGTTGTTGTTCCTCAATAAAACCCACAAACATCAAAGAAGTTGTAGATAGACAGTTGAAAATATGAAATAAATATGGTACAAGCACACAAGGAAAAAAAACTAATTTCATTTAGTAGCAGGAATCTGATCCACATAGCGCCTAATGTAAGGTTTATTTTGGGCTCACAAGTATAAAGAAAACAAGCACAATATCAACGAATATAAGTTAATAATTCACGAATTTGCAATTTGCACTCCTTTTGACAAACTTACTTGTATCCACCATAAAAGGCAAGGACTACTACCACACTAAAGTGCAGAGCTTTCTTTCATTTTCTATCTTGCCTAAGACTTCTGTTTTTATCAAAAATATTTCCTTAACTCTGATTAAGCAAATATTCTATTCATCTTCAACAATAGGTTTCCTAAATAATCAACTACACTGATTATGAATTTGCAGGTTTGGCTTTTCACAGGGACGAAAAAATAAAATAATATCTGTACCATCTTTTCCAAAAATGGTGAGAAAAGCAAAAGCAAAATGACCACTATACTCACCATCTCCCTTTAGTGGAGGTCCAGAGGGTGGAGCAGCTTCCTTGGAGAAAAAACGAACTGGCATGGCAAACTCATGTTGCAGGATGCCCTGACCAGCATACAACTTTTTTTAATAAACAAACATGCAATAAGATATCAGCAGTTTCCAAACAATTCCTTTTCAAAGAGTGAACTTGAATAAGGTAACTGAATCACACCTCAAAGACAAACAATTCAATTGACACTTATCTATAAAGACATCACTGCTATCGTCTACAAAACTAAATTGAATACAACAATGCAATTGTAGGTCGCCATAGACAAATATTTCGAGCTGACAACAAGACAATCTGCAATTTCCGATAACCTCCACAAAAAAACGTGAAGCACTCCAAACTCAATTCCATGCTTGGAATGCCTGAGGCGTGACCACCAACCAATACAACTAAATCAATAGAATCGGGTTAAGATTTGCCTAATTCTTCCTGCCATGTACACCAGAGAGGATTTCATTGCCCTAATCCTTCTGATCCAAAACAAGTACTTTTCCCACAAAGATTGAAAAAAACCATTTCAGACACCAAAACAGATCCTATCAGCAAGCAGATGGGAACAAAAACAGAGATTAGGTATCCACAGACCAAAAATCATAGAAGGAAAAGCCCAAAAACCATTAAATCTAACAATCGATCGGTCTGAAAAGATCCCTCAGTAAACGAATCGAATTTCGAGCGTTTGTCGCAATAGAGATCAACAAATCACAGATTTCCGGAGGATCTACAAGCAAAATTGAATGAAAAGGGAAAAAAAAAAACTGCAGCAATTTAAGGATCAGGAAGGAAAAGGACCTGCTTCGAGCGAGAGAGGAGGCGGGACACCATGGCCATGATCGGAGCCTTTCGCTGTCGTCCTCGTCGTCGAGCAGAGATGGCTGTGCCCCTCGGGGATCCCCGACGCTTTGCAGGACTACGCGATCATTTTCAGCCGTGGGATCATATACGATCGGACGGATGGCAAGTTGTTCATGGATCGGCGTGGGCCGGATCTCGGGCTATATGTTCGCCGGGCCGACAGAGATCTGGACCTTACTAATCCCCGAAGCTGCTGTAACTAGGGGTGTAAAAAAGTCGAGCCGAACCAAACTTGCTCGGTCCCTAAAAACACTGGCTTGCCTCCGAACTTGAGCCGCTCCAACGAGCCGAGCTCTTTAAGCTAACTCCACCGTCTTCTTCTTGCAGTCAAAGAAAGTAAGTGATTTTCTGACCATACAATTAATTCACGAAGATGCATAACGGTGCATCGATCAACAGCAACAACAACACTTTCAAATCAAACCCTCTCAGCCTTCACCGCCTTCGATGCCTATGAAAAAAAACCAAAAAAATCAAATTGGGAAAGAAATCGAGAAAAGAAAGCAGATTCAAATGGAAGAAACCAATCAGATAATCAAATCTAGAGGATCGGCCCACACCTGTCCTCGCAGATATCGTTAGTCTCCTCCTTTTTGGCAAAGAGGAGATGGAACCCTGGAGACAAAGCAGTGGTCAGGAGAGGAGACCGGATTGAACGAGGCGCGGAGCTACGCTCGCTGTTGTCGAAGGAGATTGGGGCGATCGCGATTGCCGTAGCTGGAAGGTTTGGGTTAGGGTTTCTGGAACTGAAGCTGGGAGCTGGACTTGGGAACAGAAGGAAATGAAAAATCGAAAATAACCGAATAAAAAATAGTCTCATTATTTTTTTAGTATTTATTTATTAGTCTAATTAATAAAAAATTTGTAATTTTTTTTTTAAATTAGCCTTACTTTATTTCAAAATAAAAAGAAAAGATATATAGGATAAGGAAAAAAAAAATATATTTTTTAATTTTTAATTTTAAAAAATTAATTTCTTAATCTAACTAAGTTTTATATATTTGCTTGCTAATGGAATTAGTGATGGAATCATTTCATTTTCTAATCTAGAACCAAACGTTGCCTTAGGATTGTCCTTAACAAATTCCAACAAAGAAAGCCTTCCAAAAGATTGTTTGGATCAATTTCAAAATAGGAAAATCAAAAGAATTGGAAAACTTAAAAACCTAATTTTCCTATTTCAGTATTTGTATACACCAAATAAATCCAAAATTACTGGAATTGGTAAATTCTAGTAATTTCCAATTTTTCATTTGGTTTTCATGGCTAGAGCCCGAAAAACACCAATTTTGATAGGGCCCACCCTTGCTGATTTCAGATTGAAATTGGAAATTTCCAATTTCTTCCCCAATTGTATACGGTCACCTTCCTCTCTCCTCTTTGACGAGTTTGATCCCAGGCTGTTGCTTCTTGATCTCACCTCATACTCCCTGCTCTGGATCTCTCTGGCAATCCTCCTCCCCCCTATCAAGCTCCGACGCTCCTCCACCTTGATCCAAGATATTCGACAGTCCTCCCCCATGATTTGACACTACGCCACGAGTCAGGCCACTCTCTCAAGCTCTCTCCAGCTTCGGTGATCCTCCTCCCTCCCAATCGGATACTACCTTGTTGGTTCTCCCCCTCTCCTCCACTCTCTCTAGCTTCGGCAATCGTCTCCCCAATCAAACAACTGCTACTCTATCTTCCCCTCTCTCCCATTCTCTTTAGCTTCAGTGATTGTTCGCCCTCCTAATCCAACACTACCCAACCCCACAATTTGGTGGTTGTCCACCGATTGGGTACTCCTCCTCTGATCATCTCCCATCAAGGTGATATACTTCTCTTTGTTTGGTTTGTTCGTGGATTGTAGGTCTCCCTGGTCAATTGTAATTCAATTTTAGTTTTGATTTATACAGTGAGTGAGCTTTTGAGCTTGATTTGACTCGACTTTTTTTTGATGTTTACACATGTCATGATGGATTGTAAGGTCCCCATAAAGGTTGTAAGAGTCTCCTCACAAGACACGAGATATACCCATCTTATTGACCTTGCCTTCGAGTTTACTTACAAATAAAAGAGAAAAATAAGAAAAATTTTATGAGTTTCTTGGATGAAACATCTAATTTATGAGAATAGATGAAATTATAGAAAGACTAAAAAACTTGCCTCCTTTCAAGGGCTTGAAAGTCTCTCCCTACCCCTTTTTTGGTGTTTAAGAATTGAATTTAAAAAATAATATAATGAAAGAAACTAGAAAATCTAAATGCATCTGATGAAATAAAAAAAATGAGAAAGATAGAAAAAAAAGTGGAGAGATGTAGCCTATATTGCTGAGAGAGGATGGCACTCTGCTACCAATTCTTTGGCGAGAAATTTGATATTAATGAGAAATTCTATTTTGGATCTTAGCAAAGCTTTACGTTTGCCATAAAACTCCTTCTTCTTCATCAGAACGCCGAGAACTTCTCCATAAAAATAATAATTTTGGTTGTTAGTGAAAATAGGTGGTATTTATAGGTTGAGAAAAGAGTTATTTAGGATAGAGTTTGACTACCAATTTCGGGTGATTTAATAGACGTTTGAATTAATTTTGACTGAAAATTAAATTTAATTAGAATTTAGCCAAATTATATAATTAAATACCATTGGATTGTGATCCAAATGTGGGTCTTAATTGGACTGAAATTGCGATCAAATTTGATTAAGAATTGGGTTTAATTTGGACTTGAATTGTTGAGAAATTCGGACTTAAACTAAGAAGAGTCGATTGTGCCAAATATTTGGACCAAAATTAGGCTCAAAATTAATCAAATATTTGGGCCAAAATAAAAGTATAAAATCCTTGTAAAAAAGTCCTTGGAACTCATGAAATCACATTTAGGTCTAATTTTTTCAAAAAATTTGTAAATAAGTTTCGCAAAAATTTTTATTTATAAACAAATCCAAATTATATTTAAGAAGGACCCTACAAATTTTAAAAATTTTTACAAATATATTCTTTTTATAAAAAGATCCCTGAAACTTATAAAATTATATCGTGGTCCAAAATTTTTGGAAAATTTGTAAATAACCCCCTAAAAATTTAATATCTAGAATTAGTACATATTCTGAATATCATCATCAAGGAAACAAATTCCAATTGGTGGATTACATGCCATTCACAAAGGTGGAAATATAATTCATCACAAATCACAATATTCCCAAAAAAATTAATCACAAGATTTTAGAAATTCAATTGAATATAATATCATTATAAATTAGGATTCAAGTTGTCCTCACGGCCCGCCTTCCTCACTCATGCCTGCACCGAAGTGCACACCATCTCGACTACCACCTCCCTTAGATCTCCATTGCTCTCCACTAACTGAACCTGGGCCTCTCTCTGCCTTCGTCGGATCTCCACTGTTGCCTAAATCCCATTGAAGCTCCACCGCTGTAGGTTCCCCAGACATCACACTCCACCACCCTATGCTAGGCCACAAACCACCATGAGCTTAGTGCCTGATGCTTTCCATCTCACCTATTGCCTGCTTGTGGTCAAATCCAGTCAAGATCTAGTTAGATTCGGCTGTAGACTTAATGCGAAGAGCCTATGCCTCTTCGCAATGCCTTGTTGCCACCAGAGCTCGCCTTTGTTGTTCCACCGCCGGTGCCATCTCCAAGTGGCCTCAACTACCCTTTCCACCTTGCCACTAGGAAGAATGGCTAGATCTAGCCTTGAGTGGCTATATCTGGCTGAAGAGGGGGTTGAGCCGCCATGGCCGGGTGGAGAAAAAAGGTTAGGGTTTCACCATGAGGAGGAGGAAAGAAATAGAAAGGGAAGTAAAGTAAAATAAAATAAAACGTTATTGTGCATAAAAAAGGAAATTCAACCAGCAACATCCTGCCCTTTACTTTTTTGGGCCAACATTACTGTGGCCACTTGTGGTCCTTTAGCGTGTCGATAAACTCCACCAATACCATAACCATCCATGGCCCCTAGAAGACGATAAATTTTTGACACTGCTGTAGTCACCTACTGTCACTCGAAGATGGCAAATCTTTGACATTGTTGTGGCCATTCCTGGCCACTCGAAGATGGCAAGTCCTTATTGCACTTAACCAGCCTTTGGGCTCACACTCAGCCAGCCTTCAGGCTCACATCCAAGCTAACTTTCAAGATCACACTTATCCAACCTGTGGGCTTGCACTCAGTCAGTCTTTGGGCTCATACTCAGTCAGTTTTCGGTCTTACATCTAAGCTAGCCTTCAAGCTCGCACTTAGTTAGCCTTGGGCTTACATCTAATAAGCC
Source organism: Trichopus zeylanicus subsp. travancoricus (assembly GCA_005019695.1). NCBI lineage: Eukaryota > Viridiplantae > Streptophyta > Magnoliopsida > Dioscoreales > Dioscoreaceae > Trichopus > Trichopus zeylanicus. The sequence continues at coordinate 145,049 of RXID01014709.1, forward strand.
TTTGGGATCACACTTAACCAGCCTTTAGACTCACACTTAGCCAACCTTCAGGTTTGCACTTAGCCAACCTTCTGACTCGTACCTTAGCTAGCCTTCAGGCTCACACTCAACCAACCTTTGAGCTCCACTTAGCTAGCCTTTTGACTCATACCTCAGCTAGCTTTCGAGCTAACATCCAAGCTAGCTTTCAGACTCATACTCAGCCAATCTTTGAGCTCGCATCTTAGCCAGTCTTTGGGCTTGCACTCAATCAACCTTCAGGCTCTAAGTCAACCTTCGGGTTTGCACTCAACTAGCTTTCAAGCTCATATCCAGCTAGCCTTCGAGGTCACACATAGCTAGCCATTAGGTTCATATTCAGTCAGCCTTTAGGCTCACACTCAGCCAGCTTTCAGACTCGCACCTTAGCTAGCCTTTGGGCTTGCACCTCAACTAGCCTTTAAGTTTGCATCCAAGCCAGTCTTTGGGCTCATATTCAGTTAACCATTGGGCTCACACTCAACCATCCTTCGGGCTCGCACTTAACTATCCTTCGGGCTAACATTTAGCTAGCCTTCAAGCTCTCACCTCAACCAGCCTTCGCCCTCATACTCAACCACACTTCAGGTTTGCATCTAAGCCAGTCTTCTAACTCGCACCCAGTTAGCCCTCGGGCTTGTACTTCTAAGTCAGGCTTAAGACTCGCACCCAAGCTAGCCTTCAGACCGTCAAATCAAACTGCTTAACATGAAGTAACACAATCACATTAAAATTGAAACTTAGCCAAAACTAATGGATAAAGGCCAAGTTGACTCAAATGGACCTAAATTGATCGAAAAAATAGACTAAAACTCAAATCGAGTTGGATTCCAAATAAATCCAAATTGAGTTAACTTAGACCAAATAAACTTAGACTCAAATCTAATTAGACTTGAGATGGGTTAATTTAAATTTAATTTGAGTTCAAATCAAACCCAATTTAGAATAAACTAAGCTCAAATCAAACCCTAATTAGGGTAAATCAAGTTCAAACTAAAAGAGTAAAATAAAAGTCAAACTAGAACTAAGTTAGATTGAGCCTAAATTAACACCAAGTTGAACTAAATTGACTTAAACTTAAACTAAAGTCCATCAAGATGCAAACTAGAACTTGATAAAGGTTCAACACAAGATCAAACTCAACCCAAACCAAATAAAATCAAACTTGAATCAAAATTGAATCCTGAACATTGAACTAAATTGAATCATATTGGAATTAAAATTAGTACTACTCCAACTAGAGTCAATGATCAGTATTTAACAAATATTATTCTGAAAATTGATGCTAAGCTTGGTGGATTAAATTTATTACTAAGCATTCAGTGACTTTGATATCTCACATGGTTCCTTTAGTCATGAAGTGTTAGTACAAACCTGATCACCAAATATTCTAGAAATAGGAAGAGCAGAATATATTACTATCTTCTAAGAAAGAGTTAGTGAATCATAATTTAATCAACTTTTAAATATCAAGTTGAATCAATTTCAAACTCAAATTAAAATTGAGTATTAAACTGATTCTGAACTGAAATCTGACCCTAACTATATTAGTCCTGACGAAACTAAATAGGATCAAACCGAGTCCCATTAGGTATGTTAAACCTTCAGTAATACTCCATGGCTATGAACAATAAGTGATATTACTATCCTGAATCAAACCAAAATTAGTTTAAATATAACTAAATAAGATCAAACTGAGTCTTGCTAGGTGTGTTACAAAAGCCTTTAGCAACACTTCAAAGCTATACCCAACCCCATAAGTTGTTGGTGATACTACCAAACCAAAGAAGTTAATCGCTAATACACTCAAAGCTGTCGGCCACACTTTAAAGTTATACCCAACCCCCTAAGCCATTGGTGATGCTACCAAATCAAAGAAGTTAAATACCAACATGCTCAGAGCTATTGGCTACACTCAATGCTAGTCAACCCTATAAGAAATTCATGACATAGCCCTCAAAGCTAGTCAATCCCACAAGCAGTTGATAATGCAACCCTCAAAGCTAATTAACCTCACATGGAGTTGATGACATACCCTTCAAGCTAGTCTATCCTAGAAGTAGCTAGCGACACATCCTTCAAACTAATTAACTTCAAAAGTAGTTGATGATGTGTCATTCAATCTAATCAACCCTACAAGCAGTTGGCAACATATCCTTCAAGATAGTCAACCCTAGAAGTAGTTAATGATGTAGCCCCTCAAGCTAATAAACCTTTGAAGTAGTTGATGATGCGCCCCTTCAAGCTAGTCAACCCTAGAAGTGGTTGGCAATGCGGTCTTTCAAGCTAGCCAACCCCAGAAGCAGTTGGCAATATACCCTTCAAGCTAGTCAACTCCAAAAATAGTTGATAATGCACCATTCAAACTAGTCAACCCTAGAAGTAGTTGATGATGCACCCCTCAAGTTAGTCAATCCCAAAAGCAGTAACGATGCGATTTTCAAAGCTATACCCCTATAAGCCATTGGTAATGCCACCAAACTAAATGGAGTTATCACCAATACTCAAATCTATTGGAAACACTTTGAATTGCTCTCATTCTCTTCCATATTCCATCGGATGATGCCATCAATATCTATTGAAGATTGAGTCAATTTGAGTCAAACACCATGTGGTCTAGCATGTGGGAGCGAGACAACAATACATATCAAAGCTTCTTCTCCACTTCTTCTTTCTCTTTTTCTTTCTTCATTTCTTTTATATTTTCTATAATTTTGTATTGAAATTCATTGTAAAGTGAGGGCATATTCTTGCTTAAGCCATGTATTATTTCTTAAAATTAATTAAATACTTTCTTTTTTTCCTTTTTGTGTCTTTATTTTATTAAATAGGTTTCTTGCTTTAGGAGATTACTGATAATCATTGAGATAATTAACAATAGAGATTTATGCCTATTAGAAGTTAATAGTCCCACAACATCTAATAGCACACTTCAAATTAAAATAAATTCTAATTTGTGATTCGAGGTCACTCTCAAGATTTTCATTATCCGGGGCCATTGAAATCGATTCCACAAACTTTAACACAACCGGTGGGACATGACCTTTTCTCCAAGTGTAGAAACTTAGTTAATACAATTAAGACACTGATAAGGTAGAATTACAATTTAAGATTAATCAATTGTGTTCTCCTTTATAGAAAAAAGAATCAAATGACAACAATGAAAAAGTTCAGATTAAGTTTGGGACCATCTCTGAGGTTGTGCAATTTAAGAAGGCACCTACTACTGCACCAATTGAAGTTGTTGATATGTAAAACTAGCGTATTCTCACCCTCCATCAAGGGAAGGGAGGCTCAATATTATCATTCCTAACGAGAAAGGCTATTTGAATGAAGAGCTAGAAGTTATACCTCAACCAAAAAGGATATCAGTCTTAGAGAGGTTAGGGCCGAAATGAAGCTTAGTTTTTGGCTGCCTTCACCTAACTCCTCACAAGGGGCAATCAAATGCAAATTTTGAGATAGACATCGATGAAGAAGATTTCATTTTGATTGTCATAAGTAAAGAAAAAACTACTAAAATTTTCAATTGACTTGGGAAACTTACCCCTCGAACAAAGTTGGTCATTACCATTCCTAACTCCAACTCCTTCTCTCCATTAGGCAATTTAGAGAAGGGTAAAAGCAAATCATAGGGGCACAGTCTTACCTGAAAACTATGGCAAAATGGTGAATCACTAAATAAAATCACAAGAGTCATCATAAAGCTATAGTCCAGTATGAGAATTCGCTAAGGGAGATCACTCACACTGTCAAAGTCATTTTTCATCATGACTCTGGGAGGGACCACAAGCCCGCACCCCAACTGGCTAAACGCCAAAAGAATGCTACTTGAATGAGGCTTATTGATAAAAAAATATCCAAGAGGAGAGGGTCCTTGTGAACTAATCCTTGCTACCATGTCAAAGAGAAGGTGAGGCACCCTGCTCCTTGAGTAGACTCTTGAATGAGATGACTCATCTAATGGGAAAGGTTAGCCTCAACTCAAAGCCTAGACTTCATTCTCAAGAGATAGACAAGACATAGACCATCATGTTCTGACAGAAGGCTTGATCATAACTAAAAGCTCCAATTAAGAAGTGACCATAGAAGCACTACAAGAACAACAAAGACAGTAGCACAAAGAGAAAGATGAAGCTCAAAAAGAGATTATGGAGTTGATGGAGATAATGTTACAAATGAGCTAGAAGCTCGATAAGTTGGAATGATCTCAATAGCCATCCCAATTAGAAGAGGTGGTAGAAGGTGCATCACCCATTGATGAGATCCACGAAAATGTAGGTCCTTCACAAGCACCTCCTCTAGTGAGGAATACCAATATTTGATTTTAGGGATCCCTAACAATATGAAACTCCTAGCATACATATAATAGTAGGTATAATGAATGATAGCTATATAGTTGAGGCAAGAAAGTGAGACAGGTAGGGTAAATGATACTGACAAATCATACCCTAGCCATCACGACTGAGTGCCATTTCCTAGAGGCTGTAAGTGTCTAGTTTTAAATAGTTTAATGGTATGAGCAATCTTGAATGGCACATAATCTATATAGAGATTCAAGTAATAGTCCCTCATTGCTACTTTACTAATTTTTAGCAAGCTTAATAGGAGTAGCATTCGAGTGGTATGCTAGTTTGCAACCAAAATTCATACAAACTTGGGCACAAATGAAAGAGGCTTTCTAAATTAGGTTTGGAGAAGTTAATGATAAAGTGACCATTACAAACCTTATCTCAATATTGAAACACGATGATGAGTCAATTTTGAATTATATCACACAGTGAAAAAATCCTATCATTAAGTGTGAATAACGTATGAGCCAATTTGAGATAGTGAACTTAGTCCTCAAGAACATAAGGGGAGAATGGATGATACCTTATCTGAATGCCTCTTTTATCCATACCTTCCAAGACCTCATCATACACGTTAAAAAGCTAGAAAAGATTGACCCACCAACCTTATCTAGTTCACAAAGTTTCAAGCTAGAAAAAGATAATGTAAAGGATGGTGAACCTTCCAAAAATGTGAGGGCTACATTCACAACAACTAAGCAAAAGAAAACTCCAAACACCACCATGAACAAGGGTGATTCTCATAAGCTACCAACTCTTGGAGGAGATGAAGAACTAGAATGATCCAATAATTTTTAGCAAAGTCTCAGAAAGAAATATTCTTTCAAAAGAGAAAGAGTAGGTAAAATCTTCTAAGATACTCTAAAGTTTAGCCTCCAATTGCCAGAATCTAAGAGGTCAAGCGAGGCCAACAAAATAGATCACCTAAACTATTATCTTTACCATAAAGTTTTGGGGCATACCATTGAAAACTGCTATGTGTTCAAGAATTGGATCGAGAAGCAATACTAAGAAGGCAAGTTAACTCTCTCGAAGGTAGCCCTATTCGAAACACCCACTGAACACATCAATTATATAACTATTGTTGAGGACCATGAAACACTTGCTAAAATCCTCTTTGAGGAAGAAGCATAATGTATCCCTGAATAAGGCCACTTATGAAAATCTATATTTCAAAAAATCTAAAAAAAATGATGAAAAAACCACCTATTCGAAGTATCAAGAAGAGAAAGAACAAAAGCAATAAGAAGAAGTTGGTTTAGCTAGATAAATACGATGTCAAGAAATTAGCCATCCAAGAATATATTGATGCTCTGGATGAATATGCTCAGGGAGAAAGAAGCCAAGTAGCTCTTGAAGTATTCTTCCTTGAGAAACTTGAAGTTTTAATAGAGAACCCTGATGCAAGAAATGAAGAAAGTGAACTTTTGGTGGCAACATGTCCTGCTATATTTACAATTAGAGGTTTACAACTAGGCCGATCCCCACCTCGTCAATGAGGAAATTTAGGGTGCAAGATAAGAATAAGTGAATAGATTTATTGGAGATGTTATTAATAAAATGAGAGATCCCACAAGTCTCCCTGAGGGTTACTCCCAAGATGTTGTCTTAAGGAGTGGTTCACCCATGAGTATGATTATGGCATAGTCAAACTACAACTAGATACTATGAAAAAGCTAGCTACAATTAACATGAGGTTTGTCAGGGGGTAAATACAAATATTGAATGAACATATGAAGGCTACAGCTATCTACATAGAAAGCATGACAAATACGACTACCATGCTCTGTGAGGAAGACAAAAGGATGGAGAAGGTGCTAGCAGAAAAGACAAAGCCGTACAAAAGATCTCATAGGGGTGGTGAGAAATCATTTACCAACCCTCCTCGAAAATAGAATAATCACTCATGCCACTTACTCCAAAGATGGGTCAAAAAAGCTACACTATCAAAGAGAGTTATCTAAGTTTAGACCTTTTGTCGCATGGTGACTCATACATCCAAGGTGAATGCTGACGAGCTACTATCCTAGCCTCTATCAAGCAATCCAGCAACAAATGCCCAATCCACTAGGTTTGGTGAGGTCCCAGTCCTATAACCTATGGAAAGATGTGCTTTGCTAACTTTAGAGAAATGATATATACAAGACACAAATGATGAATATAACTCCATGTCTAACTTAGAATAACTTTATAATCACTTTGAAAGGCCCTACAATAGCAAGAACCAAAGGATGAAGTAGGCATTTTGGGTGAGGATCAAGCAGGTTAATGCTAAAGCTCATTCTGTCCCCATGTCAAGTCAACTTAAATATCCATGAAAAAAAAAATCCTAAATACAAAGTCCTAAAGAAGATTATGTCAGCAGACGAAGTAAAAGGACTCATCCAAAGAGTCTCTAAAGATCTCTCTATGAGAAAACTCCACATTCTTAATTTTGATGTTAAATAGGATAATTATCAATCAATCACATTCTCCAAAGACATTCAGGGAACTACTGACTAGGGGTAAGGGTTCGCTATCTCTTATCGCATAATTAGTCTCAAGAGTGATTATGAAGATAAACCTTATTGGTCTCATGATGCCAAATTTCAAGGAAAATAAACTAGATACAACTTCAAGGTGGGAAGGCACTACCTCTGAGACAAGTTCCAATGCCTAGGGATAAGAATATTCTGAAAGGCAAGAAAAAAAGAAATTCGGATACATGAGGGCATTGAGCCTTTGCATGCTAAACTTGCACCTAGAAAGGTAAAATACAATATACGGCCCATCTCGAGGAGATCTCTACTATGCTGAGTGTGTTAGATTCCTTGATGATGTCACTAGAACTTAGGGATACACTAGTATATATCTTATAGAATCCAGCCAACTACCAAGCAGATTTTGCTAAAGAGAAGATGAAGGAGTCGTTGTGTGCTTGCCAAATTTTTGCCATCACCTTCACAAATGATAACCTACTACCTAGAATAACATACCATGATAGACCATCATATATCATAGGAAATAGTGATGGGATCAAGATTAATTGCATCCTAATTGACCCAGGTTCTTCAGTTAATTTGATGACTCTCTAAACTCTAAGAGCTCTAGGTTTGGATGTGTGTCACCTATCGTCCGAGATTATAACCATACAAAAGTTTAATTAGAATAGCCAAAGAGCTCTAGGAGCCATAACTATCCCTCTGAAAGTAGGCAAGATAATGATAGATGCCAAGTTTTATATGATCGATACTGATACATCATACAAAGCACTACTAGGGAGGTGGTGGCTACATAAAAATAAGGTAGTGTCATTAACCCTACATCAATACCTCAAATACTTCAAGGATGGTGAAGAACATTGAATTGATAGAGATGTACATCCTTTTAATATTCATGAGGTATATTATGATGATGTAAAATACTATCAGAGATCTGACATTAATAGGGGGTCTACTTTCATCAATTAAGTAAAGCAAAAGATTTCTAGTATAATCTTTGGTCCTACTTACCTAGGAAGTGATTTTAACCCAGTCTTTTCAAATAAACAAGCCTCATAAGTTTGCCTGGGTT
>RXID01014710.1:0-13354 GCA_005019695.1 Trichopus zeylanicus subsp. travancoricus
GATTGGTTCCAAGCCATCTGCTATTCTCTCCCATCGGTGGCTACAAGTCCGCTTGAGGAAATACCCCAGAGGAAGTGTCATTTTTTATCCTTTTCAACCATTATGGCTTTTATTTTTTATTAGGGGACCTTGCTCAGCTTTGGATATTGGGACTTAACTTTGTACTTCATTAGGTGTCTATGAGGTTATAGTTTGAGTTTCTAAACTAGTTTCTAGGAGAAAAACATTGCGGACTTAGTAAATATATTTAGCTCTCCAGATGATACTGATTGGACTTGTGGGGGGTTTGAGTAGGAGAGAGAATTTGAGAGAGGAGTTTGGGTTAGAGTTTAGTGCCTTTCAGGAGATATTCAAATGTAGCTTTAGACACCATGTAGATAGCTTTATCTAAGATATTCTAGGAGGCTGAGACCTCTCCCTTGATCAAATTGTGTCCAACATCAAAAAATTTGTCATTGTTCTTTGAACCCTAGCCAATCCAAAGGTTCCATGATAACTATTGAAATGTTTAGGGATGCCTTCAAGAGCTGATAGGGTTCAAAAATAGGGGCTAGATGGCATTTTGATCCCTAGAAATGGTGTAGATTAGTTTCCTTAAAACCCTAGCTCCATCTACTTTTAGAGAGACCATCTCCTTAAGATTTTTACCAGGGTAGACTAAGTTCTTTCTTGTGAGTGGGGAAACCCTTCCACTCGCTGACCTAACATAGATGTCCACCCTAAGGTTTATCAGCTTTTAATCTCTTAGGTAGATGTGGTTGAGGATTCTAGATCTACTCTCATGTGGTTCGATAAGGCTTGTTTGCCAGAGCATAGCTTATCTATGGCTTGGGAAGTTAGTATGTACCTTAGAATTTTGTGTTCTTGATTCTTTAGTTGCTTTCTCCTTGATTTAATCATTGATTTTGTACAGGGTTAACTTAGATCTCATTCATGAATGAGTTTTGAAGGTAACAGGCAAGAACTCCTTAGGTGTCCCCAGTCTTGTCATCTTGAAAGAGGTTTTCTAAAGTAGAAGGTAATGCTCCCCCTCAGGAGTCTATCCAAGGCCCAGGGAAGAAGAAGTGAGAGAAGGAAGAGTAGATAAGGAATGGGTAGGTAATACCTCACCCTTCTGAATGCCTTTCTTGTGTTGAATCCATAGGAGAGGCCACTCAGGCACTAAACTCTTCTATTGCATAGTTCATTGGCTGTGGGAAGAAGGTGGTTATGACTTCTGAACCTACACCTTCTCCTCTTCATATTAAAGTATGGGCACAGCCAACCTCTAATCATCTAAGCTCCTTAAACAAGGAGATAGCACCGAGGAGTATTTCATTAGAGATTTTGGGGATAGTGAAACCTCCATATTGGGCGGCTCCCTGTAGATAAGGTTTTCATTAAGGGGGCTTGGACTTGTGCCAACATCCTCTTCCATCAATGCTACTCCTTTTTTCCTTTTCACTAACTTTTAGCTCAATTGTTGACACTAATTTTTTCATTTTATAGGTCAATAATTTTTGAACCTTAGAAGCAAATGGCTTTTGAGAAGAATAAGGCCACTAAAGTCAAGGAGGATGTGAACTTCCTCTATTCTCAACTTGAGTCACTCTAGCTTAAGGTTTTGAAGATAAAAAGGTAGTTAGAGGAGGAGAGAAATATCCTCTTGGTGGAGGAAGATTCAGCCTTAACAAGGTTGAAGAAACTGGAGGCTTGGTAAAAGGCTGAGCTAGACCAAGAAAAGGATGAGACGATGGCTATGTTTCATTAGAGCTCGGAGTACTTGGAGCAGAGCCTTCTCTCTGCCAACTCCTTCTTTGAGGGCTACCTCTACCATAGTGACACAGTAAAGAAGACTCATCATGATCCTAACCTTAAGCTTGATGATCTTTGAGTGGAACTTCACAACAACTTGAGAATTTACCACCTCAACTGGGAGTACAAGGAGATCCTCTGGACTGAGAAAGAAGCTAAGGCTGTGTTTGGTTTCGGATTAGGATCAAAATCATTCTGTATTGACTGGCCTACCATCCAAACACCCAAAACTTGACCAAACTAATATTATATAATTTAATTAAATTTTAATTGTAAAATGGCTAAAATGCCCTCAAACCCAATAGCCATGATGAATACCTCATCCGATAGCCACGAGGAAACCCTAATATGCTCTTTTACTCCATCCCCAATCCCTTTCCTCCTTCTCCTCCCTACCTCTTCTCACGATCTCGCTCCAGCGGACCTCGATCAGTGGTGCAAAGTCATCTATGGAGAAGGTCCCCAGTGAAGAAGCCCTAGCCAGTATGGACTCCACTGAATTATGGTTGGAGGAGCAAAAGTTTGTGTCTTTGGTGTATTTTTGCTGGGATTTTGGGGGTGGTGCTATTCTCACTTGAGGTTTTGTGGATTGATCTGAAGATTGGTTTAGGACCACATTTGTGGAGGCTATTGAGGGGGTTTCCAATAGCCATGAGGTAAAGTTCTCCTCTTGATTTTGGATTTTCGATTTTGGAGAAAGTTTTGGTTTTGTTCAATTTCAAATGGCTAATTTTTGACAAGGATGGAAGTGAATTTTGTTCTATTTAAGCTTTTAGCAGCTTGTTTACTTGGTTGGTGGACGTAAATCACCTAGGGTTGTTTGAGTTAAAAGAAAGGAGTTCATTCAAACTTATCCCACTTTTTTGTCATATCTCATTTGAAAAGCTAGATGTAATAGATAATTTGGTTCTGAAATTTTTGTCTCTGAAGCAGATACAAAGGAACGCTTGACCACTTTCTCAGCAGAGATTTTGTCCTCTAATTGTATAGTTTTTCACCCGAAGGTTGGTGTTTGCTTACTTGTATTAAGTCGGGAGAAAGAAATTTTGCAAGTTGGGTATCATCCTATTCATGTCTCTTCTGCTTTGGAGTTAGAGTTGTTTAATTCTTTCTGATTGTTCTTCTATTGTGTAAATCTTCAATTTTGAAGAGAAGCCTCTAGTTGAATTGCGGAACATTATGCATGACTACTGCTAGTTCATACTTAACTGGATCTTCACCCACTTTTCTAAACATGTTCCTAGGGAATTGAATATGGTTGCTGATTAGCTTAAGTCTACCCCAAGTGCTGTTGAAGAGACTTTTGGTTTTGGGATTGTATTTTCAAGTCTCATGGTTCATTGTATCTTTGTTTTTGAGCTTCTTTAGTGAGAGATTACTGTACCAAAAGAAGGTCCTCGCAGGAACTAATTCATCCTTCATGTTTGCATGAGATAATTACATATAAGTCCCTAGATTCCTTGAAACCATTGCAAATGTCTCAAAGGGACTTTTAGATTATGTGTAGATGCAATGCGGATTTCTCCTGACTGAACCCAAGCACTTGGAGATAAATAAGGTTACGAAAAGGTTGGGAACATTCAAAAATCCATCTCCAAATCCCTTATTGGATCAAATAAGCCATCATGGTTAAGAAGCCTATTTTGCATTCATCATCCAAGTATAGTCCACATTTGTTGGCTAGATATAGTTTATCATATTGTATGAGAGAATGAAATAAATTGGTTGATAATTGGTCCATTGCTATCTCAAGGGCTGAAAGTTTGAACACTATTTCATTAAGACAATGTGCAACAGACTAGATGTTAGGAGCTTTCAAGGCACATTCTATTCATAACTACAGTTGTAAAACTAGTACAGTACTACAATGCCAAAAGCATGGTTTTTCAAGTATTTGAAATACTTTTGAACATGGCTCATGCCTGGAAGCAGTTTGTAGCTCTAACTGATCAAGCTTTGCATGTAAATAACCAATAATATGTCCTTAATTATAGTTCGCACCTTCAAAATATGCTTATATATACCCAAAAAAATATTAATGCCAAACGCTTTATAGAATAGTTATTATTATAGTGGAAGATTGTTGTGCTGAAAAGGTTTCCATGTTATTATGTTTGCATTCCTTGGGTTGAAACAATGATTTACTTCTTGTGATTTTAGTGTAGGAATGGATGCTCGAAATCCACCAATTCGGTGAAGTCCTCGAACATAATGCAAGGGGAAATCAACTCAACAAGTCGAACAGTCTTCTAACAAGAATGTATGCTCCCAAATTGGACCATTAATGAGGACACTTTATTTGTTCGGTTGCTAATGGAGGAACATGTTGATGGAAGAACCAAGGGGTGGTAATTTTAGAAGGAAATCTTGGAATAAAGTTGAGTGAAAATTCAATGAATTATCTATCATGGCCCGCGATGCAGAGCAGTTGAGGGCTAGATGGAAGAGACTCAAAGAAAGGTATAATGACTTTCCATTTATGAAGAACAAGAGTGAATGGACGTGGGACTATAACCACCACAGGCCAACAGCAGGAGATTTGGAAGTAATGAAAGATTCTTTTATGGTATATTACACTTTACATTGTAATTTTTTGAATACATTATGAAACTTTATTTCTAATATTCTTTTGTTTTTTTGAAGCACAATCCACTATATGAAAATGCCTGGATCATTGGGTTTCCTCAGTTTTTTGAGTAGAAATGATGGTGAAGAGCTCAATTGCAATGGGAAGGTGGATGCATTCATCAAGAAGTGAGCTTGAAGCATCACCGATACCATGAGAGGGATTTGATTCGAGCGGCTCACTGATGAGGCAAAACACTGAGGTTGACGATGATCCAACCAATCGTACCTCTCAAAGGAACTTGTTTCGTGGTGAGAACCATACTTCTGGACCATGTGGGAAATGCTCTCTTGAAGGAATTGACAATAGCAGTAGAAAAAATAGCAGGAAAAATAGTGGAGAGTTCCTGAGAAGCACTGTGAGCAAGCCTGCAAAAAATGATAATTAGGAGAATATAAACAGGTGGATGGATATTATGGAGAGAAAGTATGATGTTTTGGATGAAATATTTCTCAAGAATGCTCATAGCGGAGATGAACAAACTGACGATAAGTATAACAAGTGCATAACCAAGTTGTTTAGTCTTAGATTTTTGGACGATTTAGACAGGTTCAAATGCACTGAATGTCTGAATGATTCATTGTTGTATGATTATTTTTTGATAGAGGATGACCCGGTTGGACTACAATTATGGGCTAACATGTGAATAGATGAATTTAATGCAAAACACGGAGTAGAGGTAGATAGATCAAGTGGGTCATCCACTCAATTCTCAGGTAACTTCGAGTAGGTTGCCAAATGAGTAGTCATGCATGGTTGAAGTACCTCTTTACAAAGGTGAGTTATTTTCATTTATCTTTTACTTTATTCTCATCACCATTATTACTTGTAATTTAAAAAGTTTATCACTTTTGTGCCAATCAGGTACGACACGGTGTATCTACTCTTCAAATGCAATAATGTATGAAAGCACAGACACACCCTATCAATTAGGCATGACTTATCACTCATAACTTTTGCATATGAACTATTATTGGAACTTGCCCAATTCATAATGTCGTGCTAATGAGTCTGTGTTTTTAGACATTGCTTTAACTGTTAGACATGTGAGGACTCATGTCATTAACTTTTCATACTCTCTTTATTTGTTGTAACTATTGGACATGTGTGACTCATGTCATTGAGACTGTATGTCTTGTGAGGTCTTTAAAAAGCTACCTCTCTTGTGATTTGTCATGTTTAGGATCCTGTATCCCATGTGATTCCCTCTAAAATTTTCTAACGTGAAACAACTATTTATCATATGCCAAAGTGTGTTTATCTTTGTAACACCAAGATGTCTAATTATGGTGACATTATTGATGATGAGGATTTACAAATGGAGGGTGTCTTGGAAGATAGCATATTCGATCAGATACAAGGCCTCTCAACCTATACGAGAAGATCACCTCATCCACTGAATAATCGATCGTTTACTGGGATGAAAGCTATATATGATTTACTCGGTAATGAGGAATAATATTTCTGGACCTTTAGAGTTGTGCCCCAAGTGTTTCTACAGTTCACTAGATTGTTAGTTGAATGGGGAAGTATCTTGTCTGGACAACATGTATCATCTAAATTATAAGTAGAGATTTTTCTTTACTCGGTTGCTCGTGGGGTGTCTAACAAAGACTTGCAACTGGCATTCCAATACTCTGCAGAGACTATAAGCAGGTACTTCAATAAAGTCTTGCAAGGTATTATCTCACTAAAAAATGATTACATATAATTGTCGTCTGATGATGCTCCGATCCATCCCACAATTCTTAATCGAGGAGGAGCGTATCCATTCTTCAAGGTGAGATAATTACTACAATATTCTCAAAGTAATGGCAACTTAAAATCCTAACATATTATGTGTTTCATTGTAGGATGCACTCGATGCTATAGATGGCACCCATATACCTATGATTGTGAGTCGAGAAATGCAACTTTCATTTCAAGATAGGCATGATTTGCTTACGCAAAATGTTATGGTAGTTGTGTGTTTTGATATGAAATTATGTACATTTGAAGCGATTGGGAGGGATTTGCGGTAGATGCATGAGTCTTACAAGAATGTTTAATGTTAGGCCATTTCTCGGTCCCCGAAGGTGAAACTCGTACTTTTGCTTTTGTTTAAACACAAATGATAATATTTGTAATGCTAATGATAGTTTATTTTTAGGTAAATACTATCTTGTGGATGCCAGTTATGCCAATACTAGCAACTTTCTTGCACCATTTCGAAATGAGCGGTATCACATCGGACAGTTTGGTCACGGTCAAGTCCGATGTTGGAATCCGAAGGATAAGTTTAATCATATGCACGCCAGTTTGAGAAATTGCGTGGAGAGGACATTTGGCATATTTAAGAAACTATTTCAAATATTTCATAAAATGCAACCATATCCTTACGAGACACAATGTGCTATAGTGGTGGCTTGTGCTGTGCTACATAATTTTGTACATAGAAATTACGGTGAGGATCAACTATTTCGTAAGTGTTGGCCTAATGAACGAGTTGATGATAGCACCGAAGAAGATATGAAAACTCACAATGAAATAACAGAACCTAACATTCGTATATCGCAACGTAAAGTACAAAATGGGAATATACTTCGAAACCAAATAACTGCAACTCTATGGGATGTGTGAGTGATAGTCCACTCTTTTTTGATATAAAATATCGTAATTAACTTTTTGATGTCAAATAAGTTGATAATTTTTTTGTTTGTTATCAGTTATAAGTATATTTGAGATAATTTTCTATAATCACGTTAATGATTTTTCTATTTTCTTTTACTTGTAGATAATAATGTCATACTTTTTCACCGTGAAATAGCTGCACATGTAGGAGAAGAAGTGGCATATAAGGCGAACCCCATCCCGAACTTCATTACAAGCTAGGATCATTTTCCTCCCTGATGCTTTCTTTACTATCTGGAGTTCTTCAGACATTACTCACTGTATTCTTGTAACTGATGATGTAGGCATTTTGAACTATGAGACAATGTCTTGGAAAACTGCTATATCTATTTGTAATGTACATTGTATTCTTCACTGTTTTCTTATGCAAACTCTAGTATTAAGATTTTTATGACATGTGGTGATGTTATTCTTGAAAGCTAAAACTAAAAATTATTACAAGAATGTTGTAAAAATTATCGGATCGAAACAAGCAATATAAAAAGACATTCTGGAAAGTTGTTTACAGAACAAGATGGAGATTAAACCACATTAAATAACCTTCATAAGGCAAATAAACAAAAACACAACAAACAAGTTGTTTACCATGGTCAGATAACAAGCTAGCTAATAATACACCATTTGAGTAAGGAACAAGACAAAGCCAAAAATTTCCTACAATGATCACTACTTAGTAGAATAAAAACTGGAGAAAACAAAAGTGTTTGCAGTAAAGAACAGGAGGCTAGCCAGCCACAACTGTATGAAGACATTCCAACCCTTGAATTCTATGAGATAGCCCCAACAAAGCCAGTGAAGTTGAGATCCCATCCAAATAGAACCACAGACCAAGCCTTTCCATTTGAGCTTCATATTGCCCCAGGGAAGAACCGGAGGCAACAAGCAGAACCACCACACAAAGAATTGTGCAGTGATAACCTGTCATTCATCATTAAAAAGAAGCCAATGTGAATAAGGGTAAAACAAAAAGCTGAAAAGAAATTTTCGTGCCAGCACATTCAATTGAAATAGATCATCCCATAGTTCTTGGAAAGATGTAAAGTAAGAAGATTGCCTCCCTAACCTTGCTGAATGCAACAAATGGAATGGTCTGCAGAAGAAGACAAAAAGGAAGGCTCCCTGCAAAGCATAAGATACGTGCAAGCTGAACCATTAACTGGGGGAGAAAGGAAATGTGTTTCTCCAATGTTGAGAAGCCATGTTGGTGATGAAGATAGATATGATAGAAATATATGGAGAAGTTATGTCCTGGATCAGTTCGTGTGAGATGATACAAGAGCGCCTCATTCAAAAACTCCCACCCATAAAGCTTGAAGAAGGGAGTAGTGAAGAAACTGAATATTGAACCAGAAATTAGCCCAAAGAGAAAACTGTCCACTGTAATGTTGCTTCTAAGAAAAACCCATGGAGAAGATGCCCCTTTAATCAACTTTATCCAAGAACTTTGATTGGTTGTGACTTCTCCTAGACTCCATTGTTTGAGAGTGTACTTATGAGGCCCAACATTGCATTTGTTCAAGATGAGAACAAAGGGAAGAGCATGAATGATAGGGTAGATTCGAAAATGAACAACCAGTCCATACCAGCAGCCTGAATCACCTTACCTGCAATAGATCATAGCATGACATGATATAGAGGAAAGAGAAGCAGTCACCAAACCCACAACTCAACACCTCTATAGAACGTTCTAAACAACACAAGAATTAAGATAACCATAAATCATTTAGACTTAAGAACCACGCAAAGTTCATATACTCTATAGTATTTCAACAACAACAAAGGATGCATCATAACAAATTTTTGGGCTAATTCCACACATTAAGCTGGCTTTTCCCCATTGTTTCCACATCAAGTGATTGACAACAATCTCAAAGTTTTGTTGTAAAATCCAATTTCAGATGTGAGAAATACTCAAGACACAGGGTCAAGGATAGTATTCCACAATCAGAAGTACACATAAAAAAAAAACCCAACTATGTTAGCCCAAGATGACAAACAAACTCCTTTCAGTCCTATGCTTCTTGCTATAAGCTAGCTAGCATAAATAAGAAAAGAAAAGGAAATGCACTCACAAGTAGAGAATTAAAGCACAATTCAAAAAGTTTGAAATAGCATCAAGTCATGACAAAAGAAATGCATAAAAGGAACGCCGAGAACACCATCATTCGATGGAGACCGATTGAGGAGCCCATTTCGGAGGAGAACCGATGGGGAGAATGATTACACCTTTTCTGCCTTGGGACAGCCATGGAGTGCTGCCAGAGGGTGGAACTCTCCGTGAGGGAGGACCTCATCGCCGGAGATAGCTAGCCTGTAGTCAATGAGTCCCGCAGAAAGATCAATATCCATAGATACTGATTAGATAATGTCATTGACAAGTGAGACCTGGATGGAGGAGAGAGCGGAGTGGTGGATCAGGGAGGGGGAGGAGTCGATGTGGGAGCGGAGGGTGGAGGAGATGCGGGAGGCGAGAGAGGGGTCAGAGTGGTAGGTGTCGAGATGGAAGGAGGAGGAGAGAGAGAGGTGGTGGGGGGAAAAGGCGAGGAGGTGGAAGGGGGAAGGGGAGGAGGGAAGAAGGGATGAGAGGAGGGAGCAGGAGACGGAGGGGAAGGGCACGATGAGATTGGAGAACAAGGGGAACAAGGATGAGGAAGGATAGGAGGGAGGGTGAGGGAGGAGGGAAGGAGGAGGGAAGGAGGAGGAGAGGGATTTATTGATGGAGGAGGGGAGGAAGAGGAAGGAGTCATTGGAGGCAAAAGGGGTCGCAACGTAGCTCGTTGGAGAGGAAGGAGTGAAGGCCGAGGACTGGGAGGGTGGGGCTGAAATCCTAGCCAAAGACTTTTTTAAACTAGTAGAAGCTTTATGGTAAAATGGTCCAGAAAAAATTTGAATCATTAGCTTGTCAGAGTAACAGCCAAATACTAAAATTTTGACCAGATTATCTTTTTACATTTTAGTCCTCATCTTGAGCTTGATCTTAATCCCAATCCCGAACCAAACGCAACATAAGGCATCTACTAAGCCATGACCGTCTATTGCCCCAAAGGAGTCCGCCGAACCCCCAGCATTCTCCAAATACTCAAACATTATTTTCCGTTGTCATTTTTGTAAAAGGCTTGTGTAACCATGTTTCCCCTCAAATATGGTATTCATTTTATGAATGAAAGATATTTTCTTTTACATTAGACTTTTCCCTTTTACTTGATCCCTTTTGCACACATCTTGGCCCAAGCTCACTTAGAGGTCAGTTGTTATTCATTACACATAATCTGCAAATCAGGAGAAATCCGCATTGCATCTACACATAATCTAAAAGTCCCTTTGAGACATTTGCAATGGTTTCAAGGAATCTAGGGACTTATATGTAATTATCTCATGCAAACATGAAGGATGAATTAGTTCCTGCGAGGACCTTCTTTTGGTACAGTAATCTCTCACTAAAGAAGCTCAAAAACAAAGATACAATGAACCATGAGACTTGAAAATACAATCCCAAAACCAAAAGTCTCTTCAACAGCACTTGGGGTAGACTTAAGCTAATCAGCAACCATATTCAATTCCCTAGGAACATGTTTAGAAAAGTGGGTGAAGATCCAGTTAAGTATGAACTAGCAGTAGTCATGCATAATGTTCCGCAATTCAACTAGAGGCTTCTCTTCAAAATTGAAGATTTACACAATAGAAGAACAATCAGAAAGAATTAAACAACTCTAACTCCAAAGCAGAAGAGACATGAATAGGATGATACCCAACTTGCAAAATTTCTTTCTCCCGACTTAATACAAGTAAGCAAACACCAACCTTCGGGTGAAAAACTATACAATTAGAGGACAAAATCTCTGCTGAGAAAGTGGTCAAGCGTTCCTTTGTATCTGCTTCAGAGACAAAAATTTCAGAACCAAATTATCTATTACATCTAGCTTTTCAAATGAGATATGACAAAAAAGTGGGATAAGTTTGAATGAACTCCTTTCTTTTAACTCAAACAACCCTAGGTGATTTACGTCCACCAACCAAGTAAACAAGCTGCTAAAAGCTTAAATAGAACAAAATTCACTTCCATCCTTGTCAAAAATTAGCCATTTGAAATTGAACAAAACCAAAACTTTCTCCAAAATCGAAAATCCAAAATCAAGAGGAGAACTTTACCTCATGGCTATTGGAAACCCCCTCAATAGCCTCCACAAATGTGGTCCTAAACCAATCTTCAGATCAATCCACAAAACCTCAAGTGAGAATAGCACCACCCCCAAAATCCCAGCAAAAATACACCAAAGACACAAACTTTTGCTCCTCCAACCATAATTCAGTGGAGTCCATACTGGCTAGGGCTTCTTCACTGGGGACCTTCTCCATAGATGACTTTGCACCACTGATCGAGGTCCGCTGGAGCGAGATCGTGAGAAGAGGTAGGGAGGAGAAGGAGGAAAGGGATTGGGGATGGAGTAAAAGAGCATATTAGGGTTTCCTCGTGGCTATCGGATGAGGTATTCATCATGGCTATTGGGTTTGAGGGCATTTTAGCCATTTTACAATTAAAATTTAATTAAATTATATAATATTAGTTTGGTCAAGTTTTGGGTGTTTGGATGGTAGGCCAGTCAATACAGAATGATTTTGATCCTAATCCGAAACCAAACACAGCCTTAGCTTCTTTCTCAGTCCAGAGGATCTCCTTGTACTCCCAGTTGAGGTGGTAAATTCTCAAGTTGTTGTGAAGTTCCACTCAAAGATCATCAAGCTTAAGGTTAGGATCATGATGAGTCTTCTTTACTGTGTCACTATGGTAGAGGTAGCCCTCAAAGAAGGAGTTGGCAGAGAGAAGGCTCTGCTCCAAGTACTCCGAGCTCTAATGAAACATAGCCATCGTCTCATCCTTTTCTTGGTCTAGCTCAGCCTTTTACCAAGCCTCCAGTTTCTTCAACCTTGTTAAGGCTGAATCTTCCTCCACCAAGAGGATATTTCTCTCCTCCTCTAACTACCTTTTTATCTTCAAAACCTTAAGCTAGAGTGACTCAAGTTGAGAATAGAGGAAGTTCACATCCTCCTTGACTTTAGTGGCCTTATTCTTCTCAAAAGCCATTTGCTTCTAAGGTTCAAAAATTATTGACCTATAAAATGAAAAAATTAGTGTCAACAATTGAGCTAAAAGTTAGTGAAAAGGAAAAAAGGAGTAGCATTGATGGAAGAGGATGTTGGCACAAGTCCAAGCCCCCTTAATGAAAACCTTATCTACAGGGAGCCGCCCAATATGGAGGTTTCACTATCCCCAAAATCTCTAATGAAATACTCCTCGGTGCTATCTCCTTGTTTAAGGAGCTTAGATGATTAGAGGTTGGCTGTGCCCATACTTTAATATGAAGAGGAGAAGGTGTAGGTTCAGAAGTCATAACCACCTTCTTCCCACAGCCAATGAACTATGCAATAGAAGAGTTTAGTGCCTGAGTGGCCTCTCCTATGGATTCAACACAAGAAAGGCATTCAGAAGGGTGAGGTATTACCTACCCATTCCTTATCTACTCTTCCTTCTCTCACTTCTTCTTCCCTGGGCCTTGGATAGACTCCTGAGGGGGAGCATTACCTTCTACTTTAGAAAACCTCTTTCAAGATGACAAGACTGGGGACACCTAAGGAGTTCTTGCCTGTTACCTTCAAAACTCATTCATGAATGAGATCTAAGTTAACCCTGTACAAAATCAATGATTAAATCAAGGAGAAAGTAACTAAAGAATCAAGAACACAAAAGTCTAAGGTACATACTAACTTCCCAAGCCATAGATAAGCTATGCTCTGTCAAACAAGCCTTATCGAACCACATGAGAGTAGATCTAGAATCCTCAACCACATCTACCTAAGAGATTAAAAGCTGATAAACCTTAGGGTGGACATCTATGTTAGGTCAGCGAGTGGAAGGGTTTCCCCACTCACAAGAAAGAACTTAGTCTACCCTGGTAAAAATCTTAAGGAGATGGTCTCTCTAAAAGTAGATGGAGCTAGGGTTTTAAGGAAACTAATCTACACCATTTCTAGGGATCAAAATGCCATCTAGCCCCTATTTTTGAACCCTATCAGCTCTTGAAGGCATCCCTAAACATTTCAATAGTTATCATGGAACCTTTGGATTGGCTAGGGTTCAAAGAACAATGACAAATTTTTTGATGTTGGACACAATTTGATCAAGGGAGAGGTCTCAGCCTCCTAGAATATCTTAGATAAAGCTATCTACATGGTGTCTAAAGCTACATTTGAATATCTCCTGAAAGG
>RXID01014711.1:0-178842 GCA_005019695.1 Trichopus zeylanicus subsp. travancoricus
TTTAAAAAATTATTTTTTCAGCATAAATATTTTTTAATATATATATATATTTAATGACCAAAATATGTTTTATTAATTTATTTATTAAACATTTATATTTTTTAAAAAACAAATATGAATAAAATATGTTTTATTTATTTGAAAATGATTGATTTTTATTTTCAATCCAAACACTGAAATTCACAAAATCGACATAATTGATAATTCCTTAATTTTACTTCAAAGCATATTTAAATATCGAAATTATCAATTCGACCAATTTTTTTAATTCTCCGTAATTGAGAAATTGACGATTACCTCAATTTCAAACTAGAATTAATCCAAACGGCCTCTAAATTTTTTAATATTTAAAGATAACTGGAGTATGGACCCAAACAAATTCAGTTTATTCATTAAAATATCTCATCTTTATCCCCAACACCTGATAACCTTATCCATATATCCTGATATAATACAAGGTGCGGAGATTCTAGGTACCTAATTCAAACAATCATGTTGTGTTTTTCGGCTGTATTGCTGATAAAATAAGAGGCCGTTTCCCTGTATCCTGAAGCTTGCTGCAACTGAAACAAGGTGCCTGTATCTGATTCGTATTTTGCTTGCATTTCATCACTGTTCACTGTTCAGTGAAGATTCTCAGCTGCAGCATGGAAAAATGCACGAGCGAGTAGGATTTATGGCAATCGGGGCAATTGTTTCTTGCTTGTGTTTATTCCTTAATTTACTTTTAGTAGTCAAGTATCTAATACGGTTGGATTTAACATCTTATTATCACTGTTAGCGCAAACAGGCATCCATGGACGTGTCCTCCTTTGCCTGTCCCGTCACCTTTCGGCTGCTCTCGGAACACATTGCATGGCAGCATTTCCCAAAGTTGATTTGGATGTGACGACCGCAGTCGAAAGTGAAGAGGTCGGACGACAGCTATGCCCAGCTGGAATCTGTTCCTCACCCTCGTTTGCCCTGTGAAGCACTGCCCGTGCTCGAGAAACTCGAAAGCATGCAGTTAGATTTCCTTCAATAAATTTCGGCCGATACTCAAACCATCCCGACACTATAAAATAGTGATTTATAGCCGTCATTATGGCTATTCATTTTTAATGTTGCTTAATCTCTGATTTTTAGAATTAATCCCCCTTTCCATAAATACCCTCCCGAAAGACGACAAATTGTCAGAATGGCTAAAGCACCCCTGTTCATTTCCTATTTATACTGCGATTCCCGGGATCATGTCCCCTCGATGACAACCAAAATTACCTGTAGTTCACATCACAGCCGTACAAAATCGGACGTTTCGCATTTTGAGGCCGTTCGCTACCGTCCGATCGTACTTCCTGCCACGTAATTTTCCATGTATAATATTTTTTGACTAAATATTTTCTTCACATTTTCTCTTTTTCTCAATATTATATATTGCAATCTCTCTCTTCGGCAAAAAAAAAGCAGGGCATTTTCGCTGTTTGGATCTTTTTCGTAATGATAAAAAAAAGGGGCTTTAACAGCCGCGATTTTTGTGCGGCTTTTGGATCTCGATTCCCATCCCATTGTGCCATTTCGCGTCCTCGGCGTCTCTGACACCTAATTTCTTGAGATCGCCCGTCGGAGGGCGAATTTTAGGTGTACTTTTCTTTTTCTTCTTTGTTTTGGGGCTTGATTTTGATGGATTAGGAGTCGGTCTGTGTGAATTTTTTGATCCGAGCTCTTGATTTTTGTTGTCATTTGGGTAATTGAAGGGCGGAGATGGCGACTCGGATGAAGGAGGATGAGAAGAACGAGAAGATCATACGAGGGCTGCTGAAGCTTCCCGCGAACCGGAGATGCATCAATTGCAACAATCTCGTAAGATTTAGATTCATTTTCTTGTTTTTCTTTGTTTCTACTTGATTTTTTTGGGTTTTCCTCTGGCATTTGATGGAGTCCAGTGCAATTACCATTGAAGCTGATCTGTAAATGATTTGAGACGATTGTTTTAGCAATCCCATTTATTGTCTAGCAATTTCAGTTTGGACTGAGAGGTGATTGAAATCCTCAACTCTCAAACCCTCTTCTTGGTTGTAGAGCAGGCTTTGACTTAAATTCATTTATCAATGTCTGCTTCATGCTATTTACTTGGTGGCAATGTTTTTACTGGGAGTCAGTCTGGGACTCCTTCATAATTGAGGTCGAATTTAGTCTTTTAAGGCTTTGATAAATTATGTCATTTTCAGTTTTCTGCTTCACACTACCATATTGAGCCCTGCTTGCCAAAATAGAAGCCCTGGTTTTCTGTTATAATCCATATCCTCTCAAGAAGATATTATGCAACCAGCCAGGAGAGAACATTAAAGGCCCACTTTCAAGGACTAAAGATAGAACTAAGCCTATTAAACTCAACAATAGATTTATGGTTTCAATGGCAATGCTCAATTTCTTAATTGAATTATCAAGTTACAGTTTTGCAATACTAAGAATGTTAATACTTTTGTATGAACAGGGGCCGCAGTATGTGTGCACAAATTTCTGGACATTCATCTGTACAAACTGTAGTGGGATGCAGTACGTATCTATCTTATGTTTGTCATTATTCTTTCTTTTCTGCATTCTTTCATTTCTGAAGGTCTATGTCATATTAGATATGAGATACATATGTGAAGTTTGTTGTACTTATCTTGCTTTTCATGTTTTCATCATTTGTCATTGGACATGAGTTTCTAAATGAGTTTGGTCTCAGACTCTTATTGTTGACATTCCAGCCGGGAGTTCACACATCGAGTGAAATCGATATCAATGGCTAAGTTTACTTCACAAGAAGTTAGTGCATTGCAGGAAGGTGGAAATGAGGTACCCCTGCAGCCCATAATGTATCGGTTTGGGGATTTTCTTTCATGTTATGTGATGGACATGTTTTTGCTCAAATTTACAGCGTGCTAAGGAAATATATTTCAAGGATTGGGACCTGCATCGCAATTCATTTCCTGATAGCAGGTAATATGCCTTTGTCTTTTGCTGTCTTTACTGGTTTTAAAAGGTCCAATCTTATAAATCTCTTGATTTCAGCAATATTGATAGACTAAGGGACTTCATCAAGCATGTCTATGTCGAGCGGAGGTATACTGGCGAGAGAAATGTTGACAAACTTTCAAGGATGAAGGTGTTGTATGGTTTGCTGAAATTGGTTTCATAAATATGCTTCCTGGAATGTGATATGCTTATCATTTGCTTCATACTATTTCAATTACAGCTCTTTTCTTGTTCTAAAATATTTCCATCATGCAGAGCGATGGAGACGATTCCAGTGACTACAGAAAGACAGATTCACATCGTGTTGCTTCAAGAAGTCCACCATTTGAGGATAGATATGAACGTCGTTATGATGATAGGAACTCCAGATATGGTTATGGAGAAAGAAGCCCTGTACATGATTCAGGAAATTTTAGGAAAAGTCCCCGCCACTTTGAAGGGATAGATGAGAGCCGTCGAGAGGAGAAAACTGGAAATGTGAACCAAAACCGGAGATTTGAGGAACAAAAAATCCCAGATGCAATACCAAAACCCAGTGGGTGGTTGCCTAAATATCAAAAGGATATTACTTCTTCAATCCCTCCTGTGATACGCCCTGTTACTGATATTCTGGGGAATGATGTATCTCCACTCCAAATTGGTGACTTACATAAATCAAATGGTGCCAAGGCATCTGAAAGTTCTCCAAGGGAACAGGTAAGTACCAATTCACATTTGTTGCTTTCATGCATCTAGAGAACCATGAGGCGTCATCTTTGCATTGTTCTAAGGTTTTTTTCCAGTAGACTGCAATCCCTATATTTTGCATCATTTATTCTGGGGGTTCTTACTTAAAGTTTCAATTTGATGATATACCATTGCCATGTAGCAAGTGACACATGACAATGGCAACTAGTTATGATCCAAGAACAGAAAGTTTTCATTTTATGTGGTCCTCCTGCCTTTGTATCTAAAAAGATATGACCATGTGGTGTGCAAGCTTATTGGAATATTACTTCATTACATAACTTATGTAAACTTATGCTTACAACACTGCTCCTCTTATCTAGTCCTTGGACTTCCCTCCTTCAGGAGACCTCATTTTAGTCTTTCTGTTTTTTACTTTTGGTAGATAACAACATCTTCGAGCAGCACAGTGTCTAGTGATGGTAATGCAGCTGAGTTGAAAAGGGCAAACTTGGGAAGTTTGATTGATTTTGATGCAGATTCTGGGCCTCTTATTTCTGTATCTTCACAGCAGAATGTTCCTCAACAGCCTAATTCTCCACCTGCCAGTGGTGAAAGTTGGGCATCTTTTGTAGTTGTTCCTGAACAAAAAACTCCTCAGCCTTCTCCAAGTGCAAGTTCTGTGCAATCTGCATTGGACCAATTGTCAGAAAATGTATCCACTTCACCTGTTATTGGTATTGATGTCTTCCCAAGAAATAATGACAATGGAAGACAATTTCCAACGGTTCAGCACAATCAGCCAGCTTTCCTTGCAACTACCGATTGTAGGCCTACTAATCCTCCAAACACATCTCTTGCAAACAGTCTGGTGGGTTATCTGTTTACACCATAAACATAGCGTCAGTAACCTTTTGACAAGGTTTGTTCTTACAAGTTGGTTGCACATTTTCCTTCAGAAATGGGAGCCTTCAGTTTCACTGAGTACACATGGAACTTCGACTTCTTCTGTGGGGCCACCATCTCAATATGCTGCCACTTCAAGTCAAGGAACAAGTTTTGGAGTATCACAACCTGCTGCAGAAACTAAACCCAGCGAGAGAAAGAAGCTCCCTGAGGTATATGTCACTATAAGGTCTTGTTGAAATTATCTGTGTTCAAGTTTATGGTGCATATTAATGCCAACTATCATTTTGCAGGACCTTTTTGTTTCACTTTATCCATCTGCATCAATATCATATCCAGGTTGGCAGAGACCACCACATCTTGGCATGGGTTACGGGTCTTATGGCATGCAATATCCTGTTGGAAGTGTATGTACTGTGACATTTCATCTATTCTTTATTTAATAAATAAATAGACTGTTATGTGTCTGTTCTAATGGCAATTTCTGTGTGAACTCTCCTGCAGGCCGCATCTACAGTCCCACAGTTTCCGAAATCTTCAAATCCATTTGATCTTGTTACTGAGCCATCTTTAGCTCATGCTTCCATGGTACATCTATTTAGTTTTTGGTGTCTATGTTATTTTGGTATAATGCAAGGTCTTAAGTTTTGCTTTCAGAATCAATTTGGGCATTCACCCGAACCAATATGTTTCAGCTGAAATCAATCTCGTTTCGATTTCAGTTGAATTATTTTTTATTTTTCTTTGACTATAGTTTGACTATAATTTTATTATGTTTTGATTATAATTTGACTTTAGTTTTAAAATTAATGTAAAATTTTAAAAAGTGAAAAAAATAGAAAATTTTTGAAAAATAATTTTACCATAATATTATG
The DNA here is from genome assembly GCA_005019695.1 of Trichopus zeylanicus subsp. travancoricus. NCBI lineage: Eukaryota > Viridiplantae > Streptophyta > Magnoliopsida > Dioscoreales > Dioscoreaceae > Trichopus > Trichopus zeylanicus. The sequence goes on from RXID01014711.1 coordinate 5,448, forward strand.
TCATGTTTAATTAATTTAGAATGATATTTCTGAATTCAATTTTTCCATATTATTATATAAAAATAAGAAGTAAAAAAATTAATTTGAAAAAGTTTAATAACTAACAAAAAAATAAAAGACAAACTTAACCATATCATTTAGAACTAACTTATGAAATTGATATAATATATAAAATGATAAATAAAATATGCTTGTTTAAAGTAACAAAAATCTAAATTGTATGTTTTAGGATTTGAAATAGGAAGAAAGAAAAAACTTCGACTATCTCCTTAAACTATCTCATTTAAATTTAACTTATAAAACTAAAATAATATATAACTAGCAAATAAAAAATATGTTTAAATTAAATCCAAGACCTAGGATTCAAACCCAAGGTCTTCCGGAAGAATGCAAAATAATGTAACCATCTCTCCTAAACTAACATTTGAAAGCTAAAGTAATATAAAAATAATAAACAAACTATACTAGTACTAAAACCAATTTTTAGACCAATACGTAGTGGCTTCGGCCTACCTTGGTATAATGCTTGCGAAACCCTCATGTTTGATATCTCTCCTGCATCATATGGCAGTAGCTGCAGTACCCATCACATGTTTTTCAAATCAAAATTGTTGGAGGTATTTTTATAGGTTTATCTGTTATTACCAAATCTCATGTATTCCCTGGAGAGTAGTTGTTGAAAATCTTATTCATCTTAGAGGGAAGTTTGCATTTACTCATCATTTCCTTTATCCCATTGTGAGTCTGACCAATTTATTAGTTTGCAAGTGTGAACACTCAACTTGTAAATACATGCTGGAAATATGAAGATTGTGGATGCATTTAGTTCCCTAGAAAAGTTTGTGTTTTGTTGCAGCACTCATACCAAAAATAGCAATGTATGCTGTTTTCTTGTGAATGATCAGTGGACAGCAATTACTCATTTATTCATATATGTACAGCTGTTGTCCTTGTAATAGCTTGTCCCTGGCTTACACATTCATTCTTTCATTTGTTAGTGTTAGATATATAACAATTTCCTAAATTTATGTTGCTCCTCTATTCATGCAGTTCCCATCCATGGCCTCCCTACAAGGTGCATTGCCCAACGTGACTGGTGATGCAACCTTGTTACACAGTGCCAGCTTCAGTGCTCCTTCCCTGCAATGGATGCCTTCACGGCCATCATTCTCATCGGTGTCATCTCCACGTAAAATCATACTCTTAGATTTTATTTATTTTATTTTATTTTCATAGAAATACTTCCTTGGTGCTAATTATTTATTTCTGTTTCAGGTTCCCACATGTTGCAGCAGGGCCTGCCTGACATTCCCCTACAAGCACCTAGTGCTTCATTCCCAACGCCGTAAGTTTTGTGTAATAGATTCAATTAATGGCAGACTTATCCCTTCATCAGAAATAATACAGCATACTCCATGTTTTAAGATTTATCATGACCAATTTAACCAATTTTTTGCTTTTGTTTTTCCATTCGATATTAAGTCTGTAATGTATCCTGATTGATTCAAGAACTTCAAATGGAGTGTGACATCTTATTGCTGTTACACGTAGCTAGTAGTCTTCAACATGCTTTGTGCATCCAATGATCCATAACAGTAAATTTGATAAACTTGGAACAGGACCCTCAGTTTTAACTGGTATGACAACAGAATATGCACACTTACATTTTACTGCTTATAAGATGTATATGATATTGTCCTGTGTGTAAACGTTTAATCTGGGAACTAATCATGGTATTCATAGCAGAGCTAACTATTCTTCCCACATTTTACCTTTGCATCTTCACAATCACTGAGGCACAACACTTACTCAATTGAGTACTTTACTGCAGGAACCAAGGAATCAGTCCTTTCAGTGGTCATGGAGTTGCTTTTGGCACTTCAGGATTGAATTGCCTTCCCAGTAACAGCTATTCACAGTCAGGCTCTCCAAATTCATTTGCCCCTGTTGGAGGAAACCCCTTTGGATAGGCACAAAGATTTCCTTCTGTAGTGCTTTACATGCTTTGAGTTCGCCTTTTTTTTATCATTGTCAATATCGAGGGGTGGCTGGATTTCGGGTTTATAATTATTGATTTGGTAATAATGAGCATCCTTGCAAAGTGAAGTGCGCGGACTCAGCAAGAAGTGTTGTCTAGTTCATCACTGAGCGTGTGCATGTGTTTGTATGTATAATGTAAAGACAACGAGGGTAGAAAATACTACATGAGGTTGTACTGAGATGTATCATGGTGGATCAACGTTGTCTTGGTTCTTGATTGTGAAGTCTTGTTCAATCTCATGATAGAGTATAGGTACGTTGTGAGGACTAAGGACTGGCAGTCGTTTATGTTAGTTGTAATATTTGTATATTTTTGTCTCTTGTAATTATTGCTTTCAGGTTCCTTTTAATGCCTGGTGTCGCTTGGTTTTAATTTTTCTTTCTTTTTCCAAGTGTAACACCTCAATTCATTTGAGAAACAGATGAGCAAGGTAGACGCTTTTCCTTTTTTTCACTAGAGACGAGGCAAAAAGACGGTCGAATATAGGATGGACCAAAGGAAGACAACACAAATAATAATTATTTATGGCCATGGTGCTTGATTTGTACCATGAAATAATCAAAATTTGAGGATCTGAGATGCTAGGCTGTAAATATACTGTGTTTCAATTCCGTATAATGGATTGTTAAGGCATAAACAAATTGTATTCACCAACTTATTCAACATAATAAAATCAGCAGTACAGAGTCTGATACCATATGATTACCACCAAAAACATATATGATTGATTGGATACCAAGTGGAAGATGCTTAAAACACGTGTTCAGAAAGTATGAAATCAAATTCAATATGAGAGAACTCTATAGAAAGGAGAAACACCATTTGAAAGACTGCTGCTCATGAGCCGCTTCCTTAACACAAAGTTCATCATCCCGATCATCCTATGATTCATAACTTAACCAATCGAAACAAGTTCAGAAACATGGATATTCCCAAGAAATGCATAAGGTGATTTCCTTTCAGGAACATCAGATAGCATGGATTGATAACATGACAAAACAGTTGGGTGTAACTTCAGATCCTTCTGGCCCTACTCTAAAAGATTAAGACTGCAGGTAAAATCATTTTGAAACGACTCTAGAGCTAGCACACAATGATAAATACAATGCCCAATACCAGAACAAGAAAAGAAGTCTTCCCAGCAAGCAGCAGCACCTGTCATTTTAATCATCAGATGCCTTTGGGGAGTTCTCGGGTGTCTGCATAACTGCAGCCTTCTTTCCCTTGTGTGTTGTGACAGCCCCACGAAATTCTTCCAGGATAGAAGCATCCTTGAATTTCAAAGCAAATGTGGAAAGCCTACCCTTTCCATCACCAGCACTATTAATACAAGCAAAGGTGATGCCTTTCTTATCCATGTTTTTCAGTGGCATGTCTGCATACAGGCTTGCGTTCAATATCAGTCTATAATTGCCTCTCGCCCTCATTATGAGCCTTGCTTTCTCAGCATCAGATGTAGAAACATTGAGTTTAAGCTCACCCTTCCCACGTTCTTTCCAACCTCCATCTGGATATTTGTATAATAAAGCATCAGCAGTAAATACGGTTTTCTCGTTCTCCTCACCTGTCTCAGTGGGCACTTCTTGCATGGAAGTTTTCCCACTTGAACCATCCTTAGAACCACTTGCACCAGAGCCAAATAACTGGAAGGAGGAAGTCCCATTGTTGGAGTTCCCACCAAAGGAAATGATGGATTTTCACCTTTAAACCCAAAAAGAGATCCAGCACTTCCACACTCAACAGATCCATTCTTGGAAATCACCACAAAGGAAAAGGAAGAGCCAGAGAACCCAGTTCCTGCAAGTCATGTAAAGGCATTTTGGCTGCTAGGTAACTGCTGAAACGAACGAAGACCTGTTACGGGTTCAGATTTTTCTTCTTGGTTGCCTTCCTGTTTTTCCTTCTCATTTTCTCCATTGTCCATATCAGTTTTTCCCATAATTGCCTTTTCAGCCATTTCTGCAGTTTCTCTTTCAATTTCTTTCTTATCCTCCTGAGCAGGTTCTTTAGATTTTGTATCGGTTTTTTCTCCGTTTGCTGCATTTCTGTCAGCTTCCACAGGTTGTTTTGCCTTTTCAACAGCACTTTCTGTCTTATCACCGCTTTCAGTAGACTTAATAACGGCAGTGACATCCATTGCCTTGTTATTGTCTCTCGTTCCGTTTGCTTCATTCGCTGATCTTTCATTTTCACTTCCCTCATTCTTTGGGGTTTCACCAACATCTCCAGATTTATCAACAGCAGTCTGAGGCTGGACAGAAACACCGTCTGCTTTTGCACCAGGGGCAGCTGGACTAACAAAGGAGATCCCACAAAAGAGTTCGAAGAAGAAGCAGGGGGTGGTTGGTGCCTTTTTTTACCTTAACTATTTTTCTAGTAGCCAATACCTCATCACTGGCTCTCTTAAAGGTCCCCATTTCAGTTTCAGGTGTATCATCATGGAGAGAGGGATCATCCTTGGAGATTTGCCTCCCAGCAACTCTCTTCTTAGAGGATTGAATAGCATTTTCAGCATCTGCCATTCTGATATAATTGAAGTTATGAATGTATGGGCAAAAGACAGCCTGTGATTGTCTTCTCCTGCAACATGAATCATCATGAATTACTTCCAGTTATATAATTGCCAAAAAAGGATGAGCTCGAATGTTTAGAACATATAACCATTCTTCGCTTCCATGGATAAAAGCATTTGGATATTTCAGAATTAAAAAAATATTGGGAAAATTTAAACCATAAAGCAAGGAAAAAGCAGATAAACCCTTACATGAATTAAAGGCATTTGTAATATTCCTAATACTATAATACAGAGGCAAACACCAGATATGAAAATTTCCATCTAAATCAATAGCTAAAAAGCCAGATGACCTATACTAGGAAATTGAAGAAAAACCATGCCACTAGAATAATGCAAAAAAAAAAGTTGGGATGTCATGACATCATTCTGACGATAAATAGAGAGGATTTCTTATCTATATAGGCAAGCGAACAATTCATTGCTGGATAATGAAGGACACATGCTGCAAGCAACTACTCAACGATATTTTCCCGTGATCCCAGTAAAATATAAGACTACTAATCATCAACTATATATAGGCCCGTTAGCATGCAAAACCCTGCAGACCACTGCTTGTATGGAGAGGTAATTTCTGCTGGGATTTTCCATCCTGTGATAATTTGAATGCCAATTTAGAATATGAATCTCAATCCTGATTGTTTTATGTTGAATTTTTTCAATGTTGTCATTTTGATTTTCATCCAGTAATTGTCAGGCATTTTCATTTGATTGAATTCGTTTAGATTTTTAGTGTTCATTGTGCGCCAGCTTAAATGAAGTGTGGGTACATCGCACTATATTCTCTAAATTTTTGGATATTAGGTGCAGTGATGCTTTTTTTTTGGTGACTCTGTTGCATCAGAACAAGTCTAGTACAAGCTGTACGAGATCATTAGGATTGTAGCAACTGAGAAATTCAACTTGATCAATTTAGTTCTTTTGTGAAGAAAAAATTCAGAGGGAAATCTTACAGTGATAAGCTTGCAGCATATGTACCAGATTTTAATGTAGAGCCTGATGCATGGCATTCAGTAGGTTCAGTTTCTGCAATCTCATTCGCTTTTCTATGCTTCTTTGCACATTTTTAATTCTTGTGATATATTAGCAAATGTGCATAATGCTTTGTGCTGTGATTAACTTTCTTGTAGTTTTGGAAGTGATTAGGTTCATTTTTTGCAATCTCGTTTGCTTTTCCTTTTTCCCGGTTTAGCTGTACTACTTTGCATGTTTCTGATTCCTGTGTTACAGTAGCAAATGCGCATCAAATTCTTTGTGCTGTGAGGCGATTTACTTGTAGTTTTGGAAAATCAAAGCCCTACATCATAGGATCCTTGATTAGTTCTACCCCCTTCCGACATGTGTAGTAATCAAGGTATGCCTCCTGCTATCAAATTAATGAAGACATTCAAAAAGCACATTACTAGTTATGACCAGGTTTATACTTCTTGTTGAACATCAAACATTTTGTGACAACTGAATATTGGAAAAGGTTGCAAACCATTGGATACATGATACCTTCAACACAGAAGCTGAAACACACATTGCATACAACCAACAAAGGTGGAAATGGAGGCATAGAAACACACAGAAAAGCAGAATAGAAATCAAGAACATTAGGAGATGGATACTGGGTCTTGTAATTTGAAGGAACAATTAGCGAAGATCATTGCTTCTGAAGTACGGGGCCAGGGCATCCTTGATGGTATCATCCTCACATTTCACATCATCCCACCATGCTTTCTCGCCCCGAATCTCTTTTAATTTGTACGTAGTGATCTCTGACCGGAATGGCAGCTTCTTCAACTCGCCGCATCGAATGACCTTAAGTGATTCCAAAGAAGGGAAGAGAAATGAACTGCTAGTGATCCTTCTCAACTGTGGTAGTTCACTCAAGACGAGCCTTCTAAGGCTAGGGAATGCTGGAACAGTTGCTGCTTCTCGAGGATCTTCCCCGCCTCCAATATTCTCTTCCTCATCGATCACTTGCTCCATTTGACTGCACCGATGCAAGACTAGTTCCTCAAGGCATGGGAGTCGGAGAATCCATGAAACGTTGTTCAACATCTTGCAAGCTGAGACTGTCAAGAAAGCAAGGCTTGGAAGCATTTCCCCTGGCAGCACATTCGTCCAGGTGATTTTCCTTAATTCCGGCAGATCCTTGAGTTCAACGTTTCCAAGCCTCTGAAGAGACCACGATGAACCACCACCTGTTTGACGTTTCTTCTTTGCTTCAATTGTGTTAGCCCCAGCATTATTTGTCATCATTTTCAACTCTTCCAAACTCTCGCAATGTTCAATCCTCAACAGCTCAAGGCTCGACCAAATGTTGCGACTTCCTAGAAGGGTTGGTGACAATAGTTGCAGTGGTTGGTTCAAGCCAAGCAGTTTTCTTATACCAAGATGCCATGTAGCTACACGAGATAGCGTAGCAAGCGTCTGCAATGCAGCGACTGTTTCCACCGCAATTCCAAGAGCTTTCAACCCTCTTCCGAAGCCCTCTAATGCATTCCAATTTTCATAGGGGGCATGAGATAGGTCGAGCACTCGCAGCATTGAGAGGCTGGATATCAGATCAATAGGAATTGCAACGAACACAATCCCTCTAACAAGCAGATATTTCAGTTTTTTCACCGTTCCCATTTCTGGCGGCAGTTCTGAGATGTTGGTGTGTGATAAGTTGAGGTACTGCAACTCGACCAGCTGACCTATCTCTGGAGGGATATCATAGACTGTGGTGTACGATATATCTAGGTACGTCAATGTAGCCATGCAAGCGAAGGAATCAGTTGGGATTCTTTTCAAAGATACGTTCTCTTGAAGCATCATTGTTGTGAGTTTGGTGCAGTTGGGAGGCAGATGAGGGAATTCCTCCATTTCGTTCTGGATCAACGATATCCGCTGCACAAGCTTCCATTGACCTTCCTCTTGTGGTGTTCTGTAGCGTGTGACACCAGCTCGCACCATGAATTTGTTCCTGCTCATCCCATAATCTGACGTTATCCACAATGACAAGTCCCTGATCACATCATGCATCTTCACTTCCCTATCTTTGTCATCCCCAGGCTCCAGCAAGCATGCTGCCTTTAGAACACCAATGATTGAATGCCCGCTGTCATAAGCTTCATTGATGTCTTCAAACATGTTCTCATCTATTAGTCCATGCCCCAGCCAACACTCTATGAGATCAGTCTTCCATATTGAGTAATCCTCGGGCCATAGGGAGCAGCACAAGAAGCAGTCTCTGATTATATCATCTGGCAAGCTATCATAACTAAACATTAGTTTTGGAAACATTTGCTGATCTATACCTCGAATCTCATGTGGCCTTGATCTCTGCATCAGTGTCATCGCATTCTGCCACTCCTGGGGAGTCTTCTTGGTCGACATAGCTCTCCCAATGACAATAAGCGCGAGAGGTAAGCCGCCACATTCCCTTGCGACTTGCTTTGCGAGCTTCAGTATTCTTATATCGGATTTGATGGTTTCCTCTCCAACCTTTTCTTGGAAAAGAAGCCATGCGTCATCCTCGTTCAGGCACTCCACCTTGATCTTCTTCTGCGCATCCATGTAAGCACATACTCCCTCCACCCTTGTTGTAAATAACACCTTGCGCTTTTGCTTGCTGGCAGCAACACTGCGAGGAGGAGGAATTCCTAGCTTTTTTAGATCTACTGGCTCCCACAAGTCATCCAACAAGAACAGGAAACTCTTGTTCTTCAAGAAGCTGAAGATGGCTGTCTCTTGTTGATTTTGATCCTCTGGTAGAGTTAGTCCCAACATTTTTGCTATATCTTTTCGAAGCTTCTCATAATTTAATTCTCTGGAAGCTGTGGCCCAGAAAACATGGTCGAAGTTGGTGCGGCTCCCGCCGGAGGGAAGGCACTCGTCGTTGTTGACGTTGTGCAAGAGAGTGGTCTTTCCAACCCCTCCCATTCCCCATATCCCGATGATCCCCGCACTATCGTCATTGAGGTAGATGCGGATCCTCTCGAGGTATGAGTCCATTCCTAGCACTGTGTCTGGTGCAGGCACCTCAAGAACGGGGCCTGGGGCCAACGTCTGACCAATGCTTTCAAACTGCATCTCGTACTCTGCCCTCACATTTGGAAGCACCCCGATTGCTTTTTTGTTGATGGAGTAGCAATTGAAGGAACATCCTGCAAGGCATCTCCTCTGCTCGTATTTGTTTTGGATTTCGGTTACTGCCTGGCCAAGCTGATCCACCCTCCGCAGCCACTGTTGCACTTCGTTTCTGCATGCTTGCCCCTCGCGTTCCGCAACTTGGATTTGGTTTCTCACATCCTGGGCTCTAGCTCTCAATCTACCCATGGCATTTCTGAGAGCATCAACATTAGATTGAGGACTGGAAAGGTATCCGATCTGTGTCATTAGGAAAGTCCATGCTTGGTTAATGGCTAAGTTGGTGGTTTGGTTTAGGGCACTGGTGGCTGGATCTCCGGACATAGTGATTTTGGGAAGCGGATGACAAAGCGGAAATCGTCTAAACAAGCAAGTAAAGATGTTATATTTGATGTGGAGGATTTAGGGGGTGCAAGAGATTAAAGTTTTATGGAGGAGAGAGAGATTTGTTGTGATGGTGATGGAGATGGAAATGAAGAGAAGTTCAGACAGTGAGCAGAACAGACATACTGAAGAGATTGTTCCTTTTCTCTCCTTGCTTGGTATTTTGCAAAGTTGACGAAAATCCAAAGACAAGAGAACACTTGTGAGACTGTATTTTTCAAACGAACCAGAGAGATCTATGTAAAAGAGTTACTTACCCAAGAGATTCTTCCACTTGCTCCTCAATCTTCCATGCTCTGCAAAGTGAAGCAGAGCTCGCAAAGAAGCCCCATCATCTGAAAGGCAACATATCAGAAGTAGAGAACGTCTTTTAGATTGCGTATATTCTCAATCCAACTGGAGAAGTCTGTATAGGAGAGCAACTTGCCTGAGATATCTCCTCCATTTCTCCTTTTCCTGACGCGTATCGAACAGTCCAATGAAGCAGGCACTGAGAAGCTTCATTGGCCAAGGTATTCTTGTCGAGTCTTGATGAGCAGATGGGAATACAATAGACCATGTGAGATGGAATCCTGCAATGGCCTCGGAGTTTTCAGAAAACATTAATTAAAGAGCATGTTGTTTATTTTAAACACGCCTTTCTAGGAGCCATCCCAATCTCTTTTATTGTTCAAATGGATTCTTTTCGCACAGGCGAGAGTTTAAACTATGACCAAAATTATTCTTGTTAACATTTTTCTGCATTAATGGAGATCAATTGTTTAACTAGCTCCAATTTCCTTTGGGTATCGGGATATTTTTTATAAAAAATTTGTTTAACAATGAACCAGTTATATTACTGTAAATTTATAAAAAAATTATTTACAATATATTATAAATTTATATAAAAAAATTTTGATTAAAATATTTAAAAATATTTTATTTTATTTTTTTAATAATTAACTTAATATAAAAAATTTAAATTATTTTTATTTGATTTTATTCTGAATAGTCATTTCATAATCACTAGATGATTGGTTTAATAAAATTAGATTTTAAATTCTTAATTTTATCATATCGAACAATTAATTTTTTATATAAAAAAATAATACATGTTATTTTTTATATTAACTTAATAATTATTTCAATTTAAATTAAATGAAAATAACTTGCTTTTTTATATTAATTTTAATCGATATAATTTTTTGTAAATTTATATTAAGATGAATAATTTTTTACTAGTAGTGATAAGATAAGTAATTCTTCGTAAATTTATCAAAAGACAGATAGTTTTCTTTTAAAATTTTTTTTAAAAAGGGTCAATTTCCTATAACTTTTTGAAATCTTACTAAATTACATATTTATCTTTCAAATTTAAAAAATTATATATAACTTCTTAAAATTTTATAAAATTGCATATTTCTTCTTGAAATTTGAAAAATTACATATAACTTTTTGAAAATTTTTCCAAATTGCATATTTCTCCTCGACATTTAAAAAATATAATTTTTTATTAGGTTACTCAATATATTTTAAAAAAATTAGATGTAAATATATCATTAGAATCAATAATATTTTAAAAATATATATGATTTGACATTGCTTAGATTGAAGTGAAAAAACAAAAATACTTCTAATAGGGTGTACATTAATTTAATATAGAATATAAGTAAAAATTAGCTTCAGATATGGTTTGTATCTCGATTCAAATATGACCTAAATTGAATCCTAGTTTCAATTAAGATCGGGTTAAAACGAGTTTAAGTTAGGTTATAGTAAAATTATTAGGTTATAGTAAAATTATTATTTTACATCTCGAGTTTAAATTTAATTTGAAATTAAATTAAAATAAATTTAAATCAAACCAAGAGCAAAATAGTTATGTTGTATCTTGGATTAAAATTTAATATGAGATAAATCCTTCAATCGAACAAAAGAATTTTTTATAATAATGATATAACTATCAAAGTTTTCTCTAACCAAGTTAAGAGTATTTTTATCATTTTACTTCAGTTCGAACGATATTAAACGATATATATTTTCTAAATATTCTTGATTCTATTATATATATATCCAATAAAATTTTTATAATATATCCAGTAATAAAAAAAATATTTAATTTTTAAGTTTGAAAAGAAATATACAATTTGAAAAAATTTCAAGAAGTTATATATAATTATTTAAATCTCAAGAAGAAATATGTAATATGATAAAATTTTAAAAATTATATATAATTTTTTAAAATTAAGAAAATACGTAATTTAATAAAAGTTTAAGAAATTATATATAATTGATGTCTTAGAAAAATATTTGTTATTTTCCATACGGTCGAAAGTTTTTAGTTATTTTCTCTCTGTAAAATACTCGTCTCTTTATACTTTTTTTTCCATTGCTTTTTGGCCGGTGCGACGTCTGAAAAGATGCTTCTCAAGAAAAAAAATGTTAAAAGAGTGCAAAGGCTGCTTTGCGCGTTCGCTGTACGGGACCGCGTAACGTGAAGATAAGAATGCAGATTGGTGCCTAATTGCCGACAGCTAAGCATAGCTAGAAGTCCGTGCACGCGCTTCAGTGGCCCGGATGCATAAGAATTAAAATAATGTAATCTAACAGTTAATTAAAACAGTTTAATTAAAATTAAATAATAAAGATAATTATATAATACAAAATCGAATAACTCATCGAAAGATAAATCTTGAGCTCTTTGCTGACGACTTCCAAGACAAAGAGTCTTCCGGTGATGTAGATGGAAGACAACGGTAGCGATAAGCCGGATCAAATACCAACGCATAATTTTTTTTGTGATGGTTCTCGTGATTTTTTTTTAGATATTTTCTTTGAAAATAGAGATGTTGTTGAGGCTTGGTGAAAGAATTTAATTGGATAAAAAAAATACAGTTTTTTTTAGACTCTTCTAAAATTTTTTAATAATAGATATCTCGTTCCCCCTAGACGTAATCCTATTTGGATGAATCACATATATCGTTGTGTCTTTTCTTGTTATTTTCTTTTATCTTATAATATTTCTTGTTTCTTGTATTGTTTGAGAATAAGGTGATTTACGAATCTTTTACTACAAATCCCAATAATTGGTATTAGAGTTTAGGAGCAAACAACTAAAATGGTAAAATTCTTACTTGAGATGGAGAAGTTTGATAGCAAGATAAATTTTATTTTATGATAAAAGAAGACGAAGACAATTCTTATTTATCAAGGTTTACAAAAGATGTTAGAGTGTAAAAAAAAAAGTCGGTCAAGATAAACGATGAAGACTGAAAGGAGATAAATCAAAAGGTATTGAATTTAATTATTTTAAGTCTGACCAATAAAAAGGAAGATCAAGAGAATGTGGAAAAGATGAGCAACAGTCTAAATCAAAATCAAAAGCAAAAATATAATGTTATTCGTGTAAGAAATATGACCATATCAGGCGGTATTGTTCGAATCGTGAAAAGATAGTCTTTAAATATGGCGATAGGAGCAACAGATAATACTTCTAAGAAAAGTACAGATGAAGATGTTTTTATAGTATTCATAAAAATCGGTAGTTTTAATGAATAAATTTTAGATTTTGGTAGTACTTACCATGTTTGCTCTAGTAAGAATTAGTTTACTTCTTATGAGGAGAATAAGAAAGAATGTATTATTTGGTTAGGCAATAATTCGATCTGTGTATCTCCAGTGTAGAAATAGTCCAAATTTAAATATTTGATAGAGCGGTTCACACTGTTATTGGGGTGAGGCATGTCTTCAAAATACGAAAGAATCTAATTTTACTTGATATATTGAATTTAAAAGGCTATAATTATTCAACGAAAGATAGAGTTATAGAGGTGACACACGGTATTAGGATACTAATGAAAGGAGAGAAGTGCAAAAATATTTATCGATTAGTAGAAAACATCATTGCTGGTAGAGTTCCGATGGCTATAATGGTGAAGAGAAGGCATGATAGTTTTAATATAGTAGTAGACACAGGTCATCCAAAAGGCTTCTAAAAGTATAAGACTGTTGGCATGAAAAGTAAATTCGAGATTGACTCAAGTTTGCATCTTGTGATTAACTGAATAAACTAATAGCCTAAGGAAAGGTGCTAGATGAGAGATGATGATTGAAGTTTCGTAATGGTGGCACGCCTAAATTCGATCCAAGGTAGAGATTATTGTATTTGGATGTTTCGAACTCGGATTAGAGTTTGAGTTAAAGTAAAAATCCAAATTTGGATTTAAATTTATGATTAATTTTGAATACTTATTATGTAATATTAGGAATTAAAAGAGTAAAACTCAAACTCAATAAGAGTTTATAAATATTATAATAATACATAGAGTTTATGTGTAGTGTAGTACTGAGATTGAACTAGAGAGAAATAGAGATAAAAGAATAGAAAAAATAGAGAAAAGAAAAAGACAGAGAGAGTATCGGCTTTCATGCGTTGGTCTTTTTAATACTTTTCAGTGGTTTTTCGTGATGATTTCTCAATATGTTCTCTTGAATATTCTCTCTGAAGGAGGAGATATTGTCGAGCCTTGGAAAAAGAGTTTAATTAGATAAGAAAGAGTATAGTTTTTCTCGTAGACTCTTGTAAAATTTTTTAATAGTGGATATATCGCTCCTTCATGGATGTAATCCGATTTTAGATGAATAACATATATCGCTATATTTTTTCTTATTATTTTTTTTATCTAATATTGTTTTTCGTTTTTTATGTTGTTTAAGAACAATGTGATTTGTGAATTTTCTGCTGTTAACTTAGAGGTCCTTATATAAACATTGGAACTAACCAATTTGATCAGCTCAGAATCTTTATTCTCCATTTTAACTATGCTAATTTCAGCTTAGCATCTAAAAATAATGTAATTATTTTTTCTTTCTAATCGGTCTATTTCTGGATTATCTCTTACGAAGCCCATCGTAGGTGCCGGTGAGGTGGACTTTGATTTATGACTAGGGAATGTGACAATTTTGATTTGTAATAATATTGTTAGCTTATTTTAGTTTGAAAATATTATTAATTAGTCCTAATTAAATTGAGATAATTTTAAATTAAATTGGCACCGTTTAGTTCGAGATCAGGATCACGATCAATACTAGTAAATCACTTTGTAAACTAATATCTTTTTATCAAAAAAAATATTTTAATAATTTAAAGTTCGAAAACTATTTAATTTTTTTTATAATAATTTAATTTAATAATAATGTAAAATAAGTAATATTAATTTTATAAAAAAAAATTTTGAAATGGACTAAGATCGTGACGGGACCATAATTCCTTATTTTTATTTTTTGGGGCTACATGCTAGATGCATAATCATATACTTTGTGATTGTTATTATATTTTTAAACAGTTATTACAAAAGCAAATTAATCTCAGGGCCCAACTCGCCGTGCAATTGTTGGTCCTGTTTGTTGTTGCGCGATGGATGAGGCGCCACATCTGTTTGTTGCCCCAATTCTTCATCTCTATCCCCCCTGCAAACAAATTCTTCATTTGAACTGTTTTAGTTTATGTATTCTGGGACGAGCTATTTGTCAGTCTGTGTGTTGAAAAATATTAATGAATATAAATCTTTTCAGAATTTAAAGACACTATACATTTAAGATTTTGACCTTAACTAAATATATATAAGAGGAAATAAAAAAAAAAGATATTCGACTTTGATTTTTGGTCAATTTGGTCGAGAATGGAAGTCCTTAAATTAAAATTTTTCACAAAATAAAAATTAAAAAATTCAAAGTTTCGATATTTTAATTTTGGGGACTTGACTTTCCTGCAAAACAAGCTACTTTGATTTTTGGTGAATTTGGTCGAAAATGGAAGTCCTTAAAATTAAAATTTTTTACAAAATAAATATTAAAAAATTCAAAATTTCGAGATTTTAATTTTGGGGACTTGACTTTCCTGCAAAACAAGCATGCCCTGAGTGTTAATTTGCAAATGTTAAGCAAGCATATCTTTCACGGTAGGATTTTCATAAACCTGTATGAGATTGTTAGGAGAATGACCAAAAGCACCCCAACATAAAAACATAGACCCAGCCCGCCGCTAATTTTATTCGGGTCAGGCTTATTTCAAAGCCTGCTCATATTTCAAGATGTTTGGACCCAGGACCAGCTCAGATAAAGCTTCAATGGGAAAGCTATGCAATGGGTTGGCGAAGGAAACAGCAGCAATTTACTGCAAGCAAGATTGTCAAAACATAGATGATAAATGGTTTGTTTTTAAAATTATAATTTTTTTTTATAGCATTACAAATTTAAAAAATAGCTATAAAATAATTTGTTCATTCTATATAAATAATGTAAGATACCATTAATTACTAAATATTTAAATAGTTAATTTTTATTAAACTTCTAAACAGTCATTTTTTACTGTATATTGACTGTGAGGAGTACCAAAATTGATTGCGGCCATTTAAGGTCCGCCCTGGCGGTGGTTGCGCCGGACTATAATAGAGCGGTGGATTATTCTCAGATGGGAAGCGCCGTACCGCAAATGTTGCCGACTGTGGCTCCAATTCACTTCGTGGGTTTGCCAATTTTTTACCACTTGTTTTCATGGGCGTACATAGGCAATTATCAATATTATAGGGGTATTATACACATGAAAATAGCTTATTTGGGCAATTGGTAGCGGTGTACTTGACGTAAATAATTATTTTTTTATTATGGGTAGAAGCGGTGGTTTGTGGTTTCCCGAGGGTAAATGAGGAAAAAAAACTCGCTTGATGCCTGTTATCCAACGGCTAGTTAATTCCCGCTGTACGATCATTATCCGTAACTCGCAGAACGAAGGTCTTTTCAGGGTTTCAAAAGCTGGACTATAACGAATCTATTCCACTTGTCACCTCATAAATCAGTCAAAAGATTGCATGACCTAGTTTTACACGACCAGTAAACCACTTTTAACCGTCAACCGGGACACTGAATGAAGCAACGGTCCAGAATAAAATAGACCCCCCATAATTGACCGAAGAAATAGCGCTCACCGGCATGTGCGGGGCGCCCAGCTGGCGCAGCGAAGGAGCACATCATGTTTGGCCCACCGCAGCGCACCAAAACACAACAAATGGCTTCGAAAGATTCGAGGCACAAAGCCCACCAACCTACCACACTTTTCTATCAGATTTTCACTTGTCCAAACCCTCAGTTTTGAAAACTAACTAGAGTGTGAAAGAACCATCATCAGGTTTCAAAATCAAAGAGATCATGATCCCTACCGACGATGCGCGAGGCGCACATGCCCCGCCCTGTGAACGCCTGCATCCGCAAATCAAATCAGACGACTTAAAGCAGGGCGCTTAACAATGGTTAATATGGTATTAGTGAAAGGGATGGGGTGAGAGGGACCACGAGACCTGATCAAACTTGTCAGATTAGGTAACAAACATCACATTCTCCACAAAACAGCCTACTCAAAATTCTTCTGAGCTTTCCAAACAGCCTGGCCAAACATATTAAGAAATGGCATCTTATACTTGAGAGTCCCTGTCCGCTAAACTTTGTTAACACCTAATCCATTATTAATCCAACACCAAAATCTCAGCCTGAGAATATAATGATACAGCTTTGTTCTTCCATGGCTCTACTGAAAACACGAGGGCAGCAGAGTAGAATAATAGAGTACAAACTAATGGAGAAGCACAGGTGCAAAGGCCGGAATAAAACCCTAATGAAATTTTCCAGCATTGATAAAATAGAGCAGAGGAGAAGCTATCAGCAGATATCAGGAGGAAGAAAACATAGGTGAGCCATACATAAACTACTAGAACAAACAGCAAATTTAGGCAAAGGATTGTTACTGGGAAGGGACAAATCCATAGTCTACACTGCAGAAATTAGCGCCTGTGCATATATGAAAAATTGCATAAGCACAATTCACAACACACACTAGGTTACCTGTTATAACACATCAAGAAATGCAGGGAAAAATGAATGCACACGTCTAAAACACAGAAGAGTATACAAACAAGCAAACTCAAAAAAGATCTAAGAATCCATAGATGAACACTCATATTATAATGAAATGAAAGAAAAGAAAGTATACCACAAGGAAGATAAATACCACAGTTGATCTACTTAACTTTGAATCTCAAGCTCTATACATTCCTTTCCTTCACCTACTCTCTCCCATCCTGTTGTCTCTGTTCTCTCCCATCCAAATTTATTCACAAGTCTCAAATTGACCATAAAATTCAAATTGAATATGGAGAGATTTCCCCACATCCCCTGCACCCTTTCCACTCCCACATTCCCATCTCTATCTCCTTGGTCTTTCCGTCTCAATCCATGAATGAGAACATCACACGTTCAAGCCATATAGAGAGGGAGATCGAAAGCGTAAGCAAGAAGAAATCCCAAACAATTGAAACTATTGCTTTCTTAACATTGTTAGGCAGGACAAGGGGAAAATTTCTCAAAAGAATCAATAGAAAGGAGGTGGCGGAGGCGATGCATACGAGATTCCAATGACGGGTGGCAATGGGCCTTCATACACAGGGGCTGGCGGAGGGGAAGATGGTGGCGGCGGTGTTTCACAGGGCTCTGGAGGTGGTGGTGGTGGTGGTGGTGGTGTTTCACAAGGCACTGGGGGCGGAGAGGAAGGTGAGGGAGGGGGCGGGGATTGATAGTGGTACGCTGGTGGAGGTGAAGGTGACGGTGGGGGTGGGGATTGATAGTGATATGGTGGTGGAACTGAAGGAGAAGGTGGAGGCGGGGATTGGTAGTGATATGGTGGCGGAGGAGATGGAGATGGCGGAGGTGGCGAGTAGTAGTTGTATGGTGGCAGTGAGGGCGGCGGAGGGGAAGGAGAGGGAGGAGGAGGTGAATAGTAGTGGTAAGGCGGGGAAGGCGGCGGAGGAGAAGGTGATGGCGGGGGCTTATAGACAGGCGGTGGTGGTGGCGGAGATGGCGTTGGAGGGGGTGGGGGTTCTATACACGGGGGAGGCGGAGGTGGTGGAGGTTCCACGCATGGCGGCGGAGATGGTGGTGGGAGCTCCACGCATGGAGGAGGAGGAGGAGAGTTAGGTGGGGGAGATGGCAAAGATACAGGAGGTGGTGGTGGGGAGTAGTAGGGATAAACAGGAGGTGGCGATGGATTAGGTGGAGGAGGCGGCGGAGAAGGCGAAGGTGGCGGAGGAGATGGAGAAGGTGGCGGCGGAGAGTAATGTGGAGGAGGTGGAGAAAAGACTGGGGGAGGTGGGGAAAACAGAGGTGCAGGCGGGGGCGATGGAGGTGGTGGAGGCGGTGGAGGCCGGACGCAGTAAGGTGGCGGCGGAGATGGCGATGGTGGCGGCGGAGATGGCGATGGTGGTGGCGGTGATCGCGGTGGTGGGGATGGCGACGGTGGTGGAGGTGATGGCGGTGGTGGTGGGGATGGCGGCGGCGGCAGAGGTGATGGCGGTGGCGGGGAAGGCGATGGAGGTGGAGGCGATGGTGGTGGCGGTGAAGGTGGCGGCGGGGATGGCGATGGCGGTGGTGGTGAAGGTGGTGGAGGTGACGGAGGTGGGGGTGATGGAGATGGAGGCGGAGGAGAAGGGGGTGGCGGTGATGGAGATGGAGGCGGTGGAGAAGGTGGGGGCGGCGGGTACACCACAGGTGGTAACAGCACCGGGGGAGGAGAGTACACTGGCGACGGAGGCGGGGGAGACGGCGGCGGAGGCGGAGGCAATGCAGGCACAAATGGAGCACACCTGAAGGAGTTACAGTCCACCGGGTGAGACAAGAAGGACTTACATTGCGCGGCGGATCTCTGTGCCGGTCGGCCAGGCAAGCAGTTCCGGCGATCGTCAAAGGAGGGGACCCTCAAGCACTGCGGCGGCTCGCCGGTGAAGAAGTTGTACGAGTAGGTGAAGTTCTGCAGACGCGGGAGCTCGCAGATGGACGCCGGGATCGATCCGGAGAGCAGATTGTGCGCCACGTCAAGCTGCTCCAAGCTCACCAACCCACCAAGGGAGTCCGGCAGAGGCCCGACGAGCTCGTTGAAGCTGACGTCGAACACCGTGAGGTTCTTCAGCAGGCCTATCTCCGGCGGGAGGCAAGATCGGAGGCCATTGTTGAGCAGGAGGATCTCGTTCAGCCGTGACATGTTCCCGATGCTCGCCGGCACGCAGCCGTGGAAGTGGTTGTTCGCAAGGACGATGACGGACACCGGCGAGTTGCCGAAGTTGTCCGGAATATCGAACACGAACCTATTGTTGTTGATGAAGATCGCATCCAGGTCCTTATCAAAGAGCGCGCTCGGCACGGTGCCCTCAAACTCATTGAACCGCAGATCCAAGAACTTCAGCGACGGCAACCGGAGCACGATGTCGGGGAACTTCCCCGCGAAGCGGTTGTTGCTGAGATCGAGCTCGAACAAGAGCTTCATCCTGTCAAACTTGTGCGGAATAATCCCACAAAACCGGTTAGAGTTGATGTGAAATAGCGCGAGATCGGAGAGAAGCCCGAGCTCCTCTGGGAGGTACCCGGCGATGTCGCCATGGTTAAGATCAATGCCGGCGACGACGATCAGCTTCGGATCGGATGGCAGTGGCGCGCAGAAGACGCCGGTGTAGCTGCAGACCTGCGGGCCGACCCAGTCGCCGGTGAAATTCCTGGGATCGGAGAAGATGGCCTGCTTCCATGCCTGAAGAGCGATGAAAGCATTCCTCAGATGGTCATTGGGGAACCGAAAGGACGCCGGCACGGTGACAGCCTCCCCGCGGTCGTTGAACTCGTCGCGGTAGGTGAGGAGCTGGCGGCGGCGGATGTGGGCGGCCTCGGCATCCGTGAGGCCGCTGCTGGAGAATGCTGCCGCGAAGCTTGCGAGCCAGAGGAGGACGAGGGCAACGAGATCTGAGAATCTATGCCTCTTCATCTCATCCTCAGAGAGGAGAATGAGGAGGAAGAGGTGGATGAGAGAGAGAGAGAGAGAGAGAGAGAGGAAGGGAGGGGAATTTTTCTAATGGGTTTTTGGGGGAGAAGGAGAAATAAACATCAAGGCCAGCTGCATCACAGCTCAAGGGCACCCAGCGTTGGCTTCCGTTCTGATTTATGTGTGACCATATGTCCCGCTTTTTACCTTGCCGTTAATTAAATAATTAAGCTTTTATTTGGCGGTATTAGGTGTGCTGCCACGCGGTCGAGTTTAAGAGGGAGTTAATTAGCCGAATTTTCTAATAGGGAATACTAACTAATCCCACTTTGCCGGTTAATTTGGAAAGGTTAAAGTGAACCTGCGGATGAGCGGAACGGGAGGCTTGAAGCTGTGGCTTTGAATGGAATTCGCGTGCCAGCCCAGGCGAGGAAAAGGCTGGCACAATGAAGGGAAGGGAGGCATAGAGAATAAATGAAGAGATCGTTTAAAAGGTGTTTTAAGCTTAATTTTATGGGATTTTTACAAAAAGGCGCCCAGCATTTTGTTAGTTTTACAAAGAAATCCAATCTTTGCCTTTTCGTTTAATTGCTTTTTTGGGGTTTAAATTTAAATTATCGCGGGTTTTGTTAGGCTTCGTGGCCGGCCGATATTTGTGAAATTCCAATACTACCCACACCGGACGAAGTCGCAGCTGGCGAGGAATAGTACTGCAGTACAGCCGGAGAGATGAAGGGCACAATGGGGATTTTGACCGGCATGTATGCATGCATGGATGTGAGACGGAGATGGGAGGAAAGAGGTGGGGACCTATTAAAAAGCATGTGAGTGCGACCCACGTGTCATGTCCTGCACGGCTGGATCGTCGGCGCCAAGAGCTTCTCCTCTTTCCGAACCGCACCGCGTCCCCGTGAAAGTAACATGCCGCGTCACCGTAACCGCGCCAAGGGCGCATGAGTACATCGGACGGTGGAGATCTTGTGAATCCTACGGTTGTTACAGCAAGATCTCAAGAGCTAAGAACAGATCTCGAGAAATCACTAACCGCCAAAATACAAGGTTATCTTCATTCAAACTTGATTGTTAAATCCACCGATAACAATCGATAAATCTGCCCATCTACGTGAAGAGATGCTTTTAAATGTGGTTAATGAAAACAATCTATTAGGTCCCCGAACAGGATTAGAATCAGCTTATTTTAAAATTATTTTTTTTATATTATTATTAATATTATTTATTTTACATTATTATTAAATTAAATTATTATAAAAAATAAATAATTTTTTGAATATTAAATTATTGAAGGGTTAATTTTAATAAAAAAAATATTTATTTATAAAAGTAATTCACTAATTTTAATCTCGTTTCTGATCTTAATCTCAAATTAAATGGTACCTCAAGAACTTGTTTAATGTGTGAGAACAAAAGGCACGTCCAATAGTTGTGCAACATTGCTTCTTGTCTCACAACTCTTAATCCATTGCTATTATTTATTAATTATTTTTATTATACCCCTAATTTTTCCTGATAAATAATAAATAAATTATAAATATTTAATTGGAATAGATATGCATTTGTTTTTTGATGAATACTTCGAATCGTGAAAGGAAAGCTCCGGAGGATGCTTTTCGGGTCCCTTTGGATTTTTCGATGGTTAAATTCATCAAGCTTAGTTTTCAATAATTTTAAATATTTAATAATCTTTTACACGTAAGAAAATATAATATTTTATATTTGTCTTGGATTTGTACGATGCACGTAGATTCGTGTGCTAAAGTAGATCCGTGCAATATTCAAATCAAACTATCGGAATAAAATCAAATAATCAATTCTATTTTAGTTATTCTATTTTTGGTTTGATTCGATTTTGAAAAATACAAAAATTAAAATTTACTTTCGTTTTTTATTTTAAAAAATTATAAAAATCGAACTGAACCGAATTACGCATTGTATATAAATACATAATATTGATTTTGATTTTAATTTTTTATTTTATTTAAATATAATTAAATTTAAATAAAAAAATAAAATCGGTTTAAATTTTCGATTTAAACCAAACCGAACCAAATTTTGCGGTTCAATTTTATTTCGATTTTTGAATTTTTAAATTAAAAATTTCGATTTCGATTTGTTGGATTGGGTTGAATTCAATTTTGAACGGAATGCACAGCCCTACCCTATCCTAAAGAATGTAAACGGTCCACGTTCCGAACTCATTTGAATGATTCTAGTTCCCCGTTGGTTCACATGTTTAGTATACGCGTTTGGTTGACGATTAACAAACAAAATCATCATTAGCGGAGAGAATTTAGAAGAGAAAACGGGTTTCCGTTGAGATTTAATTATGGTCAAACCTAGAATCCTAATAATTTTGGTAATCTAAAAAATCAGGGTCAATGTAGTGTGCTAATCAGACTAAAATATTAGTAATGGCGATGAACGCGGCTAACGAAGGATTAAGGAGCGATCCATGGCAGTACTAAAATACGGTCTCATGTCTGGGAAAAATGATTAACTTCGCCTGGTCGAGGCCACTTCGACTTTCCATCTGATGTGGGACTAAACGCTAAACACCACTGTTATGCACTTTAATCATACTTATCCCACCAACAGTGGCTTAATTATCAAGGGCCCATCCCACCTAAGCAAAGCAAATCCATCCCAGAGCGTGCCAAATGCCAGCACGAATTCCGCCAAACGATCGCCCCCGGTTGATCCGCGTCACGGGACGAGGCCCATTTTGGCTTCGGGCGCGGGCCCCGACCACCGGCCCGATGCCAATACCCGCTTGACCGCATGCAACGTGCCGGCGAGTCCTCCGCGTCGCTTGCACCGCCACGTGGCGGTCACTCGAAACCCCACGCACGCCCTCCCAGCGGAGTGCGCGCCAGCGGCCGTTTCGGCGATGATCCGTCCTTTCTTTATTTTTACCCGACTGCCACCGCAGAGTCTTGTTATTCGATTAACTCGAAGGGTGGCGTTTCCGTGATTTCGTGGAACTAGGATGGCTGAATCGTCTTTTTAGATCTTGGAATTGGCAGCGTTAATTATAACCGGATTAATTAGGCTAAGCAGATCCTTAATCCTTGCTGAAATCGCGGCGAGGAGCTGCCGGAGATTATGCTTCAGTGGCCCGTCTGCCACGTGGGGGCCAGATCCATGGGATGGATGCATCCATGCATGAGAGATCATGGCATGGGTGAGTCCAGCGCAATGGGACAAACGAGCAGGGAAGGCGGTGTTGAATTAGTAATATCAGGCTCTTGGGATTAGTTTTGTGATCAAATGATTAGCCGAGAAAAACACAAATTTGTTAATCAGGTGAGGGCCAAGTGTGACAAATTAGTTGGTAATTTTTTTTTTTTCCAAATCCAATTTAAAATTTCCCAACTTTGCATCCGGTCACGGTTTTTCTGTTGATTGTGTCCGGATCAAGTATAAAAACCGGGTTCAGAAACAGTTGCAGGCCTAAACCGTCTGGTGAGCTGCAGAGATCACGTGGCCAGTAATGTGTTAAAATTGATTGAAAATTAAGATAAAATGCAGCCAATTACCTTGTCTGTGCTGCGAAAAACTACAGCCCGTTCCATAATGGATTAAGGCCAGGATAAACCCTGATTTTTATTTTTTTTTGTAAAAAATTAATATTAATTATTTTACACTACCATTAAATTAAATTATTGTAAAAAATTAATTTATTTTTTTAATTTCAAATTATTATAGGATTTTATTTTAATAAAAAAATAATTCATAAAATTAGTTCACTAATTTTAATTTTAATCTGTTACCAAACGACATTATTGCTTGTGGTAAAAGTTATTTTTAAGCAAATCATAATTTATCTGCATTCAAAGAAAATACCTATAATATATAATAAATAAAAGAATTTTAAAGTTTCAAAATCATAATATTTTATATATGCAAAATAAAAATCATTATTATTAAATTAATGTTTTGCTCTAAGTGGTTCTGAGTACATAGAGGAAAGATTAGTCGAAGTGGAGCACTGGCTGATTTGAGTATCAAAACGTCATTGAAATCAAACTTTTTATTGGATCTAATGGATCTAGAGTATGGCGGGAGATTGCTTGGGAGTTAAAAAGGACAAAGTATTAGGGTGATCACGCTGGCCGAGATGCAACTAGTGGAGCGCCATTCCTGGCCAATGTGAGAAGTAAAACTGCCAAGAATTATATTAGAATATCTATCAATTTTTTTTATATTCGATGAAAAAATATCCATCGTACAATGATTGATCTTTAGTGTCTGTTAGGAAAGGGAATCGAGGCGGAATAGAATCCGCTTTATTCCCTATCTTCCATCGTTGGAGTTTATTGGCGGAGTCGGGCTCTATTTCCTGTTCTATATCGCTAGAGAGAATAATCGAGGAATCGGCTGCTCGGCTAGCACAAAAATTTGTCCAAACGTTTTCGAAGAAAAACGATGCCAGCTGATTATTTCCGTGTTTTGCTTCAAGCCTGTTGACTCTTAACATTAGAGGAAAGTAGACTTCCCAATATTTTCCCCTCTTTTTCGCCACATTGTCGGTGGGAGGGTAAAGCTGGTTCAGCTTTTAAAACAACTCACATGCAAAAGCTGCCGACGCGCTTGCAAAGGAGTAACTAGCAGCGTCACAAGCAACACAATGTCGCGCTCCGAGCACCTAAAACCTGTCCCGAATGTTTCCACATAGTGCAGCAGCGCAGGACCAGAACAGCTGGTGATCTCGTGAGTTTCTCGCTAGCAGTTAAACCCTACTTCAAATGCTGTTGCCTCATGAAGGCGAGGCGTCAATGATTAAACGTACAGAAAGCAAATGCAACCACACACGCCATGCGATGCTACAAGTAAAACGCGTGGTAAGCTAGGCTTCTAGTTGTCAACTAATACCGAAGGCGCCAACCGCAGCAGCAGCAGCAGCAGCCGCAAACATCCGTGTGCCAGCTATAAAGCACCGAAACCCGTTATCCTCATCCGCTCGAGACGAGCGCGACAGATACTGCTATTTTAGGAACTGACTCCTTATCTTTGCATTCAATTATACATTATATCTTAATAAAAAAATCATAGAAACACAACAAAGGATGAAAACAGGAAGTGAAAGTCGAAAATATATAGCTGTCTGCAAGAAAGGACGAATAATAATATTAAAAAAAAAACAAAAACGCCCACCTGTTCTTAAAATCTTGTGACGACCAAACACTGATTCACATAATAAATGATCACGCGGATCGGAAGAACTTAAATATAGCAAGGGACCACGAAGGTTCTAGAATAGAGATGAGCTGCATGATGTTTTTTCTTTTGGCGCTCCATTACCTGATTCAAGTAAGAGGAAGAAAAGATTCAGCATTTAACTCAAAAATGCAGTACTTTTTACTTTATTTCTCGAGTGGAGGGCATGTTCCGAGCCATGCAGGGAATAATTAAACTCGAGGACAAAAGCCGGGCAGTAGTGAGAGAGGCATCGGCAAAAACCAGCAAGTACTGTGCTGGAACAGGGAGGAACTGAATCCAAATATGAAAGTCGGTGTGGGGAGAGAGAGAGACAGAGAGGAGGGAGCCAGCAATGGGCCGGTAGCGGAAAGGCTCAAAGCCTGCACTGGAGGGCATGTCCCACAATAAGATCCTGTCGAGCCTTGCAAGATTTGGGTCTAGGGGCCACCGACACGTCTTTCCTTTTAATAAATTTTTGATGAACCAATTATATATATATATTTGGTGGCACAAATTCACAGGAAACCGATCCATGAACATTGATCACATGAATGTACTGTAGTGAAAATGTTTATTCAATTTTTTAGCAGAAAAACAAATGTTAATAACTATCTAATCATATAATTAATTACTTGTAAAGAACTCAACTGAGAAAATAAAATTGCAGTGAGTGCTGCACCAAGTGGAAACAACGTGTTAGCCTTAGGATGATGTGTGATATACTACAACATGCAAAGTACACACATGGAATGGATGAACAGAAGTGAGTAATTTGTTTCATCTCAGAAGTAGTAAACTCAGTTGTTACCTTACAAAAGGCTTCTAGCTGCTGGAGTCAAATGCTTGTCTCACTTGGTCCCTGATCATCAGGAGCAAGAACTGCAATCAACAAAAGATAAAAGTCAGGAAGGAAATCTAGCCTTGACTAACATCATTGCGACAATTGCAAATGCATAATAATGGACCTGGATTAAACATTTGGACATTTGACAAACTGATACTTCCCAAAAGACTATACAGCATGCAATTTTAGTACAGACAACACACAAGAATAGTGGTGCACTGAACAGCGTCTAGACGAAAAGTGATAGCCGATATCAGTTTTAAAAGTTCAGTCCATTTAGATAGACACTAGCCAGATGACAAAGCAACCACCAAGTGAAACAAGAAGTTACATCCTAGAACCAGCATCTATTATTTGATCATGTAAATTAGATGAGAAACTCAAACCAAACATTTCATGGTGGAGGAACACTTGCTGTGTCTCCCCATAGGATGTTTAGCAAGCAGAAAGGTTATTTTATAGCCAAAAATGGAAAAGAAAAAAAAAACGATTAGTCATCAGAAACAAAATATGGATTTCACACTTGCCCAACCAATTTCCTTTATCCTGATGGGGTTCCTTCATTATTCGTACCCCACTCTTCCTCATCCTCATTCCCATTAACAAGCACTGTGCCGTCTGTAGAGTCATCAGCATCAATTTCTACCACTTCATCTTGAACTTCCTCCTCCTTGTCACTATGTTCCAC
This sequence comes from Trichopus zeylanicus subsp. travancoricus, assembly GCA_005019695.1. Classification (NCBI taxonomy): domain Eukaryota; kingdom Viridiplantae; phylum Streptophyta; class Magnoliopsida; order Dioscoreales; family Dioscoreaceae; genus Trichopus; species Trichopus zeylanicus. The sequence goes on from RXID01014711.1 coordinate 32,147, forward strand.
CATCTGTACAAAGGTGAAAAGAAACACACAAACATGGAGAATCCAGTTCACTTCTTCAGCACAAATATGATGAAAAAAGAAAATGAAAATGCAGAAAAAGAAAATGAAAATGCAGTCCTTTTTGTCTATTGACCCAACTCAAAAACCTATTCCCAATACAGAAGTCACAGGTATCTAGCAAGTGTCATGAAAGAAATATAGGGTTGCTCTATGGAACTCTCTCCATGTTACAGAAAAGAACAACACTGAACCATGATCTGTGAGATGCCCACAGAACAACTTAAGCTTGAATACTGCACTACTAGTTTTTTTTTCCCTGTTTTTAAAAATATATAATGCTGCACTAACTAGTTAGAAACAAAATTGCATTCTTTGATGCCTTGCACATTAATCACTGCCAAGCCTAACCCATTTATAGTCAATAGCAGTTAGGTCAAGCTTCAATCTTTCCAGAAATCTAGGTTCAGTTTGAAGGTTGGCAGGCAGCCCTTATATGCTAAACCCACTGGCCAGACCAGCCATTTGACCATCATACATAATCAGGAATGGTGAGATGCAGCTTGGAAGGTAATATGGCAACAATGCTTAATTCCACTTCAGGAAGAAAATTTTGAGAGCCAGCAAGGAGAGAACAAGTGCTAAAAGTATGTGATAGGTAACATTTTCATCAAGCATTACCTTTGTTTGAAAGAGACTAAGCAAGCTGATCAGCAAACTAACGGTCAAAATGGATACCATCCACAATGAATCACATACAAGCAAGCACTTCCTCAAGATGTATGGACAGAATAAAGAACAAACTGTCTATAAGCAATTGAACTCTTTTGGTGAAACCTATCCATAAGAATATGTACTCATGTTTTTAGCAAAACCAGTGGTCTCAACACCTCAAAGCAACTAGTTCTTGGCCCCATTACCAGTCCCTGTTATACTTTATTCTTTACAACCTTCCTCCAATTAATGCAGGCCTACTACAATCAAAGGTTCTTGTTCATTCAGAAACTTTGACTGATACAAAAACAGAATCGTCGCTACTAAAAAACATGAAAAAAGGGAAAACATACCGTATGCCCAGAATCCCCATTTTCTAGAGGTATTTCTGCATCACTAGTGTGCATATGTTTGAAGGCCTCAACAGGATTGATGTGCTTCTCAGAATGGCTTAGATATTCCTCAGCAGCAGGATAGTCACCTCTCCTTTAGTACAAAACAATTGAAAACAGCACATATTTACATCAGTTTGATATTAACTCGCTGCCAGCTTATTAAGTAAATGCTGCCAATCAAACAAAAGAAAAGCACACAGATATGCACCTTTTATGGGCAAGATTAGATTCAACAGCAAGCGCAACCTGCCAATCCTCAAATAAATTCGGGTACTCCCCTGGATCAGCCAAAGATTCTGCAGCCTTTGGGTTGACCTTTAAAATTGCAATGAGAAGCATAAGTAAGCACGGAATACCATCAGATGAAAGAATACCAAGCAGTGAAGCAGAAACAAATCAAGAAACTATGCCAAATGTTTCTCAGCTTCAACAGGTTATAATAGCCCATGCACAAAAGGGCGTACAATGCAATTGTTGAAAGGGAAATGAACCTTGTTAAGATTATTTTTCCAAATAGACACTATCTCAGATACTTTGCTTGGAAGAAATGACCGTGCCATTAGTGCAGCTTCCGGTATACGATTGCTGTAAAAGAGTTTTATAACAATGTCATCAGCAAAGACTGTGTATATGATTCAAGTAGTTCTCACAGAAACTAGTTCTTAAGTGAAGCATATTCTTGACCACCAAAAGATAAAAAAAAAATTCAGTTCAGAATATCCAATAGCTCACCTATCCACCAAAAGCTGAAGACAATCCTCCAATTTACCCAACAAAAATAAACAAACAAAAGCAACATTATTTTTTCCTTGTTCCCTAGCTAGAGCTGAGAGGCTGGAAATTCCTTCAGCATAACCCAATGATGAGTAAAGAAGTAGCAAGCCACTCAGATCCATTGCTTTCAGTAAACACTCCTCAGCCAACATCAACTACACAAAAAAAAATAAATAGTGAACTGAATTGCTAGATAACACTTGATAATATTTACTAATTATTCAGGGGTTGAGGTAAAGAGCATATGAGAAGTAACTGAATCCTAATTAACACCAATGTATGAGAAACTTGCTCCACTTACAATAGAGATCGCAATCAGTTCAACAGTCTTAACAAGCTCTCTGAGCTCTAGTAATCAATTTTCAATTTTAAGTAACCAATATTTAAATTTGACCAGCACTACATAACTTTAACAGTTATGTATGAGAAACTTGCTCCACTTACAATAGAGATCGCAGTCAGTTCAACTGTCTTAACAAGCTCTGTGAGCTCTAGTAATCAATTTTCAATTTTAAGTAACCAATATTTAAATTTGACCAGCACTAGAAAACTTTAACAGTTATATGGTTATGCATGGTTAGAGGAGAAGAGTATGTAGATAGCAAAAATCAAATAAGTTCCACTTGATTGACCAAAAACATGCTTCACTAGCTGTGAACATATCAAATAGCTCAACTGTCTTCAGGAACTCTAAGAGCTCTAATTGTAACTCTTGAATTAACAACATGTGAAATCTAGCCTCAGTGTTTGCTCAACTATGTGGGGATTTGGGATACCACAAGACAGTATATTGAGTGTTGCTAGCCAAAGCAAACGTTGCTATGGAATGAAGTATAAGGCCTTTTTGACCCACTAGGAAAAATAAAAGATTCATTTTTGCCTAAGACATTCACTCTCTTTTTCATTCACCTCATATTTCTGAGGCCTGAAGATTTTCTTAAGAGTCCCTCCTTATACTTGCTAAATCATTATTTATACTTCCATTTCCTTGTCAGATTGAATGTTTTTCTGTCGCAGCAAGATGCAGTCCCATCAGGATTCATTTGCAAAAGCAAATTGGGATTTTGAAAGACCTATTGTGAAATCTTATTATTGAAGTACCTTTCCAGTTGACATAGCAAGTTCTCCCAATTGCTTCCATTTAGATTCACTCTGTACTTCAATAGCAATTGCCTGTACAGATATTATGATAATATTGGTCATTCAAATCATTTTTCAATAAAAAAAAAGATAAAAGAAAACTAAGAAAAGAAAAAAAAAACAATCACTATAACATGGCATAATACAATATTACCAAAGCACAAATTTTATCTAACATGATAGTGTTGGGTATGAAAACTCTCTAGTTTGAAAGGCCTCTGAAAAAGGAAATGATATCCATTTAATCTCTGTTAGGTTGTCAACAAACTCAAAAGGTTGATGCAGACCTACCCACAGCAAATTTGGCAAAGGAGATTCTTATTACAAGTTCACAACTTACAGAACCTAGGCTAACTAATGTGCTGCCATTTGAAGGTTGAACTTCATTCAACCTCCAATAACCACCAAGTATGCAGACAGAATTCAAGCAGTATGATAGAGGAAAAAGGCCCCTGGTGCAGATGAGTTGCATTCCCCACCCAGGCATGCAAATTGGACAGCGAATGAGAGAAGGAATTAGAAACACTATATTCTATATCATAGACCAGAGTAATTTACCTTTGCAATGTCTAGTCTCCCAAGCTGTATGGATAAGTCAAATTTATAGTTGGGATCTGTAGCTACTTCCAGAGCATCCTCTAGCATTCCACGAGACTCAAGGAAGTGAGCAACACTACAGAATAATAATTGTCAAGGCAAAATGGTCGAGAAAACGTAAATACTTGCTATCTTAAAAGCAGAAGCCACAATACGGGTCAAAAAGGAAGTTTGCAAGGAGCTTAGCTCAAATATATATTTCCAATAACCAGGAAGATCCATAGGAAATTGTAATAAGATTATACCTATTATGATGCTCCTTGGGAATTGCAGGTAAAACTTCCTTTGCACGGTCCAGATCGCCACGCATGACAAGAGTTTTATACTCAATCAAACCAAGAAGCAAGGTGTATCCCATGACACTGCAAAGAGAAAAACATTTTAGTAATGAGCTCATAATCAATAAAATATGAATTTTCTGGGGGTGAGTTTCTAACTTACTTGAACTCCTTATCAATCAGATATACCCGACTTTGACTAGCAAGATAACCCAACAAGTACATAGGACGATCCAAATGGAACATGGTTGTAACCTACAATAAATAGACAAATATTTACTAGAACCATTTTTGACAGAACAAGTATTTGCTAAAACTGTTCTTATACTGCATGTGCCAACAAGTCAAAAAACAAAACTATATATATAAATATTACCTCCCCTCCAACACAATAATTCAGTCGTGAAGAAGAGTTATTGTAAATGAAACAGTCTCCAACCCATATTCCTGTCCGGACCCGCTCATTTATTTCATGAAGAAGCTCAAATGCATCCTCAATACCTTGCTCATCCATGGACTTCCCACTTTCTATAGAAGAAGAAACAATGTCTCTCTGTAGAAAAGAGTCCCATATTAATCCCCAGATCAAAACATGTTGGCAAAAAGACACACATGCACAATTTTAAATTCATGCATAGAAAAACATGTTTGCAAAAATTATAAAATAAGAAAATATGGAATGAAAATGTGAGAAAAATCCTGAACATACATTGTACTTTAGAATATAGAATGATGTATCACTAGCAATCGCCAAAAGGTCACCACTGTCAGCCCAATAGAGGTTCTAAAAAGAAAGAGCAGCGGGTAAATAGTTAATTGAACATTCATGTAGATGGAAAATGGTAGAAAGGATAAAAGTTGAGAAGCAGACTCACTTTGACATTGACATCAATGCGGCGTATTAACCTGCACTCAGCCCAATCATAAAAGCAGATAAAATCATTGGAGCACATTGCAAGTAAAGTTCCACCAAAAACTCTCTCCGCAGAAAAGGTTGGTCGAATACTCTTCTTCTCCTGATAACCATCACAAGCATCAAGCTTAGTTTCATCCCTAAATGACATTTAGGAAATTGCTTTTAGTGGCTGCAGGCTATCATAATCCGAAAGAAGATCATCGCCCTTTCAGAACTGATAAGGAAACCATGGAATACTTTGTGTCCATGTGAATCCAACATCCAGACAGATAAAAAGTTAAACAGCAAAAGAAAACAATGAACAACGATAGCATGGAACCAACAAGAAATTGCATATAGATAAAAAGCCATCAGAAGTACATCATGGGAAAATAATAAATAAATTGATATGGAGTGCATGTGCCCATGTGTATAGTACAATAGGAGAAATCATGTTTAGGTTTTCTGGAAGTGTTCCAGTGATCATACTGCAGAATAGACAGGACTGAACTAAAACCTGGAATGTCTTGCTGAAAATCTTTATTCTTGATGTACTTTCCCTGACTGCATATTCTCCATCAGAAGACCAGACAAATTCCAATGCAGATCCAAAAGATCTATTTCTCCATGCTAAAGCTGTATATATAATATATTCACCATCTCCACAAACAACCACAAATCTTCCATTTGGATTATGCTTTAAGCTCTGAAAATAAAAGAAAACAGCTCTATCCATTAGCGTTCATCAGAAGGTGAAAACCACATGCAAAAAATCATCTAGACTTAATTTTTAAGAGACAAGCAGGAAAAAATAAATTCATGCAGCAAAAGAAAACATAAATGTAGAACATATATCTGCTAAACATCTTGAAAATGCATACCTGTGGGTAAAGATCACAGCTCCCCAACTCCTTCACAGCGAGTGGAAGTCGTTCCCCATCAGCAACCTGCCCAACAAAGGAGCATTAATTTCTCAGTTCAAATCAACTCAAAGCAATCTAATTAAACTTTTTCCATAATATCTTAACATTCTCAAACCTCAAAGTCAGATCCCACTGTCTTAATGTTCACTGTTTGAATTTCATTATGCTTTGCCCATATGATTTTTCCACTACTGTCCATACTAGCTACCGGTACTTCACGCCCAATTTTTATCATTATTGTCCCTTCATCATATCCAATTACCACCCTGCAGAATACAGTATCATGAGGGTTGAGCACAAGCATGCATCTACTGTACTATATTCTAATAGATTTGGATTAATAACCACATTGGCAGGCTTATTAAAAGGGATCAAACATCTCATTCTGAATGGCAATTGACCATGTCAGTGACTACTTTGTAGACTCTTCTATGGTTGGAACAAAAGCAAGGGGAAAATACTCTAAAGAAGGACAGCTGCATTCACCTTCGTGAGCCTTTCATATACCCTAAAGCCCAAACGCGTTCCAGACCATAATTCAGTGTGTTCTCAAGCCTGTATAGAGGAAAAAAACACTAAGGAACATCCAACCAACCAACAACTCATAAATTTTAACATACTTATGATTACACACCAAGGAGAAACATCAGAGCATCTCACTCAATTAAATGACGTAAACTAAAATGAAATTGTATCTAACGCTTTGTAACAGGATATAAAAGCAAATGACAGAAAAGAGTCTACATTCACAGAGAGATATAAAATAACAACATTTTTTTGCTCAGACTTGTAAACATGTATTCCTTATTTTGCATGGACCAGTAAGCAGGACATAAAACACTGCCATGAATAGGTTTTTATGCAGCCTAATAAATTCTGTGGATCATTCAATAGAACAACTAAGCATCACTTACCTATATGTAGTAGAATGCCATATGCGAACTGTTCCATCCTCCGAACCTGTAAGTATTATAGGAAGATCGGGATGGAAACAGACAGCTGAAACATTATGAGTATGGCCTTCTAGTGTTTGAACACAGCTCTTGGTTTGGTAATCCCAGACCTGATTCCACAAAATTTTTTTACTCAACAAGCTGAAGACAAGAAAACAAAGAAACCCAGCAATGAATAGATAAAAGCTACCTTTGCTGTCTGATCATCAGAACCTGTTATCAAATATGGCTTATCACCACCAGTGAAGTAGTCAACACAGTTAACACCTTTTGAATGGGCATCTAATGTAAAGTTTGGGTCAGGAGAACCAAGATTCCAGATCTGAAAAGACAGAAACATTGTTGATGAACAGGACTCATGAAAATATCAACAAATATGAAAATTAAATGAAAAATTGGTGTTGCAATGGAAACAATTTTGACCTTTATTGTGCGATCAAGTGAGGCACTTGCAAAAGTGTTTGTGTCTTTTGGGTTAAAAGTGACTTGCATCACATAATGAGAATGCCCCTCAAAAATTTGAGTGCACATCCAACCCTTGTCCCAGTCCCAAAGCTTTATCAACATGTCATCAGATGATGACAACACATATGGAAGGGTTGGATGAACAGCAACACATCTGATATAATCTGTGTGTGCCTCAAATACTTTAACCTTGTCCATTGTGTTATAATTGTACACACGAATGAACATATCATCCGCCCCAGCCACAATCCATTGTTTGCGAGCTATAAATTTTGCTGACCGTACTGCAAAATTGGGTGGCATAAAGCAAGGTGCACTCCAAGCATTAAAATCATTTAAAAGTGAAAGAAGAGCAAGTAACAGTACCTGGCAGATCAGTGACCTCAAAAGAATTAACCATAGTCTGCAACGAGTTAACAAGTTGAAAACTAATTAGTACATAACCAAAGAAGGCAGAATAATTAATTAACAAACAATTCAAAACCAAGCAGATGAAATTCCCAAAACAACAATAAACAACAGTAAGCATAATACACAGATTTTCTGACGATAACATGCAGATACACATAACATCTTATTTTGGATTAAACATCACCTAAACCTCCTAACATAAAAGTATTAATCAGACCTTTCTTATAAACAACAACAAATATCTTGACTTTCTGCAAATCTAAAGAAGTCACTCACTTGCGATTGATAGTCCCAAATGCAAACAGTTCCAGAGTATAAACTTGCAAGAAGCCTGCATTAGAAAGATGCCTCAAAATTATGCCTCCTAAACGCTCTGCTAAAATTTTTCAACAAATTAACCACCAACTAAAGTGCTAGTACATTACTTACCATGGCTCCGATGGATGGAGATCTACAGCCTTTACTCTTTCTGATCTTTGAGCAAGCTTTCTCTGATCCAGCTCAACAAATTACAGAATCAAAATAAAATCCAAATCTAATTCGCGCAACAGATAACTCACAAGATCCCTCAAGACAAATAAACTAAAAAAATTCAATCAAAAAGTACCTTGATTTCTAGTCTGAGAGGCTGCAATTACCGCCACGAGCACATAAGCAAGGAAAAAGAATACAAACAAAACATCGTCAGCAGCTGCCTAAGATCCAGATCTCATAAAAATCCAATCAAACACGAGATCCAAGCTTAACTCTCAAACCATAATTCGAAAATGCAATCAAATCCGACAAAAATCAAACCAAATCTCAAGCTGAACAATAATTCACGGCAGATCACAAATCAGCGTACCATGTTTCCCGCTCAAAAAAAGGGCGCAAATCCGGATCGAATGCGGAGGAGAGATCCGGCGGTTGAGAAGCGCCGAAGCCCTAGAACGAAGTCTTTCTCGGAGACGGAGGCGGAGACGGGAGGGCGGAGAGGACGTTCCGCGAAGGCTTTATCCCAACAGAATGACGCCGGGGACGAAATACGTTGCTCGAGGGGTTTTTGTTTAATAATTTTTTTTCCCCGAATGTTGTTTTCCGTTATCAAAAAATTTTTAGAGAAAATTATTTAATTTTAGAGAAATTATCAAAAAAATTTTGAACTTTTTTGAAATTTCTCATCAATCCCTTATATGTTTTAAAATTTTTATCAGCTCCTGACAATTTTTAGAAAATTTTTTATCAAACAATGGCTTGTGTTATTATGAATTTATAAAAAATTATCTATTATCACTATTAATAAAAAAATCATTCGTTTTATATTATAAATTTATAAAAAATCACTTTGATTAAATATATCCAAAAAATATTTTATTTTATTTTAATTTTATTAATCAAAATTAATATAAAAAAAGTTAAAGTATCAACTAAAAAAATTATTAAATTAATATTAAAAATTATTTTATTCTCATTTATGTGAAAGATCAATTGTTCAATATTATGAAATTAGAAATTTAGAATTCGAATTTGTTAGACTAGTTGTCCTTAATTATGAACCAACTATCCAAAATAAAACTAAATAAAAATAATCTATTTTTTATATTGATTTAATTGGTAAAATAAATTAAAATTAAATATTTTTTGAATGTTTTAATTGAGGTGATTTTTTGTAAATTTATAATATAAAATGAGTGATTTTTTGTTAATAGTGATAAGTTGAGTGATTTTTCTTAAATTTATAATTAGTTAAGTGATTATTTGTTCAAAATTCTTTTTAAAATTTAAAACCAGCCCTAGAGCAATTAACTGTTAAATAAAAAAATAAGTTTATCATTATTTATAAATATTTTACTTTATATATATAAATTTTACTCTATATATAAACACTTTAGTTCATATATAAAATCAAGTATTTAAATATAAAAATTATAACATTTATAAATAATGATAAACTTATGTTTTATTTTAAAAAGTTAATTATTTTAGGGATTGATTTTGAATTTCAAAATTTTTTAAAGAGTGATAAGAAATTTTAAAAATAGGAGGGAATGATTAGAAATTTTATAGTAATTTTTCCTTAATTTTATTACATTTTATTCTCAAAAAATGGTTTAACATGAAATTAATGAAAAATCTCTTTACTGCAATGGGCTTCTTGCTTGTCAATAGCAAATGGGCCGAAGGCTATGAATCCCAAACCAAACCAGGTTTAAGTATTGATGAAAAAAATGAAGCTAAAAAATAAAGTCTCTATGAAAACAGGAGAATTTAAATGATTGGGTCATCACACCCTTACATGTGATATCTTGGATGGTCAAAATATACTAGTTTACACACATAAGTGTACTTGGCCATTCTTCCCACTTCAACAACCACCGCCCGTTTGAAAAGGTGAAGCATGGACACTGTCCTCGCATTGCACACAAGAAATGAAGAGATAGTTGCCATGAAAGAAGAAAGGAAGTGCAGGCTGCACAGTGGTGTCAACTCCATAGACTGCAAGACCTAGTAAGTGTATCTGGCTCATCAGACAAACACTTGCCATGATCATTGCTCAAGCAACCACGAGAGGTTCAAAATTGAAGGATGTGGCCTTTGATTGAGTGCAACTCATCATTGACCAACATTCTAGCCACTTCAAAGTCCAACAAAGAAGAAAAGGGATGAAGGAGAAGACTTGCCTTTCCACTGAACGCATTCTATCAGTAGCATCATCGAATGAGCTTAGTTTCTCATCGCAATGAGAGCTACGAGGACTCGAATTTTGTTCTGAGTGACAGTAATGAGAAGATAGTCTACAAGTAGCCATTAGCTGTTTACATGCTAGTTGTTAGGTTTTTTTTCTAATTCAAATATGGAAACTTAGCAGCTAAACCCTAAACCCTAGCACACACAGTGTATAATATAGGATTGCTATGCAATGCATTTCTCTAGAAATACAGAAGCCATGTCCTTGTCATGACTACCTTGATAGTATGGATTGTGGAGACGAAGATTACGACAATAGTGGCAGATGGTTGGACTGTAACTTGATCTATTCATATCGATATCAACCGAAACCGATTTAAAAACAATAGTGATTCGTGTTTTTCACATGTAGCACTACTGTATGTGGTGATGGCCTATGATCCGTCCATCTCAAACATGGAAGATGCCCTTCTTCGGCATCAAGATGGATATTGAAATTATCCTTAATCCAAAAAACAGAACACTTTTGAAATTATCTTGTATTTCACACATCATTTAATGAAAGAAGGAGAAAAAAAGCGTGAAGTTTTATGATTCAAAGGGTTAGACGTGTCTCTCGTGCATGAAAGGTGATACGCTTATCTTAAGCCAATAACTAAAAGTAAAATCCACTAACAAAGAATCACGTTTCATGAAACCCAAGATTGCATCTTTATCGTTCCTTCTTGCCAAGATTGGAATGTGAGAGTAAAAGAACAAGGAATTCACTAGATAGAAGTACTGTTTGATCTCAAAAGGCAAATGTTGCAAGAAAACTATATTTAAGACGAAAAAGTTTGCAACCTCTACCATCAAAATTCTTTCTTCTATGGTTATTGTGTGCACTATTCTCTAATAATTATGTGACAAATTTGGTCGAACGCTATACAACATTCTTTTCCAACAATGATGACAACACATGAATCGGGATCCGGTGGACCGATGTTTGGATTAGAAGGAGTATTCTAAAACAAGGGCCAAGTCAACCAGGTGGAGCCATCGCTTTGAATTATCCCACATTGTTTAACAGGAAGCACTTTCACTTAGTTTCATGGCCACCCACAACAAAGTGCTAGTTTATAACACAAAGCTTGGCTCATCATTATCGACCTAAAAACAAACAAGGGGTAGTGTTCAAAGTGTGTGGGTTCTTTGTATATCTCTGAAGCCTCCTTCTAAAGTTTTGAATTGTCCATCTCTTCCTTGCAAAGGAGAGGATGCCTTCTAAAGAGAAGTCAATTCAATTACGATGAAGCTTGAAGAAAATATTAGTAGAAGTGAAGGACATTCCGGGAATATGCAGTGAGCACTACAGGGTGTTGTGTTAGTACAATACGACTGAATAGGTTCATCAAAAATCAAGCTGATCCTAGTCTAAATTTGTTTGTTTGAATCCATAGAGACCGGGTAGTACATGAGGATGAAGGTGTCCAAGTGGACACTGGCATCAGCCGTATTTGGGCCCTTAAACTTTGGCTTGATGTGCCTATGTGGAAGAACACTTGTAAGGAGATTCCTTGTATTTTGATGTATCATCATCAACCATATATCTAAATCGGAATGTGAGTTGTTTAAATTTAACTATATTTGAATCAAAGTCGGAACTTTATAAATTCATCAAGTCCCTCCTACCGGTGCGTAAAGGATAAACTCAAGAAAGGGACTACAAAATTTTACTATTTGAGTAAGCTCAAAAAGCTATCAGACTACCATCGCTCGGATCCCTACCCCGATGAAGGAGAGATGTTTCGTTGGTTTTACTAAGGTAGAGAGGCTTGGTCCATCACACAATGCTAATATAATTGTCTTGTACTCCATCTTCCCATTAGATGACAAATGAGCTTCACACAGCGGTACAAAAAATTAGATGAAATTTTATAACTACCTTTGGGCTAATCCATCAGAGAACCCGAGTTAGATCATCTCAACTCAAGAGTCAAGTTTCACACTTCATACATAAGTAGATGAGGTCTAAGAAGCAAGAGGTCTCTCCCTTTTCTTCTCGTTCTCCTTCATTGTTTAACACTTGCACCTGCAACTCAGGTGATTCTCTTTCACCTCTTGTCAAACTCTTGTCTTCTTCTTCTTCGTTCACGGAAGAAGATGTCTAGCTTACCCATTGGAGCCTTTTCAATAGAGATTTTTGTCAGATAGATAGCTTATGGTGTTGAGTGCAAAAGCTAAACGTTAGTTGGAGATGAAAATAGAGCTTATCTTAACCTAAAATCAACGGGGGCCAACATATTTCCCTCCAACTTTTTCAACGATTAAGTTAGTTTTGAAAGAAGGCACGAGTGAAGGAAAATCAAAGAGTAGATATTTTTTTAGAGAAAAAAATTGCATATCTAACAGGAGAACATTGGATGTTTTTCATACGCAAGGGAGTGCTCCCTTGCAATGGTAACTTCTTTCTTCGTCTAGGATCATGGTTATTGATTGCTATAAGTTGTACCACTAAATATCGATATTCACCATAATTCATGATATAGAAGAAAAACAGAAAAGGAAAAAAATAGCACACAAGAGATTTATGTGTCGAAGACGATCCAAAGGATATTGTATTGATGAGAAAAGGAAAAGAAAATTACAATGATGTAGGCGAAACTCCAATATCATCAACTCTCACAAGAGACTACGTAGTCTAGTCGTCACAAGACGTTTTGAGAGTATTGATCTATGTCTCTCTCTTACTCTATATCGAAATTCTTACATGAATAGGGTATTTATAGATGTGGCCTAACTGTGTTTGAGTCAAAGTAGAAGATTGACTCAAATAAGACTTCTACTAATTTAAGTATTCTAGTAGAAGATAAATTCAGATAAGGATTAGGCCCACTAAATTACTTTCTAATATAATTAAGACTTTCCGGAAAATCCGGATTCGAGACACAATTAAGCTAACAATCTCTATTTTGGCTCGAATCCTCTTATTCTTTGAATTCGAATCTTCAATAGATGTTTTTACCATTACCTTATGGAGCAGAATCAACGACCTTGAATATTGATCAAGTCCAAATAGAGTTTGAACTCATCAATCAGAATCATCTTCGTCAATATATCTGCAGGATTTCTTGAAGTTTGAATCTTTTGTAAAGAAATCTCACCGTCTTCAATAATGTTCCAAATAAAAATCAGACATCTATATATTTTGATCTAGTGTGATACATTAAAATCTTCGCAAGGTGTGTGACGCTCTGACTGTCGCAAAAGATATGGAGAATATTTTGAGAAAAATCAACTTTATTTGTCAATCCTTTTACCCATAGAGCTTCTTTGACGGCTTTTGTAGCTGACATATACTTAGACTCTGTTATAAATAATGTCACAGTTGACTGTAAGGTACACCTCAAACTAATAGGTCCTTCACAAAGAGTGAAAAGATAACCAGTGAAGAATCGTCGTTGATCAAGATCTCAAGCATAGTCTAAATCGATGTACCCAATAATTTTGGCCTCTTGAACTGTGTTCCTGTCGAAACATAAGCCAATATTATTGTAAACAAAATTTTTCTTGTCTTCTTGGATAAATTCTTTAGGCTGTTACATAAAAAATATGTTCTTCTAATTCTCCATGCAGAAAGGTAGTTTTGACATCAAGCTGTTCTAACTTAAGATTATGAAAACCAACTAAAATAAGTAGAAAACGAATAAACATGTGTTTAACTGTAGAAGAAAATTTCATTAAAGTTAACACCCTCCTTTTGTGAATATCCTTTTGCAACTAAATGAATCTTGAATTTAATACCATCTATCTCAGATAAATCATCTTTCTTTTGAAATACCCACTTACAACCAATTGCTCTTTTACCTTCTGGTAATTTTACCAAATCCTAAGTATAGTTCTTTTGAAGGGAATTCATCTCTTCATTCATAACAGCTTACTATTGAGAAGAATTTTTATCCTGCACTGCTTATTTATAGGAAGAAGAATCACCATTGTCAGTAACTAAAGCAAAAACTACCATATCTTCAAAATCATACCTTTCAGGCAACTCTATGTTTTTTTGAGATCTTCAAAATGAAGTCTTCTCAAAAATTTGATTCTTAGAATTTTCTTGAGAGTTGGACATACCCTGAATATCTTCTTCTGAAGGAACTACATGCTCCACTTCCACTTGCATTATATCACTGGAACCTTTCTTGAGAGATTTTAACATAATATTTTCATCAAATATTACGTCTCTCTCAATAATTACATTTGAAATAATAGGATCCCACAAATGATAGCCCTTAACATCTTTGGTATAACCTAGGAAAATACACTTTTTGTAACGTGTATCTAACTTATCCTTAACAACATGCACATAAGCAGGGCAACCAAAAATCTCTAAAGAAGAATAATTTGCAGGTTGATTAGTACATACTTTTTCAGGAGTCTTATAATTAATGACTGTCTGAGAAGAGCGATTCATAATAAAATATGCTGTATTGACTGCTTCTGTCCAAAAATCTTTGTCAAGATTAGTTGTACTGAGTATACTACGTGCTTTCTCCAACAAAGTTCTGTTCATCCTTTTAGGCACACAATTTGTTGAGGTTTCCTGTGATGGTAAGTGGCGTTCAATGCCTTTATCTTCACAGAATTTGAGAAACTCTGTTGATTTGTACTTTTCGCTATTATTACTTCTGAGGTATTTGATTTTTTTGTCAGTCCTTTTTTCAACTGAAATTTTTCACTGTTTGAAAATAGAAAACATTTCGACTTTGTGATGCAAAAAATAAATTCACGCTTTTCTGAAAAAATCATCAATAAAACTGACAAAATAACGAACACTAGATTTTGATGGAATAGGAGAGCACCACACATCAAAATGAATATAATCAATTAAGCCTTTAGTACAATAAGTACTAGTGTTAAACTTTACCTTAGATTATTTACCATAGAGACAATACTTGCAGAAATCTAATTTGCATGAGTTAAGGCTTTTCAGTAATTTTCTTTTGTTGAGCTCACTTAAACCTTACTCACCCATATGACCGAGACACATATGTCATAAGTGGGTCATATCAGAAGAAGTCTGAGAAATTATTGCATTACATTTAACGCTTTTTCCTACTAACTCATACGAATTTTCATGCTTTAGGCCCTTCATCACTATCAATGAGCTTTTAACAACCTTAAAAACTCCACGTTCAGCAGAATACTTATAACCAGTAGAATCCAAAGCACTCAAAGAGATCAAATTCTTTTTCAAATCAGGAACATGTCTAACGTCAGTAAGAATTCTAATAATATTATCAAACATCTTAATTTTGATTGTTCCAATTCCAACAGTTTTGGATGGATTGTTATTACCCATCAAAACTAAACCACTATCATAGAACTTATAGTTTTCAAACTAATCCTTATTAGGACATATGTAATAAGAACAACCAAAATCAAAAATTCAAATATCATGATAACGATCAAAATTAGAACTAATATAGAGAACATTACCATAATCATCATCAGAACTTCCTTCAACAACTGACACTTGTTCTTTGGCTTGCTTTTTAGATTGAGATTCTCTTTCTTTCTTTACTTTGAGCTTCCAATACTCTTTAATTACATATCTCATCTTCTTACAATATTTGCAGTTTATTTTTTTGGATTTGGATCTAGAACGACCTGTTTTTGATCTTTCTTTGGTACGACCTCTGACAATCAATGTTTCTAAGTGTAACACATCCCTTTTAATCTTTTTTAAATATTCATTAGATAGAAGAGCAACAGAAATATCGTCAAATTTCAAATCCTTACTATATATGAGAGTAGTCTTCATATTCTCAAGAGAAGGAGGTAAAGACGATAATAAAATAATTGTCTTGTCTTCAGATTTAATTTTAACATCAATGCTTAACAATTGAGATACCAATTTATTGAAAGCATTAAGATGATCAACTATATTCATATATTCTCTCATTCAAAAATTGAAGAGCTTCTACTCTAAGTAAACTCGATTTGAGATAGACTTACTCATATATTATTTCTCTAGCTTTTTCCGCAGCTCTGAAGGTGATGTTTCATCAAGAAATGGATAGAGTACCTCATTGGTGAGACTGAGCATGATTGTGCTATGTGCACTAGCTTTCTGATTTTCCCAGACACTTTCGGTGATATCTTCAAGTTTGACGTCCTTGAATGTGTTTTTCAACTCTTGTTGAGTAAGAATTGTAAGAATTCTTGCTTGCCAAATAGGAAATCTTTACTTTTCATTGAATTTCTCTATATCGAACTTCGTAGTATATATGTTGAACCAATCTCTGATCCCACTTGTACCGCTAAATATCGATATCCACCACAATTTACAATGTAAAAAAAGAACAGAAAAGAAAAAAAATAGCACACAAGAGATTTATATGTCGAAAATGATCTAAAGGATATTATATTGATGAGAAAAGGAAGAGAATTACAACGATGGAGGTGAAACTCCAATATCACCAACTCTCGCAAGAAACTAAATAGCCTAGTCGTCATAAGGCATTTTTAGAATATTGATATATGTCTCTCTCTCACACTCTATATCGAAATTCTTATATGAATAGGGTATTTATAAATAGGACATAACTGTGTTTGAGTAAAAGTAAAAGATTGAGTCAAATAAGACTTTTACTAATTTAAGTCTTTTAGTAGAAAATAAATTCAAATAAGCATTAGGTCTACTAAATTACTTTCTAATATAATTAAGACTTTTCAAAAAATCTGAATTCAAGACACAATTAAACCAACAATAAGTGATGATGCTCACTTCTTGACCGAAATGAATTACGATCTAGCTAGTGTCAAGAGTAACCTTTTTCGTGTGAATTGTCTGATCTAGGAAGCAAATAAGAATCTTGATATTACGTGTAGTAATTTTTATGATTCGAGTATTAACTAAAATAGTCAAAACACTTATATATATTATTAACATTATCTATAAATTTTTAAAGTTTAATGTTTTTGAAAATTAGATTTAAGCCGAGCCATCAGCTGAGCGTGGCTCATTTATACTCCTAGTTATAACTAACCAATATGGCCACTACTTAAATAAAATGAACACTTTCGTTCGAGCTTGAGTCTAACTCGAACCGGCAATTCTGTAATTGAGCTGAGGTCGCTCGATTACGCCTCCTCAGGACATACATTGACAGCTTGTGGGAATGGAGTCAAATGCACGCAAAACAACTGCGGGACAACTTGCGCGCGACACATGCTCACAGAATCTAATCCTTCAATCGTAACCTCAACATGGGAGGCGGAGGGAGATTCCGATCGGGCGGCGGAGACCCGGCAACGGCAGGCTCGAAGCCAGAAAAGAATGACGTCCAATTCTGGTTGGTTCAGAAGGATAACATGTGGCTTTGATTCGCTTGGCTGGTTGCTTTCTATCTCTGCATCACGCAACCATTGGCTGCCATCAAAAGTTTCAGAGTCCGGGACGATTCCATTTGCGAGATATTTGCGACTCGCCGCGTTTTTTTCCGATGATTCTCGCCAGCAACATCTACTTCTTTCAGGTTTTTTTTTTTTTTTTTTTTTTTTTTCGATTTCAATTTGGAGCCTCTGGTTTATAATAAGAGCACTAACCGCTGCAATAACAAGTTGGAAACCTCCGTTTGTTGCTTTTCGTTGTTATATTTTATTTCGGAAAACTTTCCAAATTTGTAAGGGCAAGTATGTCATTTTATGTTTCATTCGCGGCTGAAAGGACGAAATTGCAAATAGCGGATTTGAAGGGTATAGATGCAAATTTGACGAATATTAAATTGTACATGGGAAAGAACCTTTGTATGTATTACTTCTCCCACTTAATTAATTTCCACTAGAAAATTATGCATGAAAACATAAACCAAAGTATCTCCATAAATTGCTCATTTTACTTCCTTGATCATGTCCCTGCATTAAAAGAGTTTTGAGGTTTTTTTTTTTTTTTGACATGAATAATTCCCCAAACAACTGTTCTAAAAAAAGCCTCAAAGATCAAAACTATGGACTATGGCCATAAGCATTTTCTTTTTACTCAGAAAAAAAAAAGCCAATCAATCAAATCAGCAGGAGTTGAGTTTACATGAAAGAGAGTAGGATAATCTCTTATTAGGAGAAGTGTAGCAGTCATTTGGTGCAATGATATCCCTACCCCCATACCACTGTAAATGCAATTAGGTCTTGCTAAGAATAAATTTTCTTATTTTCTGACAGAGAAACCAAAGTTCAATTTCTGCACAGATGGATGGAGAATTCTTAGCTATTATTTCATTATAGACAAGAGAAGCGGAATTCGGAAACCTCTGAAGTAAACAGGTTGACCAAATTCAAACACTTTCAGTTGGACTAGATCATTAGTCACTTGAGTGTGGATCTGGGGAGGATTTGCTGTGTCAGTTAGGCAGTTCAATAGTTTGGTGGACTGGCGTCAAAAAAGTGTTCCAATATTCAAACATCCCGGCCCACTTTTGGACCTGATGATAAAGAACCACGTATTTAGGTCCAACAATTACAAAAAAGCAGATTTTTGTGCATCCCGCGTAGCAAAATTTTCCTAAACAACATATTTTTGAAGGCAATGCTGTCCTAGTTTGATCAGAGGTTACAATGACAAATCAAAGCACTGAAACGTTCATGGGACAAGTACTTGCACCCAATCAAACAATTTTGCATGCCATTTTCAGGCTTTTTGTCTCAGTCATCTTCCCAGAATTGTATCTTGTAGGTCCAACAAGTCAAAAAGGAATTTTTTACATATATATTTTTACAATTATGTAACGTAGCACAAGTAATCATCCCTCACATTAGTTTCTGTTTCAATCATTTTATCATAATAACTAAATCCTACTTTGCGCTTAACACATGGCAGTTTTTTGTTTTGCCTGTTTGTTAAATTTTGCTTTCTAAGATAAACCATAACATGGAACTTGATTAATGGGCACATTGTGAGGGTCTGTTTTCTCTCTGTTTCTGATTTCTCTCGAGTTATGAAAAAGACCCCTCGTTAAGACCCAAACAGATCGCCATGCTAAAAAATTTCACCATGGCCAATCAGATCAGAGAAGAAATAACTGCAACTATTTTTTTTTTTTTTTTTAAAATGATCACCCATGAGCAAAAACCATAAATGGAGCCCACACCACCACTGCCACCAATATCACTACTCTTACTCTATAAATAGGACTTACCTCCACGCTCTTTCCACAGGCTTTTTGATTCGTATTCCTGTTAGGGTAGTCACTGGTCTCCTCCTCCTCCCCTGCAACAAAAAAGATGGGAGTGAACTCCAACAAAGTAGAAAGCTTCCCACATCCTGCTGACCTTGAATCGGCCATTCCCATCTCTTGCCTTCCAGCTCCACCACCTTTTGAAATTCACAAGGTCTCACTTCCACCAAAGAAGGGTACCTTGCAATCTCTAAAGAAAAGCCTAAGTGAGGTCTTCTTCCCTGACAATCCCCTCCACCAATTCAAAGATCAGTCATCATTCAAGAGGTTTGTTCTTGGCCTTCAGTACTTGTTTCCAATCTTCCATTGGGGTCCTCAATACAGCCTTAAGCTTTTCAAGTCTGATCTGGTCTCTGGCCTCACCATTGCTAGTTTGGCAATCCCTCAAGTAAGCATACCTGCTGGTATCTTCCATTTATAGCAACCATATATGTCATGAAAAGTTCATCAAGAAGCTAAGTTTTGCAGAAAGAACTGTGTCTTTTACTCTTTTTTATTGAATTCTCTAGCAGGGATAGGGAGTTAGAGAAAAATACAGCATCTACTCTAAAAGCTTGTTTGCTAGTACACGAATTTAATACCTGCAAACAAATACAGAATTGTCAGTTTTTATCTTTATAATAGAGTTCCATTGTTTAATGTGTTATTTAAGCACTCGAGAGCTCTGGAAAATGTAATAGTTATATTTGAAACTTTCTTTGAGAAAAAAATTTATTTGAAACTTATTATTGGGACTTGCAAAGATTAATATAAAACACTACAGAAGTTTAATATACATTACTGTACATGCAGGGGATCAGTTATGCAAAGCTTGCAAATTTGCCTCCAGTTATTGGGCTATGTGAGTCACTCAGTCGCACACTCTATCGTGAATGTCGTTTTTTGAAATATTTTCTGATGCATCTTAATGTTTTTGAGCAGACTCAAGTTTTGTGCCACCTTTGATATATGCTGTTCTTGGGAGCTCAAGAGACCTGGCAGTAGGGCCAGTGTCAATTGCATCCTTGGTCATGGGGTCCATGTTAAGAGAGATGGTTTCACCCGACCAGGAACCAACCCTGTACCTTCAACTTGCCTTCACAGCAACCTTCTTTGCTGGAGTATTCCAAGCTTCTCTGGGTTTTCTAAGGTAAAGATTCTTCCTCACAGGAATTATTCTCAAGCCACTAATCTTACGAATTAACCTCTCCTTTAGCAATTTTTTTTCTTTTTTTTTTTTGCATGTACCATATTTCGGTCTACCTCAAGAGTACTTGTCAGTAAAGCAAAAGAGATTCTATCGGGTCGTGGTGCTAATAACATCATTAAATCAATGTCATTGAATTAATTCCTTCAAACTTGATCAATGTTTTTTTGGCCTTGTAGGATGGGGTTCATTGTAGATTTTTTATCAAAGCCAACACTAGTAGGGTTCATGGGCGGGGCTGCGGTCATCGTGTCTCTACAACAGTTGAAGGGGTTTCTTGGAATAACTCACTTCACCACTAAGATGGGATTTATTCAAGTCATGGAATCGGTTTTCAAGCACAAGACAGAGGTATCTAAAAAAAGGGCAGAAAAATATCTAAAAAAAGAGTCTAAAACCTTCTAAAATTTTGAGGTTTTTTCTTAATTACAATTATCCTATTGCAGTGGGCTTGGCAAACAATTCTCATGGGCTCCTCTTTCCTGGTTTTCCTGTTGGTAACAAGACATATTGTGAGCTCTCCTATCCCTTCTTTAGTTGCTATATACTTTAAATCTCACTTTAATTACCTTTAACAAACAGATAATCTTTGGACCTAGGCTGCTTGCCACTAATCCGCAAGCCATTAGTTTCAAACTTCTTTTTATTTTTTAAGTAGTATTCATCTCAACCATTTGTGGACGTAGTTCTCGGTAGGACCCTGGCTGAGGGCATAAATAGCCTAATTCATAACTTGTTTTTGATGGATATTTGTCATATGAATCATTATCCTCACTATCAGTCTAGAAATATTAACTATATAGAGAATTAAAAACTCAGGCAAGCAAATATGGTTACGTAGACAATACTATAGTCCAACTAACCTGGATATATAATACTGGACTAATAATAGGGGAAACTATTACTTCTAGAATTGTAGATTTTGTAATCTTTGCTAGAGCTAATATGTAAATTCATTGGGACAGAGCATGAGGAGAACCAAACTATTCTGGATATCAGCAGCAGCTCCTCTAGCCTCAGTGATCCTATCCACCACCATTTCATTCATCTTCAAAGCTTGCAACCATGGCATTAGCATAGTATGATTCCCATCCAGACATAATACTGTATTTTTCTCTTTAGTTTAGTGGAATGCAAAACCTCACTGTGAGTCACTCGTGTTGTTGAACAGATAGGGCATCTGGAAAAAGGCCTGAACCCTCCTTCACTCAATATGTTGTACTTCCATGGCACTTATTGGAGCCTAGCCATCAAAACAGGAATTATAACTGGGATCTTGTCTCTAACAGTAAGAATTTGTTCATAAACTAGCGAACTAAATTTATGGTGACTTGCTCTCCGTAACAAGTGGGAATTTAACAGGAAGGCATTGCTGTTGGAAGGACTTTTGCATCCCTTAAAAACTACCAGGTCGATGGGAACAAAGAGATGATGGCTATTGGGATCATGAACATGGCAGGCTCTTGCTCTTCATGCTATGTCACAACAGGTACAGAAATCTCAAAATAGACACTAAATTTTGACATTGAACTCCAGCTTGAACTACAAAAGAGCATAACCAAGTCCTATTTGTCTTGGTTCCTTCCACTTGCAGGATCATTCTCTAGGTCGGCAGTGAACTATAATGCTGGTTCCCAAACGGCAGTATCTAACATAGTGATGGCATCTGCAGTCCTCTTCACAATGTTATTCCTAATGCCATTGTTCTATCACACACCAAATGTCATCTTATCAACAATCATCATAACTGCTGTCATTGGGCTCATTGATTTCCATTCAGCAGTCAGGCTTTGGAAGGTGGACAAGCTTGATTTTTTGGCTTGTATGAGTGCTTTCTTTGGGGTTCTCTTCATCTCCGTGCAGATGGGTCTCATGATTGCAGTAAGACCTCTACATCACTACTCACCTTGATATTTTTAAATGAAGTGGATTTTGCAAATATCAGCCTAAAAAATTCAAACTTAAATTATGTATATTTTTTCCTTCAGGTGGGAATATCTGTCTTCAAAATTCTAATTCATGTGACACGACCAAACACCGTCATCTTAGGGAATATTCCCGGGACAAACTCTTACAGAAATCTAGTACACTACAGGGAAGCTAAAAGGATTCCTTCTCTTCTAATCCTCGGCATTGAGTCCCCAATCTACTTTACCAATTCTATGTACCTCCAAGAAAGGTAAATTTATGTTTTTTGACACAAGTTACTTTGATTTTCTTCTCGCTCAAAGAAAGAGGTTTTTTTAACAACTTGAGGAAGCCTTAAAATGCATTACTACATGCATAATTCCTAAAATTAGAATTTTATGCCAAAGCTGAATATGAGTCTCTAAATTTTGACACTTCGAATTTTTTGAAGGATTTTGAGATGGCTGCGAGAAGAGGAAGAACTGGCTGCCGAAGGGAAGGACTATGCAATCAAGTGTGTTATTCTGGACATGGCTGGTAAGCAATCATTGAAATAGGACATTGCAACACCTTCAACCATTTTCGTGCCAAGTTCAAATCCATCAATTAAGTATCAGCTAAATCAACAATTGCAAATTTTCAACTGACAACAAATTTTGTGATATTTTCAGCTGTAACCGCAATAGATACAAGTGGAATGGAAGCACTGTCAGAGCTGAAGAAAGTACTAGATAGAAGATCACTTCAGGTAATGAAATTTCACCAGAGGAAACCCAATTTCACTAGTAATTCAAAGCTTTTACAAATGAACCTATATAAATTTTCTTGTTTTCTTAATCCAAATTTGCAGCTTGTGCTTGCAAACCCTGTTGGACATGTGATGGAAAAGCTCCACGGATCAAAAGTCTGGGAGCAATTTGGATCAGATTCTGTTTATATGTCTGTGGGAGAAGCTGTAGTTGCCATCTCCTCTGCATTCAAGAGCCAGCCATGAACCATTGTTCATCAGAAATATTAAGTTTCAACCAAAAAAGCAAGAGATACATAGAAAGGCAGAATGTATGCTTTTTTTCCTAGTAAAATCATTGTTTGTGTGTCAACTTGCACTCTTCGGTCTCTAGCCAAAGCAAATGCCTCTTAAGGGCTGGTCAGGGCCGACATGTGCTGTCTAGAAGACATGCTTAATCAACCTTTGAGAACAAAAAAAGGGTTGTTTGGTCTTCTATGAAAAGCAATAACAAGTATTGCTATACGATGGATGTTGAGCTCTTCCAAGAAGAGGTTTTGTAGAAGTTAATAATTTCATGTATGAGAGAAATTCTTGTATGAAAATCTTGGTGCATTTTGTGTGTAGAATCAAACAAAAGCCTTTTCATCACTATTTAATCCCAGTTTTGATTTCAATATAACATCATTTCGACCAGAAGAAACTGTTTAAAAGTCCAAATGCTCAAAAAACCCATCTTTACAAACAATTACCAGCATATGAAACGAGAAGCTAAATGCCCTAATAACTCGTTTCTTGTCAATGAGCACTTGAAAACAGATTTATAACCGAGTATAATTGCTAAGCTAGCACTGAATTGAGCCAAACAAGCACAAGATATTGAGAGAAAACGAAGAAGAATCAATTACAACACAAACATGAATTGGTAATTCAGATGTATGAGACAAAAGCCGAACAGTTTACCTTACGAATAGCGCAAGAACAAAAAAAAAACTTGGCCGCTGGCTTGATCCGAATTAGAACCTAGAGAATAAAAATCGCAACGAAGGGTCAAAGTTCACGCAGTGACCCCTGCAAATACCATAAAATACGGACCCCTTGATCGTACAATACGAAACGGCGGATGTGTAGAAACCGGATTGGGTCGACCTGGACGCTTGGATTCGAATCCAAGGGTCCGTGTTGGCTGTTACGTGGCAAACGGGGATTGAATTTGTTTTTATACGTAGTGTTCAAGTACGGTCGCTTTCTCAGCGATCTGTTTTCACCGCAAAGCCACCACTGGATGCTAATTTTAGAGGCGTATATATATATATATATATATATATATAATTTTAAATAAATATTTGAATATTAATTTATTTATATTAATATTATATTCTTTTATTTTAGTTTTAAATATTTTAATTAAATTAAAAATAAGGGCTAATTACTCCCATAATTACTAAAAACCCTTCGAAATTTTCATAATTACCTATACACCTCATTTTCAAATTATTTACCTGTGAACTCCCTAATTGTTATTTAATCAATTTTTTTTCAAAAATTTCACTTTTACCATCTGTAATTTTACAATAAAATTCCTAAAAAATTTATTTTCTCACTCGGCACTCTTTCTTACAAACATTTACATATAAACCCTTTAAATATTTTTATTTATAAAAAAATCTAAATATTAATATTTTTCAAATAAGAGTTATATTTTTCATATTTATACATTTTACAAATAAACCCCTTGAATGTTTTTATTTATAAATAAGTCTAAATATTTATTATTTTTTAAATAAAATTGTACAAAAAAGACATTGAACCTTTTAAAACTTAAAATTTGAAACTTGTACATTTATAAATAAACTCATTGAATATTTTTATTTATAAATAAGTCCAAATATTTATCATTTTTTAAATAAAAGTTTTACAAAAAAAATATTGAAGGTTTTAAAACTTAAAATTTGAAATTACAAGTTTCATATTTGTACATTTACAAATAGACTGCTTAAATATTTTTATTTATAAATAGGTCTAAATATTTATCATTTTTTAAATAAAATTTCACAAAAAAGACATTGAAGATATTAAAACTTAAAATTTAAAATTACAAGTTTCATATTTGTATATTTACAAATAGACACTTTGAATATTTTTATTTATAAATAGGTCCAAATATTTATCGTTTTTAAATAAAATTTTATAAAAAAGATATTGAAGGTTTTAAAACTTAAAATTTGGAATTACAAGTTTCATATTTGTACATTTACAAATAGACCCCTTCAATATTTTTATTTATAAATAGGTCTAAATTTTTATCATTTTTAAAATAAAATTTTACAAAAAGGACATTGAAGGTTTTAAAGATTTAAATTTCTATTTGCAAGTTTAATATTTGTGTATTTACAAATAGACCCCTAGAATATTTTTATTTATAAATAGGTCCAAAATTGTATTATTTTTAAATAAAATTTTACAAAAAGAAATTGAAGATTTTAAAGGTTAAAATTTGAAATTACAAGTTTAATATTTGTAAATTTCTAAATAGACCTCTTAACTATTGTTTTTATAAATAGGTCCAAAATTTAATCATCTTTAAAATAAAATTTTACAAAAAAGACATTAAAAATTTTTAAAATTTAAATTTAAAATTTTAAGTTTAATTTTTGCACATTTAAATTAGACCCTTTGATTATTTTTATTTATAAATAAGTCCAAATATTCACAAATTTGGACCTATTTATATATAAAAATATTCAAGGGATTTATTTGTAAATATACAAAGATTAAACTCGTAATTTAAAATTCTAAGTTTTAAAACTTTTTAATATCTTTTTTATAAAATTTTATTTTAATAATGATACAATTTAGACTTATTTATAAATAAAAATATTCAAGGGGATTATTTGTAAATATGCAAATATGAAACTTGTAATTGAAATTTTAAGTTTTAAAATCTTCAATGTCTTTTTTGTAAAATTTTATTTAAAAAATGATAAATATTTGGACTTATTTATAAATAAAAATATTCAATGGGTCTATTTATAAATGTACAAATATGAAACTTGAAATTCTAAATTTTAAGTTTTAAAACCTTCAATGCCCTTTTCGAAAAATTTTATTTAAAAAATGATAAATATTTGAAGTATTTTATAAATAAAAATATTCAATGGGTCTATTTGTAAATGTACAAATATTAAACTTGTAATTTTAAATTTTAACCTTTAAAAACTTCAATATCTTTTTTGAAAAATTTTATTTTAAAAATAATAAAATTTAGACCTATTTATAAATAAAAATATTCTAAGGTCTATTTATAAATGTACAAATATGAAACTTATAATTTGAAATTTTAAACTTTAAGACAAAATTTTAAATCTCGGTTTCAGTTTCGATTTCGATTTCGGCACCCCGCAAAATCGATACATTTCTACTGTTTAGATTTCAGTTTCGACCGGTTCAATCTCGGCTGAAAGATTTTTTTTACTTATTAATTTTGTATTGACCAGAATTTGATTATACTTTAACTTCAAATTAAAAATAAGATAAAATTTTGAAATTTTTTTATAAAAATTTAAAAATTATGAAAGAATTTATAATTAAGTTTACCATAATATTAAATATTATTTTAATTAAATAAAAAAAATAATTTTGATAGTTAACCACTGATATAGTCTATTTTTATACATTACTATATAAAAAAGTATACGAGAAATTATATAAATATGATTACAATTTAAAAATTAACATAAATAAATTTAACTTATTATTAAAATATACTTGACATATACATAATTTATTAATTATAATGTAATACAACTAATCATCATCATCATTGTAATCATCATCAGTTGAGTTTAGAATATTTGGTTGTGGAATTATGAATTCAGTACCTGAACAATTCAAATGAGTATTTATAGGCATACAAACCAGAACAACTAACTCTACGCAATTTCGTGGTAGTAGTTCACATGAGAGTAGGACTGACATAATTTGTTTTTGTCTTTACTTTCGGTGGAACAATCATGCATTTATGCACGTAAAAAAAGAAATCAATGCATTTTGGTCAAAACCATTTTCATTTTAATTTCAACCAAAATATTTTTTTTATTTAAAATTAACTACATTTTTCCCAAAATTTAACTTTATTTTAATTATTTTTTAACTTCAAATTAAAAAAAATATAATATGTTTAAAAAATTTTGAAATAGTGAACAATACCATACATTAAAATTTATACACGTGAACTGTTTCATGCACGTGAACAGTACCTGCCATAGATTGGCGAGGGCAGTGCAACAAAGCTGGGCTGGCGACGACGTTGGCATGAGTGCGAGGCTGGCGCCAACTCGTGGGAGCAGGGGCCTGGTCGGCAAGCGAGGTCGACGAGAGAGCAGCGGCACATTGGTGAACGCATGGGGGTCAAGATGGCGAGGGCGAGGGTGTGAGGCCAGCAACGGCACAGGCGTTAGGATGGCGAGCTCGCTCGC
Source organism: Trichopus zeylanicus subsp. travancoricus (assembly GCA_005019695.1). NCBI lineage: Eukaryota > Viridiplantae > Streptophyta > Magnoliopsida > Dioscoreales > Dioscoreaceae > Trichopus > Trichopus zeylanicus. The sequence goes on from RXID01014711.1 coordinate 59,867, forward strand.
GCAAGCACACGGGTGCGGGCACCAGAGGCCTACTTGAGGGTGCGGGCTCATGCACGAAGCCGGCGTGAGGGCATAGACATGGCGACGGTCGCGCGAGCTCCCAGCCCCACCCGCTCGCCACAGGTATATATAATTTAAAATGAAGTATATATAATTTAAAAATAATTATAAGATAATTAAAATGAAGTATATATAATTTAAAAATAATAATAATTATTAAAACTAATCATACATCACGAGAAAAATATATTTCTTGATCATAATAATTAATTTCTAGGTGTATACCACTATTAGGACATGTCTACAGTAATTAACATATTATTATTATATTATTATTATTATATTATTCTATAATATTGTTATAATACTACTATAGAATTCACACACTGTTAAATTATTATTATTATATCTTATATATTATTATATTATTTTAAATATTATTATAATATTTTCGAATTTTTAATACTTATTATTCCTAAAGAAAGGAATTATAAAAAATTTTAAAAATTAGAGGGGATTCTAAAATTTTTCCGGGATTATGAGAAATTTTCTTAAGAAATTATGAATCTTGCAACAGAGAGAGTGTAAATTATCTACGGCTCGTTCTAGCCACGTTTCGGTTTCCCGGTTTTCGCCCGAATCCGCTGTCCTGAACCAAGCACACGAAAGCGAGCTCAGATGTTTTCCTTCACAATCTCCCGCAATTTCACGAGCAGAACATTCGCAAGGCTGTATTTCCATTCGACATTTCAAACAAATCGACGCCCCTGCGAGTTCCGGAGCAATTTTCAAACGCACCCATGGACTTTATACTCCGGAGCGGCCGGGGTCCGTCGCCTTCCTCCGTACCCTTCCGATTCAGAGAAGGAGGCGCGCTCCCTCGCTTCTTCCCAGCGATCGGCGACAAACTCCGAGACTAAGTTATTTGTTTGCAGGATTTTGTTTGTTTTTCTACCTATTATTTCCTTTTTTTTCATGTTTTTCTATATGATTTTTAAACTGAGTGGTTTAGATCTGAATCCAGGCCCAGCCCTGGCATGAATTCTAAAATATCCTCAATCTTGATCTTTTTCAGGATGGATCACCAGTGCAGCCCTATTCTTAGGCATTAGGCAATTGAATTTCTTGCCCAGAATCAGTAAGACTGCAGAACCTTTACACTCATACTGCTTTGGATCATTTATCTTAGGAAAAGCCGAATTGTTTGCAATGTATCAGCATTTTTGGGTAAAATTACCATGCTGTTCTTGGTGCTTGCAGGTTCACATTCTGTGCAATGATTGTGGTGCAAACTCGAAGGTGCAAATTTCACGTAGTTGCTCAAAAATGCCTCAACTATAACTCGTATAATACTCGCCAGATAGAAAAACTAATAAGTAGGCCATCTGCTGTCACCTCTGCCTCTACGACCGCTACAAGACTAACTCACATTTGGATTGCTCAGCTGATCTAATCAGGGAAATGCCTCATGCGTTTTCCTTGTACCTCCACTTCTTCAAGGTTGCGCAGAAATGGCTCAACTGTTAGTCCCATGGAACATACCAGAATTATAAAAAAAAAAAACAAATAAATAGACTGCCACTACCTCTTTGCCTTGATGAATAGTTCAAGAATGGAGATGCTTTCGAGGTGAGCAACTGGTCTAAGCAGGGAAATTTCTTGATGTTTTCTCCCAGAGTTCTCTTGTTGCATTCTATTTATGAAAGCAATTCTCCCTGCTGTTGTCTTGTTACTGTTTTTCTTTGAACAGGGTTGTTCTACTCTGCTCTGATGCTGTAATCTCGGGGATCTGTTATCATGCAATACTTCCTTTTACTCACTATTCACCTGTGATTAGCAGCATGTCCGTCTTTTTACCTTTTCCTCCAATATCTATTACAAATTTGCCCAGTTTATCAATGTAACAATGCTAGTTTTCATGTCAGTACTGTTGAGAACTGATCAGTTGCAAGCTTGAGTTTGTAATTCTGGCTTCCGTGTTATGACTGTTAGGTGTGCTCTTTGTTAATAACTTAATTTTGTTGAATGAGTTTTGTCTGCAGCTTCAAAAAAGAAACACCTGTTGCTTAAAATAGGTTAGTAATTTGTAGCATGATGAGAGTGTGCATCCATCAGAAAAGCATATGGTGTAGTCTTTCTATGGTCATGATTTAAATTCCAATTTTTCTCGGTATTTATTAGTCAGAAGTGGATACAATATCCCAACTCTAGACCGTACAGATTTTCAACTCTGCCGCATCATTAACAATTGTAGCATTTGGACTCAAAAAAAAACCAAGGGACTGGAGCAATGAAAGAATTGAGAGAAGCTAGATGTACACCTAGTGGAAACAAATGTTCAAATTAAATGAACAATCCGTCGCAAAATTCTATCATTGTGAATTAGATCTTAGTACAAAACCCACGAAATGGAGGCAAAAAATTACAACATGAGAGCTCTCTAGCAAATACACTCAAACCTGACAAGTCAGGAGTTTGATACATGAACAGGATATCTGCAACAAAAGAATTCAAATAATAGAAGTAGGATGAGACCTATGCAGCAAGACAGATACTGGGTTTCAATTCTATCAACTATCGATTACCTCCTGACGTTGGTCCCCCTTTTCTTCTCCTGGTCCCTTTTTTTCTGACTGAAAATGGAGTGCCAACTGAAAATGGAGTGCCAGCCAAAGCTTCGTTGACGGTATTGTTGGATACAGTAACTTCATTTGTACTCTGATGAAGCTGATTTACAGATTCTTTACTCAAGTTAATCTGTTGCCTTAGCCGCAAAATTTCACCTTTTGCAGAAGCCAAATCCCCATCAAGCTTTTTAGACTGCTTCTCCAAACTCTCTCTTTCACTTCCTAACCTCATGATTAGCCTTTGTGCATCTTCAAGATTTTCCCATGCTTCTTTTGTGATATCTTTTTGTTCCATGAGGGATTTGAAAAGCATCTTTTTCTCTGCTTCAAGGCTGGTGGATCTGGAGTCAGTAACCTCTAGCTCTTTTGAGAGCAGCAACGCACTCTTATTCATCTCATCAAGTGACTTTGTTGCCTCATCTAGATCTGATTCAAGAGATCTTCGTGCATCTGAATCTTGTAGCAGTTGCTTTCCTAATGCCTCTATTTCTCTATTTAAAGAAACAACTGAGCTCCTTTCTTCCTTCAACTCATGTGCTGTTATTTCTGCTTTCTTATAGACTTCCACCAGTTCCTTCCTTAAGCTTTCACGTTCTTCCATCACAGCCTTTTGTTCATTGGATGCAACATCAAGCTCCTCTGTTGTATTCCTAAGGACCTCCTTGGCAGAAACAAGATCTTCAGTAAGTTCTTTTAAAGCAGAGTTTGCCTCCTGAAGTTGAGCAGTCAATGTCCTTTTTGTATCCGAAAAGTCATGCTGCATCTCCAGAACCTTAGAGTTGAGATCCAAATAGGATTTTCTGGCCTCATCAAGTTCCTTTGAGATACTGGAAGCCTCAAGTCTTGAAGTTTCTAGAGCTTCTGTGGTGTTCTGAAGCTCATCCTTCAATGTGTTCAAGGTGTTCACTTCTTTATCCAGCATAGCTCTGAGATCATCCCTATCCGCTGTTAATTGAGCCACAGTGGCCTCATTGTTCTGTATTTGCTTCAACGAAAGATCTAGCTTTTCTTGTAGCAGGTTGACTTCCTCCTCTTTCTTTGATAGCAGTTCAGAATCAAGTGCAATTTTCTGTTCAGATGAGGACCTCAAATCATTATACTTGTTTGTAAGTTCATGAAGCTTTTGTTTGACTTCATCTTTTTCTGCATTCAGTAACTTTATTTTTGCATCTAAGTCATCAATTGAAGAATCTTTTGAATGTAACTCTTCCCTGATATTAGAGACTTCCTCTTTTAACTGCTCAATTGTGGAACTTGCTTCCACAAGATCTCTTTTTGTTTGGCTAATGGTGGAGTTTAAGTTCTGGCACTCTGATTCCTTTTCTGCAAGTAACGAGGTGAGATTCTTGATGTTCATCTCCTTGTCATTTATCTCCAAGCGAAGCAGGTTAAATTTATTGCTCAGGCCATCAACTGCATCTATCTTCTCTTTAAGCTTAGCTTCAAGTGCCTTCTTATCTTCTCCAGCTAATATAAGAACTCTTCCAAGTTCATCCTTTTGTGCTTTTAATTGCTCAGCATGGTTTTTCTCACTTTCTAGTTCTCGACTCAAAGTCATTATCTTTCCATTTGCAGAAGCCAGGTGGTTTAAAAGAGAACCCTCTTGCTCTTTTAACCTTTTCACTTGTTCTTTTCGTTCTTTCTGTTCATTCAGTAGCCTTGTCTCAAAGTCTTCCTTCAGGAATGCTGAAGCTCTTTCCTTTTCCGCTAGCATAGTCCTCATCTGCCAAATTGTATACAGTAAGACAAATGGAAAACCATCATGAATTTGCATTTTTAATAGCATTTGATGTTTTGTTGGTGATGTATTGAGATATCCTGATCATTTATAATACAAATGAAAACTAAATTTACAGATCTATGTTTTTGTCTATCACAAGAATTCAAAACAAGCAAATACAAATGAAACCTAAATTTACAGATCAAATGTTTTGTCCATTACAACATACTACTAGTGACGAAGCTTTACATTGTAGTGTACATTAACCAATACATCTATAGAAAAATGACAGTTGAATAGGGAACTTCCGTAAGTTCTTCAGGTAAGAGGTTTTAATTTGAAACACCACTCAGATTTCAGGGAAATGAACAATCAATCTATGCAGCATGAATTGTAGTTATTACTGGCAATCCATGTGCTGACATGTAGGAATGTCAAAATTGCAAAACCAAATCCAATAAAAGTTCGAAGATGTTTTACAGATTCTATGGTTGTCTTGATGGCTGATTTATCCTTGAGAGTGGTGGCATATAATGCACCAATCACACCTGACCCAATTATTCCGAGCACATTCAGAATAGGTGCAAATGGATTACCAGGAACTGCTTGTGGAACTTGCTGCAGACAACGATGACAAATTCAGAATTTTTGGAAACATGGCAGCCGTATTCCAACTGCAGGAACAATGATAAAAGTACCTCAGTTTGGTTTGGTTCTTGGGGCAAGATTTCTGATTTAGCTTGTCTAAGAACATCTGCTCCTGGCTTTTCAGGGATTACAGGCATGTCTCCTACATCTGACTGCTGCAAGCAATATGTGCGAATTAAACACAGGTTAGTCACTGTGACCAGGTTTATGAATGCATATGGATTGAGAGCTATATGAGGAGCACAAGGCAAAAAAGACCTTGGATTGATTAGAATTTGGTGATAAGAGATCTTTCTCAGATTGCTCAGAAACTGCTGCGTCTGGCTTTGTAGAATTTCCAGGCCCACTCTGAAGAGATGCTTGCTGGAGATAAAAGGCATACTATTAAGAATTAGTTCACAGAAATATGGCAGGAGCGTATAGGAGTAATATTCACTAATGTGAACAAGCACAGGATCTCGTCACCTCAGATTGATTTACTTGTGATGAGGTATCTTGCTGTGGTTGTTCAAGAACATCAGCATCTGACTTTTCTGCATCTTCCTTGTCTGAAATGACAACAAAAACATTGTAAAGCTGAACCCAGAGAGGACAAAGATTTGACATAAGTATAACAAATTATTGGAGCTACGTTCTTTCAAGCTTCAACTGAAAAACTCCACAGCTAGTCATATGCATGACCTGCTATTCTGCATAAAATAAATATGAACAATGGATTTGTGTAGAAGAAATCCAAATTTGTTACCAACAGAGAAGTTCAGGTTCTAAGAATTTGTGCTTACGTCTTGTACCGTGTCATAACTCATAACTGAACATATTCATCCCTTGTATTAGGCATGCATTGGATGTAGGAAACACCGGCTAATTATAGCTAAAATGATACAATACTAATACATTTTTCACGAGCATAACAACACTACCAAAGGACCAATCTTGAACACAATTTTTAGTATAAATTCTCAATTTTGACAACATGAATCCAAACATGAAAAAAAAAGTGACGGAACTCACTTTCCGCCGCGCCAGGTTTTCGCCTGGCCTCATTGAGAACCTGAGCGCCACCACGCATCATCCCCCTGCCTTTGATCACCATCAGAGAAAAAAAAAAACCGAAAAAAAGCGAGAAAAATCACAACCTATCACCCAAGACCAAACCAGAATCATTTGAAAAACTAAAAGACGAAATAAATCAAAAGACAATCCCGAACCGACCTTCAAAAGCCACTGCACTGAGTTGCAAGAAGGGAAGAACGGAGACGCCGACGAAGAGAACAGCCCTACGATGCAGCGATTCGCTCCTGTCCATCGAAACCCCACCGCCGCGAAGCGAAGCCGACCCCATTTGTGTCTTCCTCCGCTTCCGCGCAGCGTTTCTGTGAGCACACAGCCATGGAGAAGAAGCGCCCGGAGACGGAGAAATCGAAGGGTTTGGGGATGATCTGGAGGTTGGGCATCTCAAGAAGCTCGAGCTCCCAGTCAAAACGTCCATTTTTCCCTCTTTCTTTGTCGGATTTTTTCTGGTTTGTGGGAAGAGACGATTCGAGGGATTGGGTTTCTTCGCCGCCTCCCGTTTTCGCCAACTGCGCGCTTAAATTTGGAGCAAGCCCTCGTTTTATCCGTATTTACGTGGAGTGCCATCCTGGCAGTTGAGGTCTTTGGTTCTGTTGCACCTGCGCAACGAAACTGTTTTCATTTGACCTTTGATTTTTGCGTATGCACCCCCATAAATTATTTATTTCACAAAATAAAACTCTCTTCAATATAAAAGGTTTAGGTTTAGCTACGGACAGCTCTCTGAAATCTTTCAATATTAGATAAACGTCCATGAAATGTTTTGTAATTACTTTACTTATATTGTGAAGTCCCTACGAATTTATTCATAATAAATTTAATTATAAAAAAATAGTTGTCTCTTTTCTTTCATAATTTATTTAACTAAAACTCTATAAAAAGGCAAAAAATACAAATAAAACGGAACAAAAATTAAAACAAGAAATCTAATTAGAAAAATAATAGCTAAAAAAATTTATAAAGAGGAAAAAAAAGTAGATAATTGTGATAGAGGAGGAGGAAGAGGAAAAAAAGAATGTGATGATGGTGATAATTGAAAGAGAACATGATGGTCTTAGAGGAGGAAAAAAGTGATGATCACAATTAAAAATTTAAATAATAGTGATAATGATCATCATAAGTTATATTCTTCTCAAATCACATCTTTTGCTTTTTTTCTCTTTCATCAACTCGAAATCTTTGTAATTTTCTTATTAAATTTGTAATTTTAGCTAAATAAGTAGGGAAGAAGAAGGGGTAAATGAGTTAAATTCAAAATTAACTTCATGGCAAATAAATCCCGGGGTCCAAATTCGAGACTGGTATGTAATATATAAATGTTAGGGACTTGTATGTAATTATCTAAAAAAATCACTGTTAAAGCTCACGACCATAATAAGAAACAGAATAGTAAATGATAAGCTGATTGTGCATGAGGATCACGGAACCGCAGCGCGCAATCTGCCAGACCCTCAGATTAAATCTAGTGATCGTCGTTTCATGGCTGCGCTTTCCGTCAATCCAGAGCGTTCGATGCTGTCCTTTTCTTTTGGTGCCACGTGAGCTCCACAGTGGATGCCTTTTGGCGGATGACCAATGAAATTAAGCCACCTCAGAGGAGAGGTTTATCCGCGTTTGACAGATGCAGTTGTGCCACGTCCAACCAAGATGACGTGCTACACATCTGGAGGCATTGTTGATGGCCGTGATAGAGGTCCGGGATAGTTGAAACCCTCGTGTGCCTCGAGATCAGCAGACAAAACCAATCTCCATCAACCATCAAACCACCATCCAACGGCCATCATCATACTGAATACCGAAAAAACATAATTTCCCCCTCCCTCTCTCCTCCGCCTCCACCGCCAATCGCCGGCGATGTTGCTCCGAGTAGTCCCCAAAACCCCACGCCTTCTCCCCGATATCCGACCATTCTCGCACTCCGCCACCGACCCCGTACTCGACGCCGAGGCCCAATCCGCCCCTCTGAAGTACCTCTCGGGCTTCCCGCGACCGGACCCAAAGCACGACGAGACGATCCTCGCGATACCGCGGGAGAAGTCGGGGACGAACATCTCGGAGAAGCTGCGGAAGGTTGGGCTGGTGCCCAGCATCGTGTTCGAGCAGGAGAACGGGCAGGAGGGCGGCAACAAGCGGCTTGTCTCTGTGCAGGACAGATGCGCAAGCTTGTCAACCACCTCGGGAGGTCGTTCTTTCTCTCCCGCCTCTTCAACCTCGAGGTCCGCTACGAGTTCTTCGATGGCGCGGAGCTCGTCGAGAAGGCCCGGGTCTTGCCTCGCAAGGTATTGGGACGGAATCTCTTTGCTCTTGAATTTAGAGTTTTGATGCTATTTAGCTCTCGTTGCATTGCAATAGTTGAAATTCTTTTTCCTAACCCAAAGATCAGTGACCCAGCGTGGTTTGTGAAATGAAGTGATCGCTGTAAAATACCTCATGACAGTGTGAAGATGGAACATCTTTTTAGTTTGCTTACGCATTTGTTTATAAATAGTGTGGACTGATTTCTTGGATGTTTAGGAATTAGGACAGCTAAGAGGGAAATGTGCTGGTATTGGATTCTCTATATTTTATTTATCTACACAAATTTTTATTAAAACTGTAGTGTTTATAATACACAATTGATTCTTATATCATTGTTCTCATTTTCTCAAGCTAGGGCATCAGCATAGTAATATTCTTCCCAACAGCAGCAGAAGACTCTTTTATATTGTTTATCTCAACCCACTTTTAGATGATCACGGGAAGGCTCTAGGTCCTCTTCTTGAGTTTCTTTTTTTTTTAATGTTTAATTTTTCCTTTACAATGCATGCACTGAGAAGTCAATTAGTATACTTCTTAACAACTTGCATTTGCTAAACATGTTTAAATCTCTTTAGATACATCTACATTCAGCCACTGATGCAGTTCTTAATGTGACCTTCCTAAGAGCTCCTTCACGTGTGTTGCTTAAGGTGGATGTCCCTCTGGTATTTAGAGGAGAAGATGTGTGTCCTGGCCTCAGAAAAGGTACGTGTTCATATTTTTATGTCAATTGCGCCAGTCGTTATCACATATTCAAATCTAAATTTTGTGCGCAATTACTGATAGCACTACAGGGAGCAACATCCTTTGCCTTCCAGTGTCAAATTTAGATCCTATGCATGGATGTGTCTGGATAGTTGGAAACATTCATTCAGGCTTGTCAGTTTCTGATTATATCAACCACCCTATACAACTATTTCATAATCACATTAATCACACTTAACCTTTGCTTTGAAATATATTTTTAAAACTTGTATAGCCTTTCATCTGATGCATGCTGAAATATTAATATCCAAATCGTTCGATGTTTGCATGCATTTCAACTTTCAAGGTATTGTTCAAAATGTCATGGAGGGTAATCTCACTCGAGTGTTCTTCTTAAGGATCTGCTTGCATATGGGTGCTGCTTATTTGCACTAGTGATGACAGATACATCTCCTTCAGATTAAGCACATCTAACACTAGGAAGTTAGGAACTGTGGGCTGCTTGATGGTATCTTGATTATTTTTTATAGACTGTCAACTTCTATGTCCTGTTTTTCTTGCGACTTAAATGAAGCGTGTGCAACTTCTGAAAAAAAAACTGTTATAGTTTTGATCAAAGGTTCTATGCCCTTGCAGAGATTTGAATCCATCCTAAAACCTCCTAGGACTATCATCTGCAAAGGGAAGAGGCATTGATGCTTTAGAAAGCATGATTTCTATTCAAGATACTTCTTGGGACTTTTTTTATTGTGGAGAGAAGAATGGATTTCAGCTACCTTGTTTTTCTGTATATTATTTGTTCAAGAGTGAAGATCAGTTGTTGTATATCACCAGTCAGACCTTGCTTTTCAGGAATTGCTTGCAAACTGTGAATGGTAAAGCTTGATTTTCAAGGCTGGTGACTCGTTTCCGAAGATTGATTAGATTCAAAGTCAATGAATCATTTGTTTGAGACTCAAATTTTAGGAATCATTGTGATGATGACTGAGGGAATGAGTGTTGTTCCTTATCTTTCCCAATAACTATTTATCAATTTCTTATTAAAGCCCTATAGGGGCTCTTAAAGCTTCCACTGTTGCTTTATTGGATTTAATTTCTGTTCTATTTTTTTAATATTTTGTTTAATGGAGTAGTATTTTGTGCATATTAATGGGCATACTGTAGTCCATGCTACATGAGTGAACTCAGAATTTCTTCATTCCTACTGTCTTCCAAAGGCATCAGTTTTCATTCAATTCTCTTTACTCCATATCTTCCTGATCACACTCTCCTCTGTCAGAACATCGGCTCCACACAGTCTATCTAGCACCCTCGTCTATCGATGCTATTTTGAATAGTTTATATCAGTTATTGCCATTGTCTGCAAATTCATGCCTGCTGAGATGTCAGATCAGGACTTGCAAATCTTGGTTAGAACAGCCTTAATTATGCTTATTCTGTTTGCATTGTTGATTCTTTTAATGCATTTCCAGATCACTTGTCCAGGAAGATTGTCATTTACAGATGAATTTTGATCCAACTCTGCTAAAGCATTGTGGATATGCAATTTGTTGTGAAATATGCAGTTTGTAAATAAGCAATATATTGGACAAAAACCTTTGGTTGTGGTTGTCGTTTTCAGATATATTGGTGCTTAAACTTGGCAACGTTTGCAGTTAGAGTTTCTGTAAGATATCATAATGATTCTTCTATTGTTCCAGGGGCTTATCTTAACACAATTAAAAGGACAGTCAGATATCTTTGTCCTGCCGACATTATTCCACCCTATAATGATGTGGATTTAAGCGAATTGGATGTTGGGCAGAAGTTGTTGATGCAAGACCTCAAAGTTCATCATGCTTTGAAGTTACTTCATAAACCAGATCTACCTGTATGTAATATTATTGGGTCACGAGGTGTAGAGCAAAGGAAGAAATGAGTCTTCTGCTACATTAGCCCCAGATCCTGCATCCTCACCCAGTACTCCCCAAACTTGTATTCATCTGTTCTAAGACTAGACTTCGTCCATAGTTTTCACAATCAACCTCATGCTAAGCCAGTGAGAAACGGGACAAGAAGCGGTAATGCTCATCATATTCAGGCAGTGGGAATATATATCATGTTCCCCCTGCAGGAATATTCCTCTTTAATGTGCTACAGCTTGTAAACCCTAATGCAGTTTTGAGTTCTCCTTCTGGTGTTTATTTCTGTTTTTCTTCTTTTTCAGTTCTAATATGAACTCATGTCATGTAGCACTAGCGATCAAGAAGACACTTGATAGTTCTGTAGTAATGTCGCATACCATTATTTCTCCTTGGTTTTTCATATTTGACACAGCAGTTAGTGGTGGTTGGAAACTTTCCAAGTCTGCTTTCTCAGGCGGCAACTGTATTGAGTTCAAAAGCTCAGAAGGAACATAACTTGTGGTTTTACTGGGCTATGAAATTGTAAGGTTGATGAGGTTCTGGTTTTCATTTTCTGATTGGTTTGGAACATTTATTATGATGCCCTGATTTATGTTGTTGGGACCCAATTTTATGTCGCAAGGCCTTCAATATGACTGTCTGCAACTTGAGCAGTTGGGCTAATTACGGTTTCTCTCCAGATTGCAACCTGCACATCATTTCGTGTAGATAATTTCCAGTTCAAGTAAAAGTCCCTTGAATCTTCAAATATCACCTGTAAATTTATAATAAGGTATTTCTTACCAGCCGTACAAAAAATGAGAATCAAATTAAACTAGTTTCTGAAAATCGTAACCCGACAAAATAATCTGAAAACATAGAACCAGTGAAGCAGAAATACCAGGGTAGCCATCACAGTGAAGGCAATGGACCTGACCGCCCAATCCGATCGATCAGCCGAACTTACCACCATTTTGGAGTTTAGAGTTTAGGGTTTCTGAGACATACATTATAGTCCATTTATTTCATAGGTTGCCATCCTCAAGCTTAGCCTCAACAATGGCTATTCATCACATCAGTTGAAAATCCATAAACTGGAATCCGGTTCCTATTCCATGCAATAATAAGTGCAGCGGAAGGACCCACACAAGGACCCGCAGAAGAAAAATAAGTATTCCCAGTGTTTCAAGTCATCCTATTCTGGTGCCTCTGTCAATGAAATAAATTGACATAAACATGTTTTATCTTGATTTCTGAACTAAAATGGATAAGATTTGATGGAACAAAAATTGGAAAGAAAGCTCAAATGGCATACGGTGTTCACTAGAGGCAAAAAAGGAGAAATTTCCATGAAGGAAGAAAGCTTTCTCAAAAATTTTCTGAAAAAAGTAATTGAAAAAAACAACAATTTTAGATATTTTTAAAAATTATTTGCACCTTAGAGCCTCAAATATATTTCTAATTATGGATAGATGACAATCTTGCCAAGGAGAAAGAAGAAAACCAAAACAAAGGGAAGATCAAATTTGTTTGCTTCGAGAAAGAATTTGAAGTTTGAATTAATCTTCTGAGACTAGTCATTTAAGTTTTGGAGTTGCAATTGAGCTTGTTCTTATAAGTCATCAAGGAGAAAAAGAACAACCAAAATGTATATTGATGTTTTCATTCAAGCAGTCCCAAGCCAAAATAATTGATAGTACATGAGAAGCAAATGGACTAGAAGTAAATATTTAGAACCAACTCATTTCCATTGATGAACTAATGAAGTTCTGGACATTGATGGCTACAGCGAAAAGAAGGGGTGGAAAAGAAAGAGGAAGAGAATAGGGAGCTCATAATATGGCTCCATCCCTTAACAAAAATCCCAAAAGGAAATTCAAGTTTATCTGAATCCGAATGCAAAAATAGGATAACATGCATTTCCTAGCCACATTCCATCAAAACTAAATTGACCGCCGAAACAAAATCAGCAAACAAATGAATGTACACAGCAATCATCCATGGCCGCACAGGATTCACACATACAGCTCTTCATTAACGGATGATCAAATTGTTTACCTTGCTAGTCCAGAGATCGCAAATTTAGATGGGAATGAAGCCAGGTAATCATTGCAGCTATGTTATCATTCCTCCCATGAAGATTTCATCGTGAAGGAACGAAGCGAGAGAATCAGATGAATCACTTTCAGCTTTCTGCATTTCCTCTTCGATCAAAATCTCTTGTTCACGGCAATCACAGCAGCAGAATGCCTTCTCGCCCCTGCAACACATTAAATATAAAGAATTCAGACAAAAATTCCATGTCTCATGGATTCAAAAGTTTGCAATTCGATAGAACACAAGATCACAAACACAACAAGCTAAGCAGATGCTCAACATAAATGGACATAAAAGAGAGCTAGTCAATGATTCTAGGGTAGATTCAATGAACCAATGTACAAACAAAGATACAGTAATAAAACAGAAGATGGAAATTTGAGCAAGACTAACCTATACATGTAGATGTCCTTCCCCTCCAATTTCTTGTTGCAAGAGAAACAATAGCTCAATAAATCATCAGTGGAATGGGACGGCGAGTTTTCAGAGCATTTGATCGCCCACGAACCCACTCCAACTCCGCCATGTTTATTCTTCTCAAAAGGAGATTGACTTGGATGGCTCTCCAGAATACAATCCCCAAAAATGTGCGTTGTTTTGGGATTAGGACCATGAGAAATAATGCAGGTATAGTCCTCAGACAGCTCAATCTCACTTGCAGAAAGTGAACCGATGAATCCATGGGAAGAACCAAAATTCATCGGAAGCGAGCCTGAAAAATTGCCAACAGTCTTGCTCTGGCAATCCTTTGCATCAGATGCAAATACCTCAGAATCAGACTTTGCTTTCTCACTCAGTGCTGATCGACAAAGATCCGCAACGCAAGAACGGATCTTTTCAAGCTTCCTGGGAGTTTGGGAGGAAATTACATAGTTTTTAGGCAAGGATTTGGGGATATCATCTAATTGCTTGCTGCTTTTCAGATTATTCAGATGAACATTGGGACGTGGAATGTTGATCTTCCTCTGTGAACCAAACAAGAGCATCCCAGAAGCAGCGGAGTCATCACTGAGGGAGTCCACCAAGCCAAGGCCAACCTTGCCGTAGTCCCAGCACTTGGGGCGGCCTGGTGAGGATCTAGAGGACTTGATGAACGAGGAGCCAAGATTGGAGAAGAGCTTGAAGTCCAAAGGAGAAGTAGGGCTGGCAGAGCCAGCATCAGAAGAGGGCTTGGAGGTGAAGCCCACAAAGAGGCCAGGGACATTGAAGAGTGGATAGGCGCTGGGCTTGTGCACCATGGCATCAGAGAAGAAGATGGAGTCTGAGGCTGATTCAGCCATCATCTGGCCCTTGTTCCTCTTCCCCAGCATTCTCTGCATCCTCCTCTTCCAACAAAAGATCACAGCTTTCTCAAGAAATCCTGGAAAAATCACAATGAGGATTGATATCAGAGGCAAAAATAAAAAGGAATAAACTTTTCTGGTGAACATCATCTATGATGGGTTGAAGTCATCCAAGTGACATGGAAGTGAGGGAATATCACTATGGGGTTTCTGAAAACCAAAAAGTTGTAAAAGAAGGAGCCATTTGGAGTTGATCTTGAAATTTCTGACAAGTGATGGCTTGAAGTGAATTGCATTCCTGAAAAAACCGATGTAAAATATTGTAGAAAGGACTGGTCGGAAACAGGAAAAAAAAAGTTACGGGCAAGGACTGGAGAAATAATTTATATGATCAAATGGTTGAAATCATCCAGTTACTGGCAATTGAGGCATTGAAATTCGTAAAAAATGAGCCAAGAGACAATGGTCAAGAACATGATGGAAAGTCCTGTGAATTTAATGGAAAACAATGGATGTCCCTGAAGTACTTCTCAACCAGAAACATGAACCAAGATGAATTGATTGGGGTCATGAAGTAGATGAAGAAATCAAAGAAGATTAAAAGAGTATTCACCTTTAGATTTACAAAATTGAAAAAAAAAACTCGGAATGCAATCAGATCAGCTGAACAAGGCAGGGAATGCTCCGAAGGAGGTATATTGACGAAGAATCACAAACGCTGAAAGGGAAAACCATCCATCTCGTCTAAAATCACTGTACATTCATGCAAGCAGAAAATGAAAAGAGTAAAATTCCATCTATTTTAAGATCATTCCTCCAAATAGACCTCATGATCACAAATACTCGTAGGATCAAAATTGAGATCACTAAAAAAAAACCATCAAAACATCAAAACGAAAAAGCAGAAAGAGCAAAACCTGATCTTTCACCTCAAAAAAGCCAAGAACTCAAAGGAAGCTGAAAATCCAAGCCACAAAAATAGAAAGAGAAAACAAGAGAGCACAAGGTTTTCAGGGGACTTAATCCAAAGACTAGGACGACAAGGGTCCATGAGAATCCACGAAAAGGGGCCCTGGCATCAGTAAAACCAGGAAAAAGAAGCCACCTTTGCTTTTCCTTTTTTCTTCCCTTGGAACCCTGCTCCTCTCTCACTCACTCTCTCTCTCTCTAAGAAGGAGATGATGAAGAAGAAGGCCCAGGTTGACGAATGTACGAGGCTTGCTCAGTACTCTTCACTGTTTCTGTCTCTCTCTCTCTCTTCCGCCTCCTTCTTCTTTGATTTTGGCTCTCTGCATCAAAATCAGAGCAGCATTGTGACTTCTGAAATACTCCTCCTATTCATGGCCGTCAGAGAAAATTTATTTCATACATATTTATACGGATTTTCGGTGCTTGGCTCGATCTTAAAAAACCTGTTTTTGGTAGGGATGCTCCGGAGGATATACGGGAAACGACATAGTAAACATGTCTTTAAAATTCAGAAAAAAATAATTAAGAAAAAACCAAAAAAAAAAAAAAAAAAAATCCTCCGCATAAAAGTTACTGTCAAGAGAAATAATGAAAGCGATTAGACTTGTAGATCAGTTCCAACGAGAAGCATTGGAATTGGGTTGATGATTTTGCCGCGTTCATTAATATTCGTATTAATCTAATAAGATAATCAAAATGCCTGCATTTAGTCTAAAGACTAAACTATCGTCCTTCCGATTCAACTATCAACGTCAACCGTCCATTTATGTATTTTCCACAAAAACGGGGAAACGCGGTGTCGTTTCCCACCCATTCGCGATGCGCACCGTCGGAGCTGTGGAATCGACGGCCCCGGGGCACCGGGGGTTTTGTATGGTCCGTGATTTTGCACGGACGGCAGTGATGAAGCGATGCTTTAAGGGCGGGGGCAGCAATTGGACGGTTGAGATGTGAGGTGGCTAGTGGTGGGGCCACGTGGAGAGAAGTCCCTGTTGGCATCTTTCGAACCGAAAATAAAAGAAAAAAAAAAAAAAAAGGAAAAAGGGAAAGCTGCGTTATAATTCAGACAGATGGAGCAGAAAAGGACAAAGCTGAGGCACGGGTCCCGCGAGACTTTTACCCCTGCCTCAGTGCGTGGGCCCGCCCACCACCTTCTGTAGTGCCACGAGTACTCGATATATAAATATTTCTAGAAAAGGAAAATTAATTAATTTTCTGTTGAATTTGTTTATCCCGGCCGGTCCTTTAAATATCAGTTTTTTAGTTAGTTAGAAATTTATACCTAAATTTATGCATTTAATATAATTATTTATCTAAATCTTTAGGTTGCCCTACAAAGAATACTATAATTAAACTAGTAAATGGATGTAATGACACTGATTAAACAAAAATTATGTAATCCATCAACCAAGAAGACAATTCATTTCATCAAACCGAACTATTTAGGCAAATCCATTATACGCTTAATTAATTACTTTCTAGACAGTTTTTTTACGCCGTTTTGTCTTTTACTAGTATTACTGCAATTAGTAAGGCTCAGAACCACAGTTTTCATTAGAGGTGTGTATTATTGGGTTTCAATCGAATAAATTGATCAAATCGAAATCAAATAATCAATTTGATTTGATTTATTTGATTTTCGATTTGATTTGATTTTTTTAAAAATAAAATTTGATGTTAAAAATAAAATATCGGAGCTTGATTTATTTTGCTTTCATCTAAAAAATATATTACTATTAAGGTTTTAACTTTTAACTAAAATATATCAACTTCCATGTAACGAAACAATTTCAAAATTTAAATATTTTTAAAAATTTAAAATATCAAAAATTATTAAAATGGTTAAAAATATTTTAATTTTAATAAGCGTTAAAATCGGTTTTAAAATCAAAATTTAAAATCTTAACAACATACTGCTATCTCTGTCACAATCAGATTATGAGTATTCCACAAGAGAAGAGGTGTCCTCCGACTGTAGTCAATGCTTCATAACTACACAAGAGCAAACTATCAAATTATTTTGAGAATATATGTATATAATTACATTATACATATTATATACATTATCAATAAAATATGAAAAATAGAAAGATCCCAACGCGGAGCGTAATGACGCAGTGTCCTTGAACCGCTTAGATCCCAATGGTGGACCCCAACATCAATTCAACTAACTTAGGATTCATTTCATTTGAGATTAAAAAATAACGTAATTTTTTTTTAAAAAAATAATATATTTATTTTAGTTTTAATTTTAACTAAAATTAATTAATTTGACTAAAATAAAGATTATTTCAAACCAATCATTTCATTATCATTAAATAATATTCTTATTTTTCACAAGTTTCTATTTTTTATTTAAATATATACATATTTCGTGTAGCGTGAGCCACAAATTTCGACGGGGAAGTCAGTGGTAGCGAAATTTGAGTAGAGAAGAAAATTAATAAGAGTTGAAATCATTTAACGCTTTAACCGATTCAAGACCTTCGCGTATCATCCATAATCGAGCTTTAGGTTAAATATAATCTTCTTTTTTTGGCTAATAACAATAATTTCCATTCCCTAATTAAGCATCTGTAATGATGACATGTACAAATGATATCCGCGAAAAACCACTGCAAAGTTACTCTATCTGCCGGCCCCACACAGTAACCGTCCTTTTGACGGCCCAAACCGTTCCGTTACGTAACGCCGTTACCTCGTCATATTACCATCTTAACCCCCGGTCACATTTTTAACCACGGGTTCTAAATTAACCCCTGGCCTTGCTCTTTATTTACCCTTTAAGGTACGGTCCTTTTTGTCGCCTAGCGCTACTCCGCTAACTATGGGCAGGGACCGGCCAACACGGTCTCAACCGCCAGTCGGCGATCTCGAGCTCCATCCGACGGCCGAAACCGTACATCCTCGACGCTCGCCGGGCCATCGGACGGCGGATATCCCTCCTCCGGCCGGGGGGCATCTCGGGCCGACCGCACGTGCTGGACCACCACGTGGCGCCCATCCGCGGGGCCGCTGGTGCTTGGAAGGTAGCGAAGGGAAAAGATACACGCTCGGCTTTTGTCAGGCTTTGAGATTCTGATAGCGATGAAATCCATCGTTTGGACGGTGGAGATCGAAGAGCGAGCTGAACCATATCTGGTTGCATGGTGATTTCGGGACAGGTCGGGGTGGAGAGTCTATTCTACGCGTTGAGGTAGATCGCAGCGTTTTAACTGTTTGATGTGAATAAACAATGAATTTGTTGGATTTTTTGTATAATATGATTTTATTTTATTTTATTTTTTTGCATAACACAAGTAACGAAAACTTGCTTCAGAAAGAGGCTTCAACAGTAGTTTATTTTCTTGACTATTTTGTAATATTAATTATTAATCAAAATTATAGTAGTCAAAATCGTCTAAACAGTAGACAATAGTTCTCCGAAACAACTAAGCATTCGGATAAAAATCTAATTAATTTGTTTAAAAATATGTTTATATTTAAAAATCATTAACTATATTGATCGGAGCGAGGTTGAAAATCTCGGCTCAATTTAAGTTCTGAGGGATTTCAACTGATTTCGATCGGTAAGCGAAGGAACCTGACCCAAAACCGAAACTCGGTCCAACCGCGAATTCGCTCCAGTCCAGGAGAACAATTGGCGGACCTTGTAACCATCTAACCGACCTGCCATCTTTTTAATTGTTTGAAATTTTATAAATTTCTCTTTTGAGGAAAATTGTTTCTGATTGTATGATTTCTGAATCATATACGCCCATAATTCAGTTCAAAAGAGGAACGCTAATAAAACGATTGGTTTTATTTCAAAAATTAGACCCATTATTCATTTACATATTCAATATCTTTTCTTCACAGTCGGCACATTTTAATTTTAAAAAATAATATTATACTTAATCTCTGTGTCTATGTCACACACATATTATTTACAAAAATAAAATTAATTACCCATGAACACATGCATATTAATGTGATTAAGATTTTTTCTTAGTGATAAGGCCATCAAAACACAAATATAGTATGAGATATTTTAACAAAAATATGTTTTTATCCTAATACAATTCTATAAAAGAATAATTATAATTTAGTCTCACAAAAATATAATAATATAAAAAATAAATTTTACGAGTATTAATTTTGCATAAAATCCCCTAAAAATTAAATAATCCCAATTAGATTAAGAAGTAATTGAAGTTCACAATTA
This sequence comes from Trichopus zeylanicus subsp. travancoricus, assembly GCA_005019695.1. Lineage (NCBI taxonomy): Eukaryota > Viridiplantae > Streptophyta > Magnoliopsida > Dioscoreales > Dioscoreaceae > Trichopus > Trichopus zeylanicus. The sequence continues at coordinate 79,372 of RXID01014711.1, forward strand.
ATTTTTTTTTTATTCGATCGAACCTGCATTATTAATATTCAGACATTATACTTGAGATCAATAAATTTATAAATAGACCCCTAAATTCATAATAATCATCAATAAGTTTCAAAACATACTTTTCTAGTATAAAGCAATCGAATTATTCAAAATCCTAATAATACTTATAACAAATTTAAAATTAAAAATCCAATTATAACTCTAGTTAGGCCGGGTATCACATTAATATTATTCTTAAAAAAACTTTTGTCATGGTTGGTAGACCTAATATTAAGAGACATCATTAAGGCTTAAAAGAGATGGGATTAGTGAATGATGAGATTTATTAACTTGGATTCCTATAAACAAAGAGGGAATAGAATCCTGTTGTGACGTACACTGATGATTCTTCTCAAACCTAAGTGGTTTGAGCTCGAACCCAATCCATCAACCAAACCTACCTGCGATCCAATATTGTGGTTGACCGATAAATGAGGCCATAACTCTCTCTGGAGCAGCCACAGGATATGGTTCAGGGCAAAAAATATGATAAAAAGTGAGAAAAATAATCAAAAATAAAATTATTTAGTTCTTCACTTTTATTATTTGATTATCAGTGAGTGACTTATTAATAGTTAATTTATTTCTAACCGTTTCTATTCGGAAATAAAAAGTGACTTAAATTTTACTTCTTATTTTTTTATTTAAAGTAATTTCTTTGAAAAACTTCTAATGATATTTTAAATCATAACTAAGACCATAAAAATAGGTTAATTTCAATTACTTGTAAAAGTAAAATAGAAGTGAAAAAAATAATATCTTTATTTTTTTTTGTCCATTTCCAAACAACAAACCCTAAATGAAGCTACACCGATTAAGGCTATCTCCTGTACACGAACACAAGCCTCAAACTCAATACACCCGCCAGTCGCCGTCCACTGCTCGCAAGTAGCATCAGTAGCCCCTCCCTTCGGGCCCTCGCCATCTCCGCCTCGCTCAGCGCCTCCTCCAACCTCCCCCGGACCTTCTGTCTGTCAATGCGCATCACGTCCAGCCGCGACTCCCGCTTGCTCGCCAAGTGCATTGGCGGCGAAATGCAGATATTCTGCACCAATTGCATCAGCTGCTGGCTGCCACTCTCCGGCAGCCTCCGCCTTCTCGCCACCTTCCGCTTGTACTTCTTACCTTGTCGTCGCCGCCTTCAAGATTCAGTGTTTTCGGTTTCTTGACTGAGATCGGCTCGTGTTGTTGCGCTTATTCTTCCTTTCTCGATGGGAAGGCTTCGTTGCATCTTGAGGTTGGAGAAGAAAAAGATTTTGCTCATAGATCTTGTTTCTCCTCTGACGGATAGCGAGCTAGATTTTACATGCAATAACATATTGAGAGAGAGAGAGAGATAGAGAAGGTTGAGCTCTACGTGAAGTGAGATCGGAGATAGAGTACGAGTGCTCTATGTGAAATTCTTTTCGGATATGAAATCGGATTGGAAGTTGAAATTAAAGAAATTTCTGAAGAAAAAGGAAGTAAAAGATAATAATAATTAAAACCTAAAATTGAGTTTATGATATTTTTCTACTCCGTTTGAGTTATTTATTTGGGTTATTTACAAAATTGCTATCTAAAATCTTTTGGTTTTTGCATGTTAACCCCATAAATTTTTGGAATTAAAAATTTCTCTCTGTATTTGTGACATCCATTACAAAAGCAAAATAATAATAATAATAATAATAAATCGGATTTTATCATTATCTACCTTAAAGATCTTGTTATTGGGTCGAGATTTTGATATGATCTCACATTTAGATTGGACCGAATGAATTATATATGCGTTTGGACCTTGTTAAAGGACGTGTCTTCATGCACGAAAGTTCTCCGCAATGGTCTTAGTGATGGCCAGTTAAGGCTTCCTCTCCCTATCCTCGCCATGATTTCCTCCTCCTTCCTCGACATGGAATACCCAGAAGTGAAGCGCCTGTATTCCAGCCTCCAACCGGTCCTCCCGTACGAGCCACCGCCACTCGGGGCATATGATCCGGAGATCGCCGTCGTAGCAAAGCAAATGGAATAAGTTAATAAGCAAAATCTATCACAGCCTCAGCCTTCGGAACAGAAGGACAAGCCCTGATTACGTAGAACACTTGCATCAAGAGAAGATAGCATCCCCTGTAAAACCGGAACCCTTCTTGATTCCGAAAAAGCAGAACAGATTTTTGAGATAGAGCTCAAGCCAACATCATAAATGCAGTCAAATTCTACGAGAAGCTGAAGCACAAGAAAACTTTAGAAGCTCGAGGATACGAGTGTAGATAACAAAAATGACAAAAACAAAAACAATCAAATGCGATGATCTCAGTCATTCGATTCAAATCTAAAAACCCAAACAAGAGAGAACGGAAACCCTAAAAGATTTGTGCGATCAGTCAAAAAGCACAATAGAAACACATGCAAATGCCCGAATTCCACCATACCAACTCGCGATTCATAGCAAAAACCCAGATCGGCCAATCGGAACCCCAGAGGGCACGAAATATAGCTTACCCACTATCGGAGAGTCGGGACCGATCTTGCCCGACAAATTTGTGCATGACGATCGCAAACGGCCCAGCTCCCTCCGGCTTCCGGATCTTCTCCGTCGAGCCATCGGTCCCTCTGCCCTTCGGGAAGAGTTTTTTACTGGGAACTAGGAGGGGTAGAAACTCCGGTGCGGATCTTTCTTCGCCGGAAGACGGCGGCGTGGGGCGTCGGAGTTTGACGAGGGAAAAGGCGAAGGTTTTGGCGGCAATGAAATTTCGGAAAAATGGGTGAAACCAACGATGAAATGACAGTTCTGTCCTCGAAATGGTTTGGAGCCCATAAAGCCCATTAATGCAAAGGGTGCAACGTGTAAAATGGGCCAAGCCCGAGGCCGGTGTTTGTTTGCGAAAGGTTACTCTGCCTTTTTGGCGAAAAATCAAAAATGTTTTCTAAGATTTGAAAATTAAAAAAGAAAAAAAAGGGGGATAATTACGTATAAATTTCTGTAATTAGCCTTAATTACGTATAACCCCGTAATTTCCGGAATTAGCCATACCCCTAGTGTTATTTAATCAAAATTTTTCCAAAAATTCCAATTTTACCTTCGGTTATTTTTACAAATACATCCCTAAAAAATTATTTTTTATATTTTACGCCACGAAATTCGATTTTTTACAAATTACACTCTGAAATAACTATGATTTACAGAAAAGTCCTCGAAATTCAGATTTTTGCAAATAAACCCCCGAAAATTATTTCGATTTACAGAAAAGTCCTCGAAATTTGGATTTTTGCAAATAACACCCCGGCTTGCGAGAGCGGAGGTGGAGGCCGGGCCGGGGGTGGCGATGGGAGGCGGAGGCCGGTGCGGGAGCGGAGGCGGAGGCCGGGGCGCCGGCGCGCCGATACCCGGGTGCAGACGGCCAAGGCCGAAGCCGTTCCGCCCCAGCGTGCCGGGGACGGAGGCCGAGGCCGGCGCGGACGCATGCCGGCGCGCCGGCCTCGGGGTGTTATTTGCAAATAAACCCTGGAATTATTCCAAATTACAAAAAAGTCCAGAAATTTTCTTATAAAACCCTCTCCTTCCTACTATAGCCCTAAACCCTCAGCCGCCGTCGTCCCCCTTTGCCTCACTGCCATCCCCACTCCCCCGCCCCAGCCCCACCGCCCGACGCTTCGGACCCACCCACAACTGCTCCCATCCTGGCCCCAGACGGCCTCCGATACCAGCCCACCGCCCAAACCCAAACCCCACCAATCCCTGCTCGATGGCCTCGGACCCACCCACCACTTCCGTCCCCGCCCCTGCCCCCAAATGGCCTCCGACAACCCCGCCCCTCCTTCGTTATAGCAATAGTGGTGTCTGCACCAAGGTTGACTCCTTTGACAGGAGAATTTTCTGTGTATCACAGTGTGCAAAGAGATGAATATATTGATTCAGATTTAGATGATTGTCCTTCTGATTCTAGTTTTCATAGTTTGATGTATTCTTTTGATGATGATGAAGATGAGGAAGAGAAGGATGATAATAATGAGTTAGTTGCTGAGCAGGAGCAAGAGAATATAAGACAAGGCGAAGAAGAAGGAGTAGAAGACAGAGCGGAAGATGATTTACTATCTTTACTTGAAGATAATTTGAATGACAATGTTTTGAAAATAGGAGACATATTTGAAGATGTACGTGCATTCAGATTGGCTCTTAGACAGTACTGTATTGTGCACAGATTTCAGCCTTTGTTTGTGAAGAATGATCATAACAGAGTAACAGTTAGATGTGCTTCTGCAAATTGCCGATGGAGGCTTCATGCTTCAGAGAGATTTGATGGTTCAGGTTTTCAGATAAGAAAAATGGAATCAGTTCATACTTGTATTACTGTCAATACTTCTGGAAATAAAATGGCAAATGCTGAATGGGTAGGCAACCAAGTTTTGCATTGGATGTGTGTTGACAAGCAAATCACAGTCAAGCAAATACAGAATATGATGAATGAGAAATACAGTCTCAGACTGACTTATATGCAGGAATGGAGGGGAAAAGACTATACTTACAGGATTATTCATGGAAATGAAGAAGAATCTTTTAATTTGTTTCATTCGCTGAAGGCAAAGTTGGAGAGGAGGCATCCTGGTAATATTTTGCACATTGCTCAGTGTCCAGATATATCTTTTCAGAGATGTTTTATGTCACTACATGCTTGTAAGAGAGTTTTTGTTACTGGATGCAGACCTATACTGGGAATTGATGGATGCTTCCTAAAAAGAAAATATAAAGGCACATTGCTTTTAGCTTGTGGAATTAATGGGGAGAATAACATAATTTCAGTTGCATTTGCAGTTGTAGAAGGAGAAACATACCAATCTTGGTTATGGTTTCTACATAACTTGCAACGGGTTATTGAAAATTTGAATAGTTTGGCTATTATTTCAGATAGGCAGAAGAGTCTTTCTGATGCTCTGAAGAATATTTTCCCATATGCTGAGCATAGAGCTTGTATAAGGCATGTGATTGCAAACTTGAAAAGATCCTACCTTGGGAAAAAGTTAGAAAATTTGGTTTTTAATGCTTTAAATACATTTTTGCCTACTGAATTCATGAAGTACATGGAAAGGATTAAACAGCTATCCATACCAGCTTGACAGTACATGAAAGATATAAATGATTTTGCATGGAGTAGAAGTCACTTTGATCATTCAGTGAAATGTCATTATGTGACTAATAATATTTCTGAATCATTTAACAGTTTTATTCAGGATGGCAGGGAGCTTCCCTTTCTTGAATTACTTCATCAGGCAGAAGATAATGGTGAAATTTGCCACAAAAGAAAATGAAGGATCCCACTGGTCTGGAAAGCTAGTGCCAAGAATAAAAGCTTTTATTAGAAAAGTTTCACAGGCATGGGGTGGATACCGTATTTGGAGGTCTTCTGATGATATTTCAGAGATCAGTGATCCAGCAGGCCGATGGATTGTGGATATAAGGCAGAGAATTTGTGACTGTAGGCAATGACAGCTGACAGGAGTGCCTTGTGTTCACGGTATTATTGCTCTCCTTGATGTTCGGTTTGATCCTATTGATTTTGTTGATGACTACTACACTCTGGAGATATACAAAAGAGTATATGATGTTCCTTTCACTCCATTGCCAAGCAAGCAACTTTGGGTGTCTGTGCCAAATGCTCTGCAAGTACTTCCTCCATGTTCAAGGAGACAATCTGGTAGGCCTAAGAAGAAAAGGATTAAGGATCCAATGGAAACATCAAGTAGAGAAATATATACTTGCAGTAGATATGGTCAGTTGGGACACAACAAGAGAGCGTATAAAGAGCCTCTTGGACTACAATAACAAATTGATGTTTCTGGATCTAGCAGTAATCAACAGTCAATGGGAAATCAATATGTTGGAGAACGTGGCAGGGGAAGAGGAAGAGGAAGAGGAAGGTCTACCGTAATGACTTCAAATTTTAGTATGCATTTATCATGTGAGTTTTTCTTTTAAAAAATTGATAATTTTTTTCTTATTTTATGTGATTTTGAAACAATACATTAATAAATGTCACTGTATTTTTTTGCAGGAAGTTCGTCAGATCTCTGGGATCAATTTTGATTGGGTAAACAGTCTTCTCGAAAATGATGATGATGTCATGTTACTTGGTTATCATAACTATGGGTACATTCTGTTTGCAGGTACATATTTCTGCTAGATAGACTGGGGAGAGTTAGATGGCAAAGTTTTGGATTTGTGACTCAGGAGGAACTGTCATATCTTTTATCATCCACTTCTCTTTTGTTGAATGAGAAATGAGAAGTGTTATTTTAGACATTTGTTTCATTAATGTTCTTCAAATTTTGATTTATAAGGAATAAGAAGTGTTATTTTAGACATTTGTTTCATTAATGTTCTTCAAATTTTGATTTATAAGGAATAATGTAATGTTTCCTTTTTTGGTTCAATAATGGAAGGTTTGCTTTTATTGGATAACAGCAGAACTTAACTATTACTTTGTGTCTTGAACTTTCTATCTGCTATTGCTATCTGATTACTAATTAGGCTATATTGTTTTAGCAAGCTGCAAGCTTCTATTATTGTAGTGGCATGCTATATGTTATAAAATCTCAGGAATGATTGTCATTCACTAGGAAGTGGCTTTCTTTATCATCTCTAGTTTTACATAAATAGGGTTTATTCTTTTGGTGGGAGATCTGGATCTGGTGCGATTTCTCTCCGTACCCTTTCTTTAATTATTTCAAAACTTAAAATTTAAAATTACAAGTTTCATATTGTACATTTAAAAATAGATCCCTTGATTATATTTTTAATAAATAAGTCAATATTTTAATCATATTTAATATTAAATTTCACAAAAAGAAAAAGAGTGACGGTTTTAAAATTTAAAATTTCAAATTACAAGTTTACTATTTTTACATTTAAAAATAGACCACATTTAATATTTTTCTTTATAAATAAGACCAAATTTAATTTATTTTATAAGTAAATTTTACAAATAAATCATCGAACATTTCAAAACATAAAATTTAAAATTACAAGTTTCATATTGTATATTTACAAATAGATCCCCTGATTTTTTTTTAAATAAATCAATATTTTAATTATTTTTAATACTAAATTTCACAGAAAATATGGTGAAAGTTTTAAATTTTAAAATTTAAAATTACAAGTTTACTATTATTACATTTAAAAATAGACCACCTTAAATATTTTCCTTAAAAATAAGTCCAAATTTTATTTATTTTATAAGTAAATTTTACAAATAATTCATCGAACGTTTCAAAACATAAAATTTAAAATTACAAGTTTCATATTGTACATTTACAAATAGATCCCCTGATTTTTTTTAAATAAATCAATATTTTAATCATTTTTAATACTAAATTTCACGGAAAATACGGTGAAAGTTTTAAATTTTTAAATTTCAAATTACAAGTTTACTATTTTTACATTTAAAAATAGACCATCTTTAATATTTTTCTTTATAAATAAGTCCAAATTTTATTTATTTATAAGTAAATTTTACAACTAATTCATCGAACGTTTCAAAACATAAAATTTAAAATTACAAGTTTCATATTGTACATTTACAAATAGATCCCTTGATTTTTTTTAAATAAATCAATATTTTAATCATTTTTAATACTAAATTTCACGAAAAATACGGTGAAAGTTTTAAAATTTAAAATTTCAAATTACAAGTTTACTATTTTTATATTTAAAAATAAACCACTTTTAATATTTTTTTATAAATAAGTCCAAATTTTATTTATTTTATAAGTAAATTTTACAAATAAATCATCGAACGTTTCAAAACATAAAATTTAAAATTACAAGTTTCATATTATACATTTACAAATAGATCCCTTGATTTTTTTAAATAAATTAATATTTTAATCATTTTTAATACTAAATTTCACAGAAAATACGATGAAAGTTTTAAAATTTAAAATTTAAAATTACAAGTTTACTATTTTTACATTTAAAAATAGACCACCTTTAATATTTTTCTTTATAAATAAGTCCAAATTTTATTTATTTTATAAGTAAATTTTACAAATAATTCATCGAAAGGTTTCAAAACTTAAAATTTAAAATTACAACTTTCATATTATACATTTACAAATAGACCCCTTCAATATTTTTATTTATAAATAAGTCTTTATTTTTTATTATATTTTAAGTAAAATTTTACAAAAAAGACATTAATGATTTTTAAATTTATAAATACAAATTTATTAAAATTTTACAAAAAAGACATTAATGATTTGTAAATTTATAAATACAAATTTAATATTTAAATATTAAAAAAACCCTTAAATTTTTTTATAAAATAAATCTAAATTTTTCGTAATTTTAAAACTAATTTTTACAAATACACCCCTCGCCGGCCCTCGTCCGTGCCCGCGCGCGGGGGACGGAGGCTGAGGCCGGACGGTGCGCCGGACGGAGGCCGAGGCGCGGATGGCCTCCGCACGCAGGACGGAGGCCGAGGCGTTGACGCGCAAGCACGCGGGGGCGGAACGGCGTCAGCCTTGGCCGTCCACGCCTGGGTGTCAGCGTGCCGGCGCCCCGGCCTCCGCCTCCGCTCCCACTGCCGGCTCTCGCCCGCGTCCGCCTCCACTCTCGCCCGAGTCCGCCTCCGCTCCCGCCCGCCCAGCCTCCGCCTCCGCTCTCGCCGTCGGCCTCCTCCTCCACTCCCGCCGGCCCGTCGGGGTGTTATTTGCAAAAATCCAAATTTCGGGGACTTTTCTGTAAATCGAAATAATTTCCGGTAGTTTATTTGCAAAAATTCGAATTTCGAGAATTTTTCTGTAAATTAGAGTTATTTCGGGAAGTTATTTGCAAAACACCGAATTTCAGGACGTAAAATATAAAAAATAAGTTTTAAGGGGTGTATTTGTAAAAATAACCGAGGGTAAAATCGAAATTTTTTGGAAAAATTTTGATTAATTAACAATCATGGAGGGGTGTGGGTAAATATTTTGGAAAATGGGGGTGTGGGTAATTTCGGAAATTACGGGAGGCATGCGTTTGCCGGGAGTCGAACCCGGGTCTATTGCTTGGAAGGCAATTATCCTAACCGTTGGACTACAAACGCTCGTAGTGCTATTAAAATCATAATTTGCTCTTTTAAAGAATCTTATAAAACCATTAGCTCTCAACCACGCGTCAGGATTTCCATCTGTGCAGCCCAAGATTTCGTCTATTGAATCAATATCTGCAAGAAAATAATTTATCAAAAAATTCAGAAACATCCCGTGAGGATCGCCGGGGCATTCCATATCGCCCCAGCTCCCATCCGTCTATAGATCACCCTTCTTCGTTGTTTTGGCTCGTCTGTAAATTAACCTCGTGGTGCTTGACAAAATGCCGAGCCGATACCTAGCGGCGCAAGCTCAAAAGGATCGACCTCAAGGACCCCAAGGGCGTCAACCAGGCCCTGCGCACCATCGAGACCGTCAAGAAGGACGACGCCGGGTGGAACGAGAAGGCCTCGTCGCCGTCGGTCCCCATTGTGTACCTTCGGAAGCTGAACGAGTAGACAGAGCCGGCGGGGTTCGAGCGTGTGGGAGCGGAGGTGCAGGCGGCGATCCAGAAGGCGCAGCTGGGGAAGGAGATAGCCAGGCGGAGCTGGCCAAGCTGATCAACGAGCAGGCGCAGGTCGTGCAGGAGTACGAGAGCGGGAAGGCGGTCCCGAACCAGGCCGTGCTTGGTTTCACACCAGCCAAATTTCTACCTTGAAATTTCGCTTTCGCTCACCTTAACCCACCAAACTCGTACAAGCCTACAAGAGTATAGAGGAGAAGAAAAGTATAGCAACCTTACCAACCTTTTATTGCTCACATAAAAGGAAATACAACTCTTAATGCAGAGTGACACTACAAGTCTCTCTACCTGTGTGTATCCCCAGCTCAATAGACCCTCTAGTCTATTTATAGTACACATATTTGGCTGTGAGTAACTGCTGGAGATTATGAAGAATATGTTCCACATTGTTCTCCCTATAGTTCAACTGCTAGAGGTCATGCAGAACATGCTCCACAATATTCTCCTGGCAGTTAGTTGACTCTCTGAGCTGCTGCCACTTGTCCCACGAGTCCTCAATTGCCTCTTTGTTGGCCACGTGTCCCTTGACAGTTGCAGATCTGGTTCTCCAGCTTGCAGCCACGTGTCTTCAGCCTGTGACGTCAAGTGTTCAGGTTGTTCATATGCTCCTGCAACTCACTTTAGCCAACCTGTCCCGTTGCTCGCTCTGCAGGACTTTTTGGGCTGTTTGAGTCTCCATCTGAACATATCGTGACTCCGTCACTTGCTGTTATGTGTGCTGCCCGCGCACACATATGTTGGAGGCAGTCTGTCATCTCGTATAATCATGCGCTCTCTCGCATGATACTCCTCGTAATGGCACCGACCACCATAACTGGTTGTTTACTCGTATGTGTGCTGCCCGTGCACACACACACTGGAGGCACTCCATTGCCTCTGAGATCATGAGGTCCGTTACATGATCTCGTTGTGGTGGCACCTACCACTCACAACGGGTGTGACAAACCACCCCCACCAGGAGAGTCCGACGTCCTCGTCGGAGTAGAGTCCATGTACTCCTTGATTTATTTCTCGAACTGCCATAGTGTAGAGTCCCGCTCCCATGTGGCATCGGCCTCGCTGCCGTCTTTCCACTTTACAAAAAAATCAGTCCGTCGATTCTTCTTGTTTTGCCCCATAGTTCAGTGTGCAAGGATCTTCTCGACCTCCTTGTCGAACTACTTTCGAACTACTGGTGGAGCTCTCCTTACTTGCTGTCTATCTCCAAGCAAGTCCCTGTTGAAAGGTTTGAGAAAACTTACATGGAACGTTAGGTGTACCTTCAGCCTGTCGGGTAGCTTCAACTGGTAAGCAACCTGCCTGACTTTTTTCATCACCTCGAAGGGGCCGTCATACCTTGGTACCAACCCACGATGTACGGTATTGCTGCTGATTTTCTTCCATATCTGTGGAGTAAGTTTCAGCAACACCATGTCCCCGACCTGGAACTCTAATGAACGCCTTCGTTCATCCTCATGCTTCTTCATGCGTTTTGCTGCTTGCGCAAGCTGTCCCGAGCTTGTTCTATTAGCTCCTCCTTCTCATTGGCGAAGCGATAAGCAGCAGGGCACTTTCCTTGGTTCGTCGATTGAGCCAACTCGAGAGGAGTGAGAGGCTGTTATCCCATGACAAGCTCTGCAGGACTCATTCCTGTAGCCGACGACCTATGAATATTATAACAAAATTGGGTTGTGTCCAACAGCTCCAACCAATTTTGTTGGCTGGCCGTCACATAATGCCTTAAGTATTCCTCCACCAAGGCATTGATGCGCTCCGTTTGGCCATCCGTCTACAGGTGATTAGCCGTAGAGAACTTCAACTCTGAACCCATCGAGTTGAAGAGTGCTGTCCATAACCTTCCCGTGAATCGAGCATCTCGATCACTCACGATGTCTTTCAGGACACCGAAGTGCTTCACCACATGCTTGTAGAACAGCCCAGCTGCTACCTCTACTAGACATATGTGTGGTGTTGGTATGAACACCGTATACTTCGAGAGTCGGTCGACGACGACTAGCACTGAGCTCATCCCATCCACTTTGGGAAAGCCCGAAACAAAGTCCATGGAAATGGACTGCCACGGCTTCTCCGGAATAGGTAGGGGTTGCAGCAGCCCTGTCTGCTTCTTCCTCTCCGTCTTGTCAAGCTGGCACACAAGACAAGTCTTGACGTACATCTCGACATCTTCCCCCATTTTTGGCCAATAGTATGACCTGGACAAGAGTGCCATCATCCTTTGCCCTCCAGGATGTCCTGCCCATTGAGGATCGTGAGTCTCTCGTAGCAGCTCACGCCTCAGCCCTCTCGCCTTCGGAATGTACAACCTGTTGCCTCTAGCATACAACAAGTTATCTTCAAGCCAATAATACTTAATTACCCCTTCACGTACCTCTCTTCTGAGTTGGATGTATTCTGGGTCTACGTCGGCTTGCTCTTTAATCCTCTCCAGTAGGGTTGACTGCACTGTGGACAGCGCAGCTACGTAGCATTGCACCTCCTTTCGGCTCAATGCATCTGCCATTTGGTTCTGTCGTCCAGGCTTGTGCTCCCACATGAAATCAAACTCGGCCAAGAACTCCTGCCACCGAGCTTGTTTGGGGGTCAATTTCTTTTGGGTCTTGAAGTAGGTGTTTGCAACATTGTCCGTCACAACCCTGAACTTCATTCCCAATAGATAATGCCTCCATGTGTTTAAGCAGTGCACCACTGCTGCCATTTTCTTCTCATGTGTGGTGTAGCGTAGCTCCGCATCCTTGAGCTTGCGGCTCTCAAACGCCACTGGGTGTCCTTCTTGAACAAGAACTCCCCCAAGAGCACGATCTGAGGCATCCGTATGTACCTCGAATGGAAGCTCGAAGTTAGGCAATCGCAACACCGGTTCCGTTGACACTGCTGCCTTCAGCTGGTCAAACGCCGCTTGGCATGAGTCTGTCCATGCCCATTTTGATCCTTCCTTAGCAAGTCAGTCAGGGGATTCATTTTCCTTGAATATCCCTGAATGAATCTTCTATAGTAGTTAGCCAAACCGAGGAAAGAACGAAGATCCGATACCTTTGTTGGGGCCACCCAATCGATGATTGCTTGAATCTTCCTCTTATCCATTTGTATCTGTCCCTTGCTCACCCTGTGCCCAAGGAACTTGATTTCCTTCCGATAGAACTCGCACTTCTCCTTCTTGACGAAGAGCTTGTATTCTCTAAGCTGAGAGAATACCTTTCTGAGGTGGTCGACGTGGTCTACCAACGTCTCCGAGTAGATGACAATATCATCCAAGTATACCACCACGAATCGATCCAAGAACTCATACAATACTTCATTCATCAAGTTGCAAAAGATTGCTGGAGCATTTGTCAATCCAAAAGGCATGACTAGGAACTCAAATGAGCCATACCTTGTGACACATGTTGTCTTTGACTCATCTCCCTCAGCAATCCGGACTTGCCAATACCCCGATCGCAAGTCCAATTTGGTGAAGTATGTCGCCTTGGCCAATCGATCGAACAAGTCACCTGCATTCGGCACCGGGTACTTGTTCTTGATAGTCACATTGTTTAGTGCCTGATAGTCCACGTATATCCGAAGTGAACCATCTTGTTTCCGCTGAAACAACACCGGGGCATTATACGGGGCTTTCGACGGTTGGATCAGTCCCGCCTCCAACAATTTGTTGAGTTGCTTCCTCAGCTCCAAAAGCTCCGCATTTGCCAATCGATAAGGGGCCTGAGCTTGAGGTTTAGTACCTGCCTCCAGCTCAATCTTGTGGTCAACTGCCCTCCGAGGGGGAAGTTCATTGGGCAGTTTTGGTGGCATCACGTCCGCGTAATCCACCAGGATAGTTGCAACAACATCAGGTACCTCCACGACCTGATCCGATTGTATCTCGATCAGTGCTGCAACATAGGTGGTCTCGCCCCTCTTGAGACCTGCTTTCAGCTGTTGGGGAGACTACATACCCGCTGTTGCAGTTTTTCCTCCATACGCTGCTCGTATAAAACATGGTGATTCCTTGGCAGAAATCAGCATACCTGATAAGTGAGACACCAAGCTAGCCTTAGCTTGGACGAAAAAGTCTATTCCCAAGATAAACTCAAACTCATCGATCTCTCCCTCCCAAGCTCCAACTTTGAGGGTTGCGCTGGCCATTCCATGAATCGGAGTTGGCCCAGAGTTTACCGCCTTCACTTTCCATGAACTTGGTTGCACCTGCAAACCAAATTCACTTACCAATTTGTGGGAGAAGAAGTTGCTGGTTGCTCCTGTATCCAGCATAGCCAAAACAGGCCTCCCATTTAGTAGCACCGGGCATACATCAACCCTTTGCAAGGCAGCTGCCTGTCTATCGTCATTGAGTTGAGTAGCTGCAATGGATTCATGCGTGGTGTTGCCGCTGCACCACGTCCCTCTTCCTCAGATTCCCTGAGAGTTAGAGCAGATAATTTTTTCCTCCTTGGACATTCCCTTGCCCGATGAGGACCATTGCATATAAAACAACCCTGCTCTCTGCTAGTGGGCCGCAACTTGGACTGGCTCAGTTCCGCAACCTTCTTACCCTTTCCCTCGGGCTTCTTGCCATCCTTATGTGCACGCCCCATTTTCCTTCCCTCCATGGCCGTTTTGGTGGTTGCCGTCAGCTTGAAATCTATCAAGCCTTCCGCAGAAGCAATGACCAAAGAAACATCCCTCACTCCTTGCCGTCGGAGTTCAGCTTGAGCCCACGGCTGCAAGCCAGAAAGAAAGTCGTACAATTTGTCCTCCTCAGACATGTTGGTGATGTCGAGCATGAGGGAGCTGAATTCCCTCACATATTCCCTTATGGTCCCCGAATGCCGCAGCTTCTTCAGGGATTCTCGCGCAACCCACCCTATGTTGCACGGAAGGAACTGCTCCTTTAGTTCCTTCTTGAGGATCTCCCAATCCTCCAACTGAGCACTCCCAGCTCGAGCATTCTCCGATGCTCTAGTACGCCACCATAATTTGGCATCTCCACTCAAGTACATCCTTGAGAGTAGCATTTTGCCTCTCTTACCAAGCCAACTGTGCCCATAAGCTGCCTGCATCTTCAATTGGAGGATTCCCCAGCATCTCCTCGATGCGAATCAACCGATCCCGAAGCTCCACTTGCGTCACCATGGCTTTTGTTGATCTTGGCTTCCACTGAACCGATTTCTCACCAAACTGGGCTCTGATACCACTTGTCACACCGGCCAAACTTCTACCCTGAAATTTCGCCCGTGATGGTGCCAAGGTTCGCCCACCTCAGCCCGCCAAACTCGTACAAGCCCACAAGAATATAGAGAAAAAGAGAAGTACAACAACTTTGTCAACCTTTTATTACTCACATAAAAGGAAATACAACTCTTAATGCGGAGTGACACTACAAGTTTCTCTACCTGTGTGTGTCCCCAGCTCAATAGACCCCCTAGTCTATTTATAGTACACATATTTGGCTGTGAGTAACTACTGGAGATCATGGAGAACATGTTCCACATTGTTCTCCCTGCAGTTCAACTACTGGAGGCCATGGAGAACATGCTCCACAATATTCTTCTGGCAGTTAGTTGACTCTCTAAACTACTGCCACCTGTCCCACGAGCCCTCAATTACCTCTTTACTAACCACATGTCTCTTGATAGTTGCAGCTCTAGTTCTCCAGCCTGCAGCCACGTGTCTTCAGCCTGCGACGCCAAGTGTTCAGGCTGTTCACATGCTCCTGCAGCTCAGTTTAGCCAACCTGTCCTGTTGCTCGCTCTGCAGGACTGTTTAGGCTGTTTGGGTATCCATCCGAATATGTCGTGACTCCGTCACTTGCTGCTATGGCCTATGTGTGTTGCCCGCGCACATATATGTTGGAGGCAGTCCGTCGCCTCGTATAATCATGCGCTCCCTCGCATGATACTCATCGTAATGGACTGACCACTACAGCTGGTTGTTTGCTCGTATGTGTGCTGCCCGTGCACACACACGCTAAAGGCACTCCATTGCCTCTGAGATTATGAGGTCCGTTACATAATTTCATTATGGTAGTACCTATCACTCACAACGAATGTGACACTTGCCATGACGGAGAGAATTATGGAAAATCCTTGGTTTATTCCCTGTTGGCGGAAAATGTGAAGGGATCATTTTACGCGCTTTTCTGAGTAAATGAATAAATGAGATATTGTTTCCTTGAAATAAAGATAAATTCCTGGCAAACAATTACAAATTTGACTGTGGAAGTACAGATCTACCGTTGGAGTGACTATGGACGGCCCATATTCATCGCTATGGGGAATGTAAGAAATAAAGCGAATGAAAAACAACTGCAGTAAAAATGATTCTAATAAAGTTTGACCCGGACAATCGAAGCAAAAGATAAATAAATAATAAAATAATAAAATCCAAAAATCGATATAGCATCAAAACAAAATTTGATAGAAACCAAGGCACAAAAGTACAGTCTCCGCAAACCACAGTTCAAAAAGAAGATTCTTTGGAGACCAGAGATTCATGTGAAAGAATGCCACCTCAATTGGCAGCCTTACGAGAAACATATCAAAGCCTAGAAAACCACTTCAGAGAGTAGTAATGTGTTGTAGTTGAAAGCTGGAATTTAGAATGACCAATACAAATCAACAGGCAGTAACACCCTCATTATGCTGATGGATTTGCATCGTCTGACTTGTCTGTTTCCATTGGTTCAGGTGCAGCTTAGCTTCTTTTTCCGTGCCTTTTGCATCGGTTGTCTTGTTCTCCCATTTGCTCATCTGCCGCTGGTGGTTGGCTTGCTTCTGTTTCAGATGGAGGTGGTGCCTGTGGCTCCTACAGGACCTGTAAATCATAATGTAATTCAGCATATTGGAGAGCAGTCTAGGTTATTACAAGAACTGTGCCCGAAAGTTTCTCTACTATTCACAAGTGGAAAAGCCATTGCATCTAACATATATAAAAATACTTGATTCTGTCATCACAGACATAAGCTCTGAAATTCACTTGATAATATAATATGCTACAAACAAGTCAAATGATGTCAGTAAAATTCATTACCTATCCAATGTCTCAGCCTTCCTCCTCAAATCAGCTGAAAGCAGAACTGGTGCAGCATATTTGGGTAAAGCATCCTGCTGTTGCATTTTTTTCTCTTAACCATGTCTCTGCCTCGAAGCATTCATTAATAATCTGTGGAACACCAAGCAACCTATCATTATTTATTGAACATAACTAGCACATCTAAACATAACTGCCCTAAATGTCACTGGTTACCAATACTTCTCGTCTCCACTGGCAGTTGGCCCAAATAACCAGCATACCAGCAACCGTGAGAATCTGATTAGAAAAACTAACGAATTGCGACATGTGAAATAGAATATCTATGAAAAGTTGTTTGTTTACATAGATAAAATACCCTATTTGGATATGATGGTCATTCAGAGAACAGGTGCATATGATAAGATTCATTTGGACCCCGCCGATTTTACCATCTTTAGGCAACTCTCTCTTCATTGAACACAAATAAGGAAATATATGTCATACTTGATCAGGTTCACAATGTTCAGCTTCTTACCTTCTGCCTTTCTGCTAGTTCAATGCAATCGAATTTTGGATCTTTAGATAAAGCTGCATCCCTGAAACTACTGAAACAATATACAAGTTGCTTAATGGCAGGTCCCCTCTCAGTATAGTGCTTGTAACGCTCCTCAATAGGGTCACCTTGCTGCATGCAGAAACCAATCAGAATATATACATGGTGTGGGCAATAAGGCAAGTGAACAACAAAAGCAGTTCCTTCTTAAGCTCCTCAAGTTTGACCACATAAACACCCTTTGTTTCATCTTCACCATCTTCATACAGCCAATCCTCAACCTCTTGCAGCTTTGCAATAAGCTCATCTTTCTCTTTCTCCAACACGAACTCTTGATATTTATCATGAAGCTGAACACAGAAGTTACAAGGCAAAAACATCAAATCATATAGGATATATTCAGCGAATAAAATTATTAAGAAAGAAAAAACTGACAAATTTTACATTGTTTCACATGTTATAAACATAAGCCTCCCACAGCATTCTTTTTGTCTTTGGTCTCCTCCATTACTCTATCTTGGAGAGCCATTTGAAACTCTCTCTCAACAGCCTTCTGCAGATCTGCAGCTGCCATGCCTCCATAAATTAATTCTGTAACTGAAACATCTTTTTTTTTAACCTTCCTTTTGGGAGCCTCAGCCTGCACAGACAAAAAGAAGCGCCTTCAGATCTACCAATGGAATTAGTACGATCCATGAATAAAAGTTATCAAGTGCAGAACAGCTTAAGTTGAAGCATGTATATGACATGCATATAAGAGAATATCAGGTCAAAAACTACGCTCATAAAATCTGCATATTACAGTTTTCAACGAACAACATTGTATGATAAAGTACATACAGAAATATCTGTTGACTAATGATGTTTGGCCAGAACGGTCACAACTAATTTCTCACTGAGTACCAAGACACCAAGGATAGTGCTTCTCCCACATAGTGCTTGGAGAACCACTAGACTGAGAGTTAGAGAATGGAAGGAACCATAGCAAGTGTTGGCTTTATGGTGTCTCAAATCCGGATTTTCCGGATAGTCTTAATTATATTAGAAAATTATTTAGTAGGTCTAATCCTTATTTAGATTTATCTTCTATTAGAAGATTTAAATTAGTAAAAGTCTTATTTGAGTTAGTTTTTTACTTTGACATAAATATCATTAGGCCACATCTATAAATACACAATTAATGTAAGAGTTTCTATAGAGAGCGAGAGAGAGATATATAAATCAATATTTTCAATACGTCTTGTGACGGTTAGGCTACTTAGTCTTTTGTGAGAGTTGGTGATATTGAAGTTTCGTCTCCATCGTTATAATCTTCTCTTTCTCTTCTCATCAATACAATATTCTCTAGATCGTCTTCGTCACATATATCTCTTGTGTGCTATCTTTTTCTCTTTTCTATTCTTCTTCTACATCTTGAATTGTGGTGGACATCGATATTTTTCGCTACAAGTGATATTAGAGTTTGGTTCAACATGTCTACTACGAAGTTCGATATAAAAAAATTCAATGAAAAGTAAGGATTTCCTATTTGGCAAGTAAGAGTTCGTGCAATTCTTACTCAACAAGGGTTGAGAAACACATTGGAGGATGTCAAGCCTGAAAATATCGCCGAAAGTATCTAGGAAAACCAGAAGATTAATGTACATAGCACAATCATCCTCAGTCTCACCGATGAGGTACTCTATCCATTTCTTGATGAAACATCACCTTCAGAGTTATGAAAAAAGCTGGAGAAACAGTATATGAGTAAGTCTATCTCAAATCGAGTTTATTTAAAGCAGAAGCTCTTCAATTTTCGAATGATAGAAAGTACGAATATAGTTGATCATCTTAATACTTTCAATAAACTTATCTCTCAATTGTTAAGCATTAATGTTAAAATTGAATATGAAAACAAGGCAATTATTTTATTATCATCATTAACTTCTTCTCTTAAGAATCTTAAAACTACTCTCATGTATAGGAAGGATTTAAAATTTGACGATATTTTTGCTACCATTCTATCTAATGAATATTTGAAAAAGATTGTAGGGGATGTGTCACACTCAGAAGCATTAATTGTCAGAGGTCGTACCAAAGAAAGATCAAGCACAGGTCGTTCTAGATCCAAATCCAAAGAAATAAACTGCAGGTATTGTAAGAAGATGGGACATGTAATTAAAGATTGTTGAAAGCTCAAAATAAAGAAAAAAAATAGAATCTCAATCTAAAGAGCAAGCCAAAGAATAAGTATCAGTTGTTGAAGGGAGTTCTGATGATGGTTTTGGTAATGGTCTCTCTATTAGTTCTAATTTTGATCGTTACCATAATATTTGGATTCTTGATTCTGGTTGTTCTTACCACATGTGTCTTAATAAGGATTGGTTTGAAGACTACAAGTCCTATGATGGTGGTTTGGTTTTGATGGGTAACAACAATCCATGCAAAACTGTTGGAATTGGAACAATCACAATTAAAATGTTTGATAATATTATTAGAACTCTTACTGATGTTAGACATATTCCTGATTTGAAAAAGAATTTGATCTCTTTGGGTACTTTGGATTCTTCTTGTTATTAGTATTCTGCTGAAAGTGGAGTTCTTAAGGTTGCTAAAAGCTCATTGATAGTGATGAAGGGTCTAAAGTATGAAAATTTGTATGAGTTAGTAGAAAAAATCATTGCAATTGGAGCAGCAATTTCTCAGGCTTCTTCTTTTTATATGACCCACTTATGGCATATGCGTCTCGGTCATATGAGTGAGTAAGGTTTAAGTGAGTTTAATAAAATAAAATTACTGAAAGGCTTTAACTCATGCAAATTGGATTTCTGTGAGCATTGTCTCTATGGTAAAGAGTCCAAGGTAAAGTTTAACACTGGTACTCATTACACTAAAGGTTTAATTGATTATATTCATTCTGATGTGTGGTGCTCTCCTATTCCATCAAAATCTAGTGCTTGTTATTTTGTCAGTTTTATTGATGATTTTTCCAAAAAAGTGTGGATTTATTTTTTGCATCACAAAGCCGAAGTGTTTTCTGTTTTCAAACGATGAAAAACTTCAGTTGAAAAAAGGACTGGTAGAAAAATCAAATACCTCAGAAGTGATAATGGCGGAGAGTACAAATCAACAGAGTTTCTCAAATTCTGTGAAGATGAAGGCATCAAACGCCACTTTACCATCGCAGGAAAATCTCAACAAAATGGTGTGGCTGAAAGGATGAACAGAACCTTATTGGAGAAAGCACATAGTATGCTCAGTACAACTAATCTTAATAAAGATTTTTAGGTAGAAACAGTTAATACAGTAGGCTTCATTGTGAATCACTCTCCTCAAACAGCCATTAATTGCAAGACTCCTGAAGAGGTATGGACTGGTCAACCTGCATATTATTCTTCTTTAAAGATTTTCGGTTGCCTTGCTTATGTGCATGTTGTCAAGGATAAGTTAGATGCACATTCCAAAAAGTGTATTTTCCTGGGTTATGCCAAAGGCATCAAAGGCTATCATTTGCGGGATCCTACTATTTCAAACGTAATTATTGAGAAAGACATAGTATTTGATGAAAGTGTTATGCTAAAATCTCTCAAGAAAGATTCCAATGATATAATGCAAGTGGAGTTGGAGCATGTAGTTCCTTCAGAAGAAAATATTCAGGGTATGCCCAACTCTTAAGAAAATTCTAAGAATCAAGTTTCTGAAAAGACTCCACTTCGAAGATCTCAAAGAAAAATAAAGCCACCTAAAAGGTATGGTTTTGAAGATATGGTAACTTTTGCTTTAGTTACTGACAATGGTGATCCTTCTTCCTATAAAGAAGCAGTGCAGGATAAGAATTCTTTTCAGTGGCAAGCTGCTATGAATGAAGAGATGGATTCCCTTCAAAAGAATCATACTTGGGATCTGGTGAAATTACCAGAAGGTAAAAGAGCAATTGGTTACAAGTGGGTATCTCGAAAGAAAGAGGATTTCTCTGAGATAGATGGTGTTAAATTCAAGGCCCGTTTAGTTACAAAAGGGTATTCACAAAAGGAGGGTGTTGACTTTAATGAAATTTTCTCTTTTGTGGTTAAACACACATCTATTCGTTTTCTACTTGCTTTAGTTGCTTTTAATCTTGAGTTAGAACATGTTGATATCAAAACTGCCTTTCTATATGGAGAATTAGAAAAACAAATTTTTATGCAACAGCCTGAAGAGTTCATCCAAAAAGGCAAGAAAAATTTTGTCTGCAAGTTGAACAAATCACTTTATAGTTTGAAACAGTTTCTAAGGCAATGGTATAAAAGGTTTGACAGTTTTATGCTGGGACAAGATTTCATCCATTGCAAATATGATTGCTGTGTTTATTTTAAGATGCATACCAATAACTTATTTATTATATTGCTTCTTTATGTTGATGATATGTTTATCGCTACTCAAGACATATCTCTACTGAATGATTTAAAGTTTAAAATGAAAAAGGAATCTGAGATGAAAGATTTAGGTGCTGCAAGGAAGATTCTCGGTATGGAGATTGATCGAGATCGAAAGTATGGAAAATTATGGCTCAAACAGAGCAAGTATCTCAGGAAGATTATTTCTCGTTTTCACATGTAGAATTCAAAACCCGTTAGTACTCCTTTGGCATCTCACTTTAAGCTTTCAGCTCAACAATATCCTTCTACAGATGAAGAGCATGCATATATGGAGAACATCTCATTTTCAAGTGCTGTTGGAAGTCTAA
The DNA here is from genome assembly GCA_005019695.1 of Trichopus zeylanicus subsp. travancoricus. Classification (NCBI taxonomy): domain Eukaryota; kingdom Viridiplantae; phylum Streptophyta; class Magnoliopsida; order Dioscoreales; family Dioscoreaceae; genus Trichopus; species Trichopus zeylanicus. The sequence continues at coordinate 101,227 of RXID01014711.1, forward strand.
TGTATGCTATGGTATGCACAAGACTTGATATTGCAGTCAGTGTTGTTAGTCGTTACATGGCAAATTTAGGAAAAGAGCATTGATAGGCTGTGAAATGGCTATTAAGATATATCAAAGGTACTCTTAATATTGGTTTATGTTTCGATAGGAACACAGTGCAAGAAGCCAAAATTATTGGCTACGTCGATTCATACTATGCTGGAGACCTTGATCGACGCCGATCCCTCACTGGTTATCTTTTCATTCTTTGTGGAAGACCTATTAGTTGGAGGTGTACCTTACAGTCAACTGTAGCATTATCTACAATAGAGTCTGAGTATATAGCAGCTACAGAAGCCATCAAAGAAACTCTATGGCTAAAAGGTTTGGCAAGTGAAATTGATTTTTCTCAACATGTTCTTCTTATTTTTTGCGACAATCAGAGCGCCATACACCTTGTGAAGAACCAAATATACCACGCCAGATCAAAGCATATAGATATCCGATTTCATTTTATTCGGGATATTATTGAAGACGACAAAATTTCTTTACAAAAGATTCATACTTCAAGAAATCCTGCAGATATGTTGACGAAAGTGATTCCGATTGATAAGTTCAAGATCTATTTGAACTTGATCAATATTTAAGGTCGTTGATCTTTTCCCAGGAGGTAATGGCAAAGACATCTATTGAAAATTCAAATTCAAAGAATAAGATGATTCGAACCAAGATGGAGATTGTTAGCTTTATGGTGTCTAGAATCCGGATTTTTCGGATAGTCTTAATTATATTAGGAAGTTATTTAGTGAGTCTAATCCTTATCTAGATTTATCTTCTACTAGAAGACTTAAATTAGTAGAAGTTTTATTTGAGTCAGTCTTCTATTTTGACTCAAATATCATTAGGCCACATCTATAAATACACCATTGATGTAAGGGTTTCTATAGAGAGCGAGAGAGAGATATATAAATCAATACTCTCAATACGTCTTGTGACGGTTAGGCTACTTAGTCTTTTGTGAGAGTTGGTGATATTGGAGTTTCGTCTCCATCGTTGTAATCTTCTCTTTCTCTTCTCATCAATACAATATTCTCTGGATCGTCTTAGCCACATATATCTATTGTGTACTATCTTTTTCTCTTTTCTATTCTTCTTCTACATCATGAATTGTGGTGGACATCGATATTTTCCACTACAAGCAAGCTCATTGAAAGTTGAAATTTTAAGAATATGGGGAAGGTTGTCAGCCAGAAGACTTCCTGATCTTCTTGAAAAACTATTCTCACCACCTAAGACCCAATGTGCCTCTACTGACCATAATAGCTCCATTGGCATTTTGGTGGAGAGAATTATGAAACCTAATCAAATGTTTTAATTTCACTAACCATGACTTTTAAGTTTGTGTGCAAAAGCACATTGTTATCCATGTTATTCTATAATGTTGCCAGAAGTGTTGGATCACTCCAAGAGGGATCGAGTTGTACCTGTAGAAAATAAGGAAACACTAAAGGCCTGTTTGTTTTGTTGGATTTAATACTTTCAAATTCTAATAACAATAAAATTTGGTGTTTCTTTTCTACAATTTTAAAATTCCAGAATTTTTAAATGCTAACAATTTGGGATTTATTGATCACTAAAATTAAACGGATTTCAAAATCATATATTTTAAAATTTATTAGGTGAAATCATGTGTTGAACCGTAAAACCTGTGGATAAGTATCACATTATCCCAAACGTTTTTTTCGCTGCCATCCATCACGTGTTTCGCTTCCATACAACTCTATATATCCTTTTTTTTTTATTGATCTTCATAAGATTAATTTCTTTTTTTTGGATTTGTGCAATAAATATTTATTGTCTATTGATTTTAGCTCCATATTTTAATATTTGAAAACAAAAATATTAGATTAGTATATAAGGCTTTTAACATTTTGTTTCACTATAAACAAAAATAGAAAATCACAAATAATTAATGCAAATTTTCTCATCTTGTTTATCTTTCTAACTCACCAAAATATATAACAAATTAAGAAAAAAGGTTTAAAATCGATAGCTTTCATGTTTGTAGTTATTTCTTTTGTTTATTTCTATTTGATTTATTTGGAATTAGAGTTATAAATCTGTGTCTGTATATTATAAATTGGAGGATTTGAATTTTGTTATTTTTTTATTTTACCTCTTTCATCATCATCTATAACTTCCTTTTTTAATGAATTTTAATGGATTTGATAATTTTTAAAACTGTCAACCCAAAAAACATGAAAATAGATGCTTTTATATCTCGCTTTGAAAATCTTCATTTAGTTTATTGCATATCATCATGGTTGTGATTCCCTCTCATTGATATTCATTTTTTTTTCATAAATATATGTTTATTTTAAATGTATATGAGTCTTTTATTTTATGAAGATAAAATAAGTATTTCAGATATATTAACATTTATATAATTTGTGCTTTAAAATCTAATCCTTGAGAACTTTTTTGTACATATTAATGCTATTATTTCATAATTTGATTTTTATTCTCACACTATATTCACTCTTCACTTTTGATTTGGATCGGGATGCAAAACTATACTGACAATAGTCTTAAACGGAGTTTCGGTTTTTGACATTGATATCTCGCCCATTATATATTGAAAATTTTGAAGAGAGAAAATAAAGATATTATCTAATTTTTAAATTAATATATATAATTATAGGTGATAGTAAAAAATAACTCATGTTTTTTTTTGTATATTTACATATAAAATTTATCATATCATAATTTAAATTCAATTTTTTTAATTTATTGTTAAGATATCAAAATTTTGTATTGTTTAATATAACATTTTATTCATTAATATCATAAAAAATTAAATATTTAAATATTATTAAAATAAAAAAAAAATTTGAAGTTGGGTAATCTCACGAGCTAAATCGTGTGATGACTATATCATAAAATTTCAATCAAACATAGAACTTATAAATAAAAAATCTATAAATCTAATAAAACAAACATAGGACTTCAAAATTCTAAAATTACATGTTTTACAAAACAAACACATTATTAGAATTTTAAATTTTAAAATTTTAAAATTTTAGAATATTGAAGTTCTTAAAACTTTGAAATTCTACAAAATAAATAAGCTGAAAATAAAAGAATTGATGCTATACTCTACTCATGCTATTTATAACTTAGGAGCAAGAGGCGCATCCCTATCTTCTACAATCTAGTGAAACCGCAGCTTATGAAAGTATTTTCAATGTCCCTGCTCTTCTGTTCTTTTTAATAGAGGAGATAATACAGGCATCCATTGTATTATACTGCAGCTTGACATTGTGGATGAGTTGCACATAATTGATTCATTTTCAAAGCAAATCCCTTCATCAAGGGAAGGCAAAGAACAGTGTGATGATTCTGTCAGCAGTCATGCAAGCAAGAGTTTGCTTGCTGTTATTCAGTATCTTCCACTAGTTATAGTCCCCAACCATGTTAAGCAGAAGCAACGCGATCTAAATGACATGCAAAATATACTAAAACAAGTAAAGGTTTACTAACCTTGGCATCTGTTTCCATCTGCACAGGCTTGTCCCGTGAACCAGAAGCTCCATTTTCAGATCCAACACCAGGACCATCAGCTGCAGACCTATTTACCTGTATATCTGCATCATTGTCAGCCACAGGCAGGTCATCTGTCTATCTTTTGATGGCTCTTTTGGACCTGACACCAGAACGTCTACTTCCTCCTCCAGCATCTGCAGAAAAGGACAATCTGGGTAAGCTACTGGTACAAAAAGAGATATACCACTAGAACTTACAGTTGCAGACTCGACAGAAATAATCCCATGTAGGTTCAAGCGGACCTTCAATTTCACTTTACCACGTTCACCATTGGTGCATTGAAAAGGACCGATCTGATATATTATTGTCACATAGATAGATAAAAAGAAAAAAAATAATGTCAAGTGTGATAAATTAATTTCATACGAAATATTTAATAAATATAGTCTAATATATATAATAGAAAAAATTCATATTCCATGAATTTAAACTTTTATGATAGTTTAGTATCCGGCCCACTATATTGATATACTTTGACACTCTTTCGACTCTCCTAACAAGTGGTATTAAAGCTTTAGGTTTGAAACTATATAAACTTTTAACATCGAAATTACCGTAATGATGCGACTGAATTGAATCGCATATTAATCTCTTTTAAAATGAATCGCATATTAGTCTCTTTTAAAAAAATTTAAAAAATGAGACAAAATTTTGTTAGTATGTATCACACAGTGAAATTAATTAAGTAAAAAAAATATCATAATGATGCGATTGAATTGAGTCACATATTAGTCTCTCTTAACAAATCAAAAAAATGAGACAAAAACCTATTAGTATAAGTCACATGGTGAAACTGGTCGAATAAAAAAATTATTGATTAAAAGTGTTAAAATTGATATTATCAACTTACACCTGGAAGAAGACATTGTTATAATGTCAGGTGTGATGAATTAATCTCACATTAAATATTGGATAGATAGAGTTCAATATATATAGTGAAAAAACTCATATCTCATAAGATTAAACTTTTAAGACGATTTGATGTTTGACTCATTATATTAATCTGATTTGATACTCTTTCGACTCTCCCAATACTAACATTGAACATCCGACAGAATATATCAAATGAATGTTACCCTGCCATTACTTATTGTGTATGTGCTTATCTTTGCTGGCATTTACAAATCACTGACATCAGCATGCAGAACGTCATCTGAGAATGTATTAGATCTATAGAATGTCACAGCTTTAATGCTAGGAAAAGGGTTTCCTTTAGGAAAGACAATTGAACTTTGTTGGTTGTCCGTTGCACCATTCTGTGCATCAGGAGCCGCTCCTCTCCAAGACAAGGCAATTGGGAAGGGAAACCTCTCATGAACCTTCAAAAGCCGAAAAAAGAATGTAACACTGTCTTCGGAAACACTTCTTCCAAAAGCAGCAGACATGTCTATAATGAATCAGAAGCTATAGCTGTTATAACGTTAGGTGTGATAAATTAGTCCCACATCGGATATTAGATAAATAGGGTCCAATATATATAGTGAAAAAGGCCTATATCCTATGAGCTTAAGTTTTTGAGATGATTTGGTGTCCGGCTCACTATATTATTTCGATTCGACACTCTTTCGGCTCCCCCAACAAATGGTATCAGAGCTTCAAGCTCGAAGCTGTGCAAATTCTTAATACCGAAATTACCATGATGGTGCGACTGAATTGAGTCACATGTTAGTTTCTCTTAAAAAATAAAAAAAATGAGATAAAAACTCATTGGTGTGGGTCACATGGTGGAACTGATAGAGTAAAAGAGTTCTTGATTAAGAGTGTTAAAATTGATGTGGTCAAATCACACATGAAGGGGAAGATTATTATAACGTCAGGTGTGATAAATTAGTCCCACATTGGATATTGGATAGATAGAGTTCAATATATATAGTGAAAAAGGCTCATACCTCATGAACTTAAGCTTTTGGGATGATTTGGTATCCGGCTCACTATATTATTCCACTTTGACACACTTTCAGCTCCTCCAACATATAGCTGCATCAACTTTCATGAAAATGTAACATTGGAAAAGCAATACCTGGAATTCCCGAACCCTAAATGTAGGGCTAAGAATAGCACAATGAGGGCACAACCACGGGCAACACACTCACTTGCATTCATAGTGCATCGGGGCTCCAGAGCCTTCTCTAATGGGGCCTTGACACGCTCCAATATGGTGACACTAATCTGCTCAAACTCTTCCCTCTTGATGAAACCTCTAACATCCTTCTTGTCCATCAAACACTCGATGTTCAGCGGTGGTGCCTCAGGGTTTGCACTCAGCACCTTCAATTTCTCACATGCCGCACGAAGCCTGAGGCAAGCACGGGCATTGATACACATTAATTTTGTACTCATCCTTGAAATTCTCAGCAAAATGCTTGCAAAGCACTTCATCAAAGTCCCTTCCACCAAGGGATCGATCAAACGCATGGGACAGGATCTTCAGCTGCCCCTTCTTGAAACCAGCAATGCAAACCTGCATGCTCGCGTGACCAACGTCAATAAAAGCAACATTCAACTGGTCATTCTCCGGTAAGTCCGTCTTATAAATACCATAAGCCAAGGCCGTGGCCGTGCTCTCATGGAACAGCCGCAAAGGACGCAATCCAGCAATGGTGGCAGCATCCATGACCGCCCTCCTCTGGAGATCAGTGAAGTATACCGGAATCCCAATGCAGCAATACGGAATCCTAATGCAGCAATCCACTACTGACGCATTGAGATTCTTCTCCGTAATGCCTTTCAGATCCGAAAGAACCATCCCAAGCACTTGCGTGGGCGTGAAAGTCCTCTCCTCACCAAGATACCTCGCATTAATCAACGGGAACCCATCCCGCCCTTCAGTCACCAAAAAAGGCAAAGACTGGAGGTCACGCTGGAGTTCGGGATCCGAGAACTTCCGTCCGACAAGCCGCTTGATCTGTGACACAGAATTCTTCGGATTCATCATCGACGAAGCAGCCCCTGCAGTGCCAACGAACTGCTGCTTCTCGCCGAAGCACACGACGGCAAGGGTTTCCCGCTTGGACTCGTCATTGAATACCACATCAATGCCGCGCTGCCGCGCCACGGCAACGATGCAGCTCTCATTCCCCACGTCAAATCCCACAACGCTCATGCCGCTCCGTTGAAACCATACAAGAATCTCTATAACTACAATTGCTATACCACTACGGGAGTTTATTACTCAGAGTTCACTAATCCCTTCTATTTATACGGTAATCACTCACTAAATCTTCACAGACTTAGTATAAATTCACCATAATTTTACAAAATAATTTTTTAAAATTTAAATATTTATGAATAAGTCAATTTTAAAAATATGTGTTAAATATTTAAAATATGATTTTATGCAAATAAATCCTTGAAATATGTAGTCTTTCAAATAAATTTTTGAAAACTATGAAATTATGAATAAATCCAATTTGAAATATTAAAGAAAACTTATCTAGAAATGAAGAGAGTCAGAAAATGATTGTGTGAAGACTTACAGAGTGGCGAGAAGATTTGGGATGATCACCATCGAAAATCAAGATAGGTTACATTTGTTTTCGTTTGTTTTATCTTTGCTTCTATTTCTAAGATTATTTCATGTCGAATATTTTGTAAACTGAATGACTCTCATAATATTTAGGAAGAGTATGATAACCTAAATTTAAACAAAATTTAATAGAAACCAGATATATCGAAATTTTAAGATATTATATCGATATAAGAATGTTATTGAGAATAAAAAATTTTGAGGATTATATTTGTAAAATCTTCATCCCTCTCGGCTAGAGCGAGGTGGCTAACGCCGATGGCGTGACTACACGTGACCTGGCTGCGGTGCAAGTCCAGCGCGTGGCACGGCGGCGAAAGCAGTCAGTGGTGCGCACAACGCCGCAATGCGCGTGCAGCGCGTATGACAGCGTGCAGCTGCGCAGTGTACCAGCGCGCAGTAGTGCGTGCCGCGCAAGCTATGCGAGTTGCAGTTGCACGTGACTTGGCATGATGGCATGGGTCTGACGACGACCAAGGGCGGCAGCTGGCAGAGGCGACCCAGCGGCGGTTATGGCCCAGCGGAGGTGGCGACACTGCTGACGGCAGCGGTAAATAGGGTTAGGGTTTGATGGTGAGTTGAGGACAAAGAAGATGATGGGTTTAGGTTTAGTTTAAGGATTGGTTTTAGTTTAGATTCTGGTTTGTAATTGGTTTGGATTGGGCTTTAAGTTAATTGGGTTAATGATGATGTAAGTTGTTTAGATTAAACCAAGTAATCTGGATTTATAATTTGATGAAATTAGATTGGAAGTTTAATTAGTAGCCGATCGGACACCTAGAGGACTTATTGGTTTTAAATTGAGTTAATCAGTTTAATTCATTGAATTTAATCTGGGATTTATAGAATTTATTAGAGACTTGAATTGAACATTAATTAGAAATTAAATAATATATTATAATTGAGGGGCTAAATTGATAATATTTTCTAACTGATCTTGTCTGATTTGTGATCAAGTCAACTCCTTTCTATCGTTTGGTTATCTCGATTCGATATTTGTTGTGGTTGAACCTTTGGTATATTGGGGTACATACGCAGCAGGACTTTATTTGGCTTATACTAGTCGACGATTTCCTACTTTGGTAATGGATTAGTAAGACTGTCAGACCTAACAGTAACTGGTCTCCTGAGTTCTAAGGGACGTGATCCGTTGTGTGATTAAACGGGATCACCATTCCATCAGCAGTTAGGAGTGCAGCGTTGTATGACTCTGCTTGGGATGGGGTTCAACCACACCCTTGGAGTGTAGCCAATCTCCTGAGTTCTAGGGGACATGACCCGTTGTGTGATCAGACGAGATCACCATTTCATCTGCAGTTGGGAGTGCAGCGTGGTACGACTATACTTGGTAGGGGGTTTAACCACACTCACAGATTGATTTACATGTAGGTTGATTTGACTCTGCAATTATCTCCATAATATCAGTAGGAGAGTCCATAATCACTGTCTCTAACCATTGGCTATCGTGAATATAATGTTTTTGTTAATACATTTCTTACTGTTAATGTTGATTTATCTAATCATCGTTGTCGTTGTATTATTATTGATATTACTATTATTAGTTTTATTATTGTGTCATATATATTGACATCTTCTACTATTTGAAGGAGGTAACTCCTTACTGAGCATCTTTGACTCAACTCTTGACTGTCCTCAATCACAGGAGAGTAGTCGATAGGCACAAATGGCAACGGTAGCAGTGCATATATGCGTAATTACGTTTAAAGTTATTTTATTTTCTTATATGAAAAATCATTGTGAAAAATTTAGATACTTATTGTTAGATCACTTTTTTAAAAAATATCTAGACTATGTTTATATTGATATAATAAATCTTAATGATATGTATTCTGTAAATTTTTTATATATATTATCCATTTCATATTATAGTTTAATCAGATGATAATATATGAGCTGCCGACCACAAACGCCTAAGAATAATATCATTTTGGGTCGGAGTCACAAAAATCAATAAAAAAAATAGGGGGAAAAAGCGCAGATATCATATTTGACTGGATCGATGATCTTGGCGCTTTGGAGCGGAAAGAGAAGGATTAGGGTTTGGGAAGTACCCTGTGGGGAGCCGGATAGCTCGGCCGTTCACCGGGATTCAGAGGTGCTTGCTTTTATTACGCAGAGGTTTCGGGAGAAAATGGGGGTGGAGCAGCCCTTAGTATAGGGACGCCGCGGCCGTCGCCTTTTCTAGAAACATCGAACGAGAAGTAGCGGGGCAAACGCGGAAATAAAAGGGTGTGATATTCTACGGGAGGAAACACCGAATGTGCGGTGGAGATGCACATACGATGGGTGAGATTATAAAGAGATCTACGGTGTTCATCAGATTTCTGGATGCTGCGAATCTCTAGGGGATGCGGATGCCTGACTGGAGTTGGTAGACTTCCGTTTGAATTTTTCCAAATAGCTGCCACTTTCCTTTTGAATTTGCTTACGATAGTATATCAAGTTATCAACCATTTCCTTTTTTTTTTTTTTTTGGGGTATCTCAAGCACAAGCACAGATGACAGATTACACCTATTGGTATTCTCAAAACAAAAAAAAACAAAAAAAAAAGACTCCCGCTAACATTGGCAAAACCATTATGTAATGCTCGACGCCAATTAGGCCCCTTGCGATGTACAGACCTCGGAAACTTCGGGCGTCTTCGATTTCAAATTAGTTAGTCATATTATTAATAATTAGTATTTTATAATTAAACACCTATTCAGCTAGTATGACTAATTATTATGATTAATTCTAAAAATAATACTAAATATAAAATATTAATTATACTAACTATAAATACCTACTAATCCACAAACTCGAACACCTGTCAAACTGAGAAATCCACAAACCTCCCAACAGAGACCATCTGAGACATCTGATTCCAAACAAAACTTCAAAATGACCTGTAATTTAAGGAACTGTCACAACGATAAGCACACCTTTGAAAACCAGGCTTTTGGATATGAAAACCAGCCTTTTGGATATGATATAATACACATTAGACGCATTGCTCAGCAACCTTTGACAAGGACAATTTAAAGCCCAGTCAAGTTGCTATGAAGTCTCTATCTTGTGAAATTAAAAAAAATAAAAGTGGCTCCCCAAACATCCTTACACCAAGGGGTTTGAACCCTCCTGCTTCTCTGTCTCCATTGGCTGGGGAGGAGCTTCTGAGGCGGGAGTGCTGATATCAGAAGTTTGCTCCGCCTTCTCAGCATTACCACTAGGTTGCTGCCCTTCCATGGCTTGTGCTTGGGCAGCTGGTGCTTCAGTTGGGGGTGGGGTCTCGGGTTTGGCCGGAGGAGGCTTTGGTTTTGTCATTATTGGCCTGCAAAACCTGTGAAGCACAACTTTCAGTTCACTAGGTACTTAGGCTATGGCAAAACAAACTTTTGCCTAGCTAATTTTTGGTTGTCATAGGCATCCTGAAATAAAAGAAAAACATTTTGACACTGAAGAAACAAAGCATTCTGAATTGCCAGGAATGAGATAATTGTTCTTTGAGAAGAGTTAATGATACCTGTCAAGAGTTTCAGCCTTCTTTTTCACCTCAGCGGAAAGGAGAGCTGGCGTCACATGTTTGGACAGTGCATCTTGCCGCTGTTTTCTCTCTCTCAGCCATGCTTCTGTTGCTGCACACTCGTTAACAACCTGCATAATTTGCCAATTTCCATTAAAAATATGTTCTGGCCACAGTTCAGAAATTCTCCAGTCAGATTGTTTCGTATTCTCTTACTGAACAGTAAGCTATTATTAGAATGCATCTATCTCTACACACACACACACACACACACACACACACACAGATAAATCCAGTTTCACATATTTCAAAGTTGTATCTTCATTTGTCTATAGCTACACCAAACTTAACTCATTCAGAATCCAATGATTTCATTCACATCAAAAACATGGAACAAAGGATGAATAAATATGAATGATAATGGTGGTAACATAACTATCATTTAGATTAAGTCCAGACATCGAGAAAATAAGAACTGTTGGACATGACTATTTGCTGGGGAATACACAGTTCTCAACATTCAAATTAAGATCAAAATCACTGGGAGCATTTTAGAGATGGGTACTTTCAACAGTCAAGTAACAGGAATACACTTCTATCCAAGTTTTTAAGCACTTCATACCTTTTGCTTCTCATCTAAACTGATGTGATCAAATTGCAGATCCTTGGATAAGGCTGCTTCTCTATAACTATTGATGCAGTATACAAGTTGATCAATAGCCGGTCCTCTCTCTGTATACTCCTTGTAACGCAATTCAATAGGGTCACCTTGCTGCACACAAAACAATTTCCAAATGTAAAAAACACTTTTAAGATCGTAAATTCAGAAATGCAATATAAGTACCTTTTTGAGCTCCTCAAGCTTTGCAATGTAGACACCTTTTGTCTCGTCCTCGCCATCTTCATATAGCCAATCCTCAACCTCCTGCAGCTTGGCCATCAGTGCTTCTCTTTCTGCTTCTGTCACAAACTCCTTGTACTTTGCTTGAAGCTGAAAGAAAGAAATTGCAACTAAATTAACATATCATACAAGTAATGTCCATACATGTAAATCACATATTAGGAAAGGTCAAATTTTACCTTGTTTCGCATGTCATAAACATATGCCTCCACAGCATTCTTCTTGTCCTTCGTTTCCTCCATTACCCGGTCTTGCAGAGCCATTTCAAACTCCTTCTCAATAGCCTTCTGCAGATCTGCAGATGCTGTTCCTCCATAGACAAGTTCCGTGACAGGGATACTAGTTTTCTTGACCTTCATCTTAGAAGACTCAACCTAAAAGAACAATCATAAGGTTAGCAATTACAGATTGGATTATGCAGATCAAGAAATAAGCTCAAAATATAAATGAAGATGGAAAATTAAAGCATAAATATGCTACAAACACGTGCAACATGCAAAAATAACTCAAAATATAAATGAAGATAGAAAATTGAAGCATAAATATGTTACAAACACGTGCAACATGCAACAATAACTGCAAAGGCATTTGTAGCAAGGTAATGGACTTTAAGACAACTGGCTAAGAAATGCATGATCAAAAACAACAATAAAGACAACCAAAAGGATGGAGAGAAAATTCAGCTCAACATATTAGGAGGATGCGAAAGACAGATATGGAAGTTATGATAACTCAAGACTGCCAGAGTTCACAATAAGGACAATTGGACAAGATTAATATAACACAAGATTGAATGTTTCTGTTCAAATAATCATCAAGAAGTTATGATTTTGTATTACACTAATACACAAACTCCAATGCTGGAAGCCTGTAATAACAGTAGCCCTACCAAACCAAGCAGGACAAAAGCAAACCTGTTAGTGTACTATGTTATGCCAACTAATAAAGCAAGCATGGATTGGCATGAAGACTGTAAATAAGAAATCCTGACATCAGAGCGTTGTAGCCAGAAAACAAATTCAATATAACTGATAGAAAAAAATTCAGTGAAAATCACCAAGAATGACAAGCTTCTCTTACAAAACATGATCGCTAGAAAAATTATGCACACCTTCGCATCTGTGTCCATCTGCATGGGCTTGTCCTCCGTATTTGGTATTTCATTGTCAGCTCCAGCATCAGAACCATCAGCCGTGATCTTGGTATGCTGCATATTTATATCTTTTTCAGCTGTAGAGGTGTCGCTAGTAATGTCATCTGTGTCCATCTTTGTGGGTTCTTTTGGTGCCTCCTTAACCTCTAGCACTGGAATTCCTATTTCATCCTCCTCCAACATCTAGAAGCAAGGTAAATATAATCAGCAGAAGCTTTGTGAAATGTTTTACCAACAAAAACTGATAAAGCCATCGGTGAGCTTCCCAGAACTTACAGTTGCTGACTGGACGGACACAATTCCGTGGAGATTCAAGCGGACTTTAACTTTAATTTTTTCTCGTTCAGCTTTAGTGGTTTGGAAAGGACCAATCTATTTCGAGAGTAAACATAATGGCATAAACAATAAGACAACATCCACAATTCTAAAATTATCAATGTCCAACAAGTTCAACAAAACATCATCATAGTGCCACTTACGGTGTATGTACTAATCTTCAATGGAAGATGCAAATTGCTTGCATCAAGAACCAATACGTCAATCGAGAATGTACTCGATCTATAAAATGTTAGAGCTTTAACACTTGGAATGGCATTCCCTTTGGGAAATACAACTGTACTCTGTTGATTTTCAGTTACTCCGTTCTCTGAATCAGGGGCAGATCCTTTCCAGGACAAGGCAACCGAAAATGGTAACTTATCGTGAACCTGTCACATTAAGGAGGAATAAAAATGACAATGCCACAATCAAGCAAACAGATAATCCAATATGAAGCCAATAGATGAGAAGAAAATAGTACACCATCAATCACTTTCCATCCATCCTAAAAAAATATAGTTAACATAAGAGTACCTGAAACTCTCGAACTTTAAACGTGGGGCTGAGAATGGCACACTGCAATGCACAACCACGTGCAACACACTCACTAGCATTCATAGTGCGTTTAGGTTCCTTCCCAAAAAACTCTGTCAATATTCTGATGATGGCTGGAACACGGGACCCTGACCCTACGACCTCAACCGCATGAACATTCTCCAGAGACAACCCAGCTTCTACAAGTGCCTTCTCCAGTGGTGCTTTAACACGCTCCAAAATGGGAGCACTTATTTGCTCAAACTCCTCCCTCTTGATAAAACCCCTCACGTCCTTCTCATCCATCAAACACTCGATGTTCAGAGGAGCCTCAGGGTTCGCGCTCAACACCTTCTTCAGCTTCTCACATGCAACACGGAGCCTGAGGCAAGCTCGGGTATTCTGATATACATCAATCTTATATTCCTCTTTAAACTTCTGGGCAAAGTGCTTAAAGAGAACCTCATCAAAGTCCCTTCCACCTAGGGACTGATCAAATGCATGAGACAAGATGTTCAACTTCCCCTTCTTGAACCCAGCAACGCAGACCTGCATGTCAGCATGACCAATATCAACAAACACGATATTGAGCTGCTCACTATCAGGCAAGTCAGTCTTGTAAATTCCATAAGCCAGTGCAGTTGCTGTGCACTCATGAAAGAGCCGAAGCGGGTTCAACCCGGCAATAGTGGCAGCATCCAGAACAGCTCTTCTCTGCAGCTCAGTGAAGTATATTGGGATCCCAATGCAGCAATCCACAACCCCCGCATTGAGATTCTTCTCCGCAATGCCCTTGAGATTTGACAAAACCATGGCAAGAACTTGTGTCGGCGAAAATGTCTTCTCTTCACCAAGATACCTTGAATGAATCAATGGGAACCCATCGGGCCCTTCGGTTACCCGAAAAGGCAGTGACTGCAGGTCCTGCTGAATCTCAGGGTCAGAAAACCTCCGCCCAATAAGCCGCTTAACCTGTGATACAGAGTTCTTCGGGTTCATCATCAGTGACGCAGCACCCGCCGTGCCAATGAACCGTTGCTTCTCACCAAAACACACCATAGCCGGGGTTTCACGCTTCGACTCGTCATTGAGGACCACATCAATTCCCCGCTGCCGTGCCACCGCAACAATGCAGTTCTCATTCCCGATATCAAACCCTACAACGCTCATCCTTCCTCTTATTTATACCAAAAAATCCAAATGACCTGAAACAATCAATAAACGGAAAGAACGGTTATGATCTATACATCAATCAAAACAACCCATCCAAAAATCAATCAAAAATCCAAAAAAATAAACCCTCCAATCAATCCATTCACACGAATCGAATGCATAAAAACCTAAGAAATCGTATAATTAAGCAATTCTACAGTAGAAAAATCAGCAAACACTGGGACAACGTGAACAAATACGACCTACATCAATTTCGGGGCTTATTTGGATAGATCGGAGTTGCCATTTTCAGGATATTACCGATTTTCGCAGAAATTAAGATGGATCTAAGAAGAACAAAGAGAGAACGGGCTGCGAAGTACCTCCGGCGAGCGGCGGTACGGCGGCAATTTGGGAGACCGTCGCTCTCGAGAACGTTCGCGACTTCTCTGGCAGAAGCTTGAAGGCGTGAAGTGGAAGCGGTGGGTTTAAATAGGGTTGTTGGACTCATCGCGCTTTCTGGAACCCTCTGAGCGATGTGGGCGATAGTTAGAGGAGCGAAGCTCGAAAGCGTGCGGGCGAAGGGCGGTGGATGAGATCTGGGCCGTCCGTGGTTGTATCGGGATGGTGATGCGGCCAGCGGAGCGTTTGGTGGAAAGGCCGAAAGAGGTTCGAGAGAGATCTACGGGGTTAAACGGCGAACGAGCGAGGTCTGCGCGAGGGGGTGGGGGGCGCTGGTGGGCCCGTGGGGGGGCTTTCCGGTCAGAGCTTACTTTCTAGAAAACGAATGAATGATTGTATTTGGCGCTGGAACAGGATACTCCGTTTGTTTTAGACTTTTAGGATTATAATTAGAATCAGTTTATTTTAAAATTATTTTTTTATAAAATTAATATTATTTATTTTATATAGTTATTAAATTAAATTATTATAAAAAATTAAATAGTTTTTCGAAATTCAAATTATTAAAGTATTAATTTTAATTAAAAAAAATTAATTTATAAAAATGATTCACTCGTCTTGATTCTGATCTTAATCCTAAACGGTGCCTAATTTATCGAAATGTGATAAAGTGGAGTAGAATTAAAAATTAAATTTTTTAGTAAAAAAATTATTTGTTTTTATATAAAAATTACCCATCATATTATTATTATAAAAAATTTATCATCTAAAATTAGAATTTTATAAAAAAATATATTAATTAAAATTTTTTAATTTTAATTCAATTTTGTCAATTAAAACTAATGTAAAAAGTTAAATTATTTTCATTTAATTTTATTTTGAACAACTATTATATTGATATAAAAATAATTTATATTATTTTAGCTTTTATAAAAATCAATTGTCCTGTGTTATAAAATTGAGAATTTCAAATTCAATTTTATCTTATTGTCCGGCAATTATAAATCAATTGTTTGAAATAAAACCAAGTGAAAAAAATTCAATCTTTTATATTAATTTAACTAGTAAAATTAAATTAAAATTAAAATTTTTAAAATATTTTAATTAAATTTTTTATTATAAATTTAAAATATAAAATATGTGCTTTTTAAAATATATGATTTCTCTATAATTCTTACTAAAAATTCAAAAAATTAAAGGGAGTTTGGGTTGAAATGTGATGGAGCACAAACCTACTTTGTCCTAGTTCATGATCAAATTGGGTTTAAGTTCAAGATCGTTTTAGTCATTTTTACTATAAAATAAATCTTTTTGGATGATCTTTTGATGTTTAAATCAGAAATCATTTGGAAAATGTGCTTGGAATGTAAAATATGAAAATTCAGAACTCTTCACAGATTGAGAATGGTGTGACTGAGGAGAGAGCAATAAGTGAATTTTGAAATGATCTCCCGATTAATGGTCAATGATCACCAACAAAACGAGTGACTTAATTTTACTACTACATATTCACAGTTGAAATATGTTTGTTAAATATCTGGCGTAAATAATGAACCTAGCATTATAATTAACATTAAAATCACCCTAGATAAAAATTATCTTTACTCCATGTGATGCAAATATTTTTATTCTTGTATAAATGCATCAATTACAGAGATGGGATTCAGTTTCCATCTAGCCCAATTTCGATTCACCTTCTGTCGTACATACGCGGAGCTTAATGTAATTTTTTGGAATTTTAAGGGGGCGATTTGAAACAAAAGGATTTTTTTTATGGATTTGGATGTGAGGAGAAAATGCTTAGTGCAATTTTACGGTTTTAATGTTTTTCTGGCTGTTGCGAGATCAATGGAACGAGAAAAATGCTAAATTTGGAGTGCTAGAAATGAATTTGCAGATCTTGTTGAATTGAGAATTACAAAATTTGGCAGGCTTTCAACATTAATTAAATCGACAGATTTGGTACTTCTATCAAGGGATTATTTGATTGATAAAAAATTAATTAATTAGAAATGAGATCGCTTTTACCTATTTTTATTGTTTGATTATTTAGAAGTAAATTTTCAAAATTTAATCTACTTTCAAGCTCTTGTGATTCGAAAGTGAAAATTAACTAAATTTTACTTTCAAATTTTTTAGTCCGAAGTGACTTTTAAAAGTAATTTTAAATTATAATAACATTGATAATCTCACATTTAATAATAATATATTTTTTAAAAAAAGTTATGAAAAAATTAAATAAATAATATGTTATATGAGTAATTACATACAAATTTTATTTATGAAAAATAAATAATATAATATTTTACATAAAAAATAAATCAATAATAGTTTGTTCAAATAATTATATTTTCAAAATATACTTTCATCTAATCAAATATTAACAATGGATTACTTCCAACCATTTCTAAAAGTGAGTCACAATTGAAGAAAAATGATTTTTCTACACTTTTATCCACATATGAATAAACAAACATCTCCTAAATCTAATTTTAACAAAGTCCATTGGACTTGCATATAAATATTAAAATCCTAATGATACAAACATAATTTCATAAGATTTTAGGACTTGCATGTAATTATCCAAAAAAAACCTGATAAATTTCTCGCATAATAAGTTGCGCTAGCCGGGAAAGAGAAATCACGCATGACTGTTTTGTGGGTTTTGAGAAAGAAATTCAGAGCAATTCTCAAAGAAAAATCTTTTGCTGTTATTATAGTGCACATATTTCGTATGTGCTATGTTATAACATATATTATTTTAATATTGAAAGAATTTTAATTTATATTTTTTATCATATTTTGTCATATATATCAATAGAAATTATTATAAAATATTATTATTTATCATAATAAAAAATTATTTTGATGTAAAAATAAAATAATTGATAAAAAATATGTTTTACATATAAAAGTTGCTCTCTATTAGAGATAAATTGTGAAGTTACAATAATTAGTATAAACTTTTTCCATTATGAAATCTAGATATTTTTTTAACTTGACTTCTAGCATAAAATTGTTAAGTTCGATTAAAAGATATGTTTCAATTTGACAAAATTTACTTTCTATTATTTTTATAGAAATAAATTGTGTAGTTACAATAATTAGTCTAACTCTGTCCATTATAAAATCTAAATTTTTTATTTTAATTTTGATAATAAAATTGTTAAGTCACTACTCTTCCAATCTATCTTTATTAAATTATTTTTAGCTTATGTTCAATAAAAAATAATTTTTTTAAAAAAATAAGAATGTTATAACAATGATTTGTGATTTTTTAAATTTCAATACATAAAACTCAAAAAATATAGTAAATAAAAAAAATATATGAAAGACAACGATGAAGAGGAGGGAGACCTTTGTGAGTGATAGGATCAATACGATTATCCAACTCTTCATCGGATCTCATAAAAAAATAAAAATAAAGAAGAAGATAGTAAAGAGGACCTTTATGAGGAATATGATCGATACAGTTACCAAATTCTTTATTTTTGTCTCTAGACCTCGACACAATATCCATAAAACTCTTCCACTCATACATTTATTACTTTCTCGAACCTAACAAATTTTTCAAAATTTCTAAAAAAAACTAAGAAAATCGAGAATAAGAAAGAGCGACAATAATTTAGAACAAAGAGAGAGATTTAATGGGCGTAACACTTTCATAAATTACTCGCTTTTTCTTTTTATTGTTTTGCCTTCACAAAAATCTAATTTTAGGGGATAAAATATATAAAAAATAAAAAATCTCTTTCAAATAGTAAACTATGAATTCATGAAAAAAATAACAAGAAAAGAATGAAGAAAAAGCTTTTATCCTAAATAGAAAATCTTGAATTAATAGATAAAATAAAAAACGTCTCTTTCATAGGAAACATGAATTCATGATAGCAAAAAAAGTCTCTCTCAAATAGAAAACCATGAATTTATATATGAAATAAAAAAAATTATCTCTCGTTCAAATAAAAAAAACCATAAATCCATAAAAAAAAAAAAAGAAGAAGAGATGGAATAAAAAATGAGAAGAATTAATTATAACTTATTCAACAATTTCTCTAAGAAATATTTATAAAAAAATAAAAAAGCGGTGTTATAAAAAAAAACAAGAATTAATTAAAATTTATTTAGATGTTTTCTAAGCAATAAAAATCTAAAGACAAAAATATTAAAATAAACAAGAGATGGAATAAAAAATAATAAGAATTAATTATAACTTATTCAATAGTTTTTTTAAGTAATATTTATAAAAAAATAAAAAAAAGGGGAGTTATAAAAAAGCAAGAATTAATTAAAATTGATTTAGATATTTTTAAAGCAATAAAAATCTAAAGACAAAAATATTAAAATAAACGAGAGATGGAATAAAAAATGACAAGAATTAATTAAAATCTATTCAGTGGTTTCTTTAAGTAATATTTATGAAAAAAAGGGTAAAAATAAAAAAGTAAAAATTAATTGAAATTTATTAAGTATTTTTAAGCAATAAAAATATAAAAAAATTTATTTATAGTATATATTATGTTTGTCAAACTACTTAACATAATTTTTCTATGTAAATAAGAAGGACCACAAAAATAAGTTTTCTTGCCTCTCTTATAGGAGTAGTTAGATATAAAAGAAAAAAAAAATTCAAAATAATAATAAACATTTGGCAAAGTTCCAAAATATCCTTCAAGTAAATCAAAATTCAATAAATTAAAATGGCTTTTTTCGTCCTTATGAAAATTCATCATATTTTTTTAATTAAAATTTATTCAATGATTCTTTAAGCAATATTTATGAAAAAGGAAAGAAGAAAAAGGGTGCGATAAAAAAAAACAATTAATTGAAATTTATTTAGGTATTTTTTTAAGTACTAAAAATCTAAAGACAAAAATATTAAGATAAAAAAGAGATGAAATAAAAAATAACAATAATTAATTAAAATTTATTCAACAGTTTTTTTAAGCAATCTCTATGAAAAAGGGTGAAATAAAAAATTAATTAAAATTTATTTAGGTATTTTTTAAAGCAATAAAATCTAAAGAAAAAAATATTATTTATAGTATAAATTATATTTGTTAAAATACTTAACATGAAAAGGGTGAAATAAAAAACATAATAATTAATTAAAATTTATTTAGGATTTTTTAAGCAATAAAAATCTAAAGAAAGCAATATTTTATAGTATATATTGTATTTGTTAAACTACTTAACAACGTTTTCTTTATATAAATAAAAAGGATGATAAAAAAAAAATTTCCACCTCTCTTATAGTAGTAGTTAGATTAGATAAGTGCAATGGACAATAACATTAAGAAAATTATTTTTAATTGAAGTGATCAAAGGCGTTTTCTTTAAAGTTTGGCGCTAATTAGCTCCGTTATTGTTATAATATCAGGTATGATGAATTAGTCTCATCGAATATTGGATAGATAAAGTCCAATATATATAATAAAAAAGGTTTATATCTTATGAGCTTAGGCACCCTTTGTTTCTGGATCAAGATCAGGATCATCCTGAACTGACCGATCTATCATCCAAACACCAAAATTTTGACTAGACTAATATTATATAATTTAATTAAATTTTAATTTGGAAATGACTAAAATGCCCTCAGTGAGGCATGGGACACAGCAAGGGATTGTTGAACCCATCGGTGAGCAAGGACGACGGTGAGGCTGCCCCAGCATAGTGCGGCCGTGTGGTTTGGTGGCATATGCGACTGAAGGCTTGTCGGCGTGGATCGGCATAGTTTCTAACTTCGGCGAGATGTGGGCTTGCATGTAGGAGTGGCAGCGCGTAGGAGCCCGATCGGTTGCGGTGAAGCCAGAGAAGCAGCGGTCGCATACAGGCCACTGCTTCTCTGGCTTCACCGCAATCGATCGGCCTGTATGCACAGGGGAGAGCCCACTTTTCTTCTCTCTTCCACCCCCCAAGCCATGGCTGAAGCCTCTCTTTGATCTTCGAGTCCATGGTCGGATCAGGCCATGAATGGCGATGGAAGACTGATGGAGGAGGGGAATTGATGGGCGATAGGGATGGTCGACCTTGCCATCGACGCCCTTGATTCAGGAGAGAGCAGCGAAGATCGAGAGTAAGAAGACGAGGAAAAGGTCCGCGGATCGAGGAAGAAGTTTAACGCTACTGCAGGAAGAGGAAGAAGTCATTCGAGGTGAAGGGGTTGCGACGTATCTCATCAGAGATGAAGGGGTCACGGTGTAGCTCATCAGAGACGAAGGAGTCAACGATGAGGACCTGGATGATAGGGCTGAAACCCTAGGTTGCCTTTCAAACTGGAGAAAGACCAGTTTAAAGCAGAAGCTTGAGGGTAAGATGGTCTAGAAAAAATTTGAACCATTGTCTAGTCAGATCAGTAACCAAATACTAAAATTTTGACCAAATTATCTTTTTACACTTTAGTCCTCATTTTGAGATTGACCTTGACCTTGATCCGAAACCAAACGATGTCTTAAGCTTTTAGGATAATTTGGCATCCAACCTATTATATTGATTTGATTCGATACTTTTTTGACTCTCTCAATAAGTAGCATCAGAGCTCTAAATTCGAAATTGTACAAATTCTTAAATTCAAAATTACCGTAATAATACGATAAAAATCTGTTAGTATGGATCACACGATGAAATTGTTCAAGTAAAAGAGTACTATGAATATACGACTAAATTGAATCACATGTCTCTCTTAAAAAAATAAAAATTGAGACAAAAACTCATTAGTATGGGTCACAGAATGAAACTAATCAAGTAAAAGAATGGTAAATTGTTATAATGTCAAGTATGATAAATTAGTTTCATATCGAATATTGGATACATAGGTCTCGTTTGGTTAAAGATTAGGATCAGGATCAGCCCATTTCAGAATTATATTTTTTCTTGTAAAATTAATATTACTTATTTTATATTATTATTAAATTAAATAATTTTTCAAACTTTAAATTATTCAAGCGTTAATTTTGATAAAAAAATATTAGTTTACAAAAGTAGTTTACTAGTCTTGATTTTGATCCTGATCCTGATTTTGAATCAAACGATGTCATAGAGTTTAATATATATAATTAAAAAAAACTCATATCCTATAATCTTAAATTTTTAAGATAATTTAATGTCTAATTTACTATATTAATCTAATTTAATACTCTTTTGACTCCGCAATAATTTATTATCGGAGTTTTTAAAGCGTTTACAATCATTGAATTTCATTTGATTTTTCTTGTTAGATCTTCTTTGTGAAGCTATATTTCATAAACCACGTGCCCTTTTAAAGGCTCTAGCAAGTAATAATCCTTTACATTGAATGAGTTAATGGTGTGAAGTGATTACATTCTCAACATTAGCAAGAGAGTACAACAAATGATCCTAGTGGACAACAAGTTGAATGAAGCCGATCGAAGAGAGACCTCCGATCGGACCCAGGCGTCCAGCCATCAGTGAACGAAGTAGGTGATGAGGAGCGCCACGAGCATAAGCACATAAGCTATCCCCTGATCAATCGCCTTTCCGTCGATCGTTCGAGAGTTTCCGGCAGACTGCCCATGAGCAAATTGCATGAGACCTGGAAGGAAGAATGTCAGGAAGAGCAGGACATACATCTTCACAGAACCCATCGTCTGATACTCTTGAGTTGAATCACCTGGTGCAGAAAACAAAGAGATGAACGCAAGAAGAGATGGACACGATGAGAAGAAACATGGATTACTGTTGGAATTTATAGACGGTAATGGTCTCATAACAAGGCGTTGAAGTAGCCCCCAGGCGTCAAGAACTAAACGCACAGCTTTGAAACGCACTTCAAGCGCGTTCGCACGTTGTTTTTGTGCGTGTTTATTGTCTGAATTCGCAGACTGGACTCAAATCAACCTGGTCAAATTGGCAATTAGCAGCTTAAAATAAGATTTTTAATGAACTTGCTGTTGAACACAAAGCTTTGAACTGGCAAAAAAAACCCAAGTTTTAAATGGTTTTGTGATTTCTTTGACTTGGCTTTGGAATAGACTAAGCCAGACAAGTGAATGAAACCCTAAAAACTATATATAGAACTACTTGCCTGAGAAGCATTAGCAAGACTGGTTGATTATTTGACTCTCAAAGCGCAGTCAAAAGAGAAACAGTGCTTGTTTGAGTGTCTACTGTGCTAACTTGGTCAAACCCACAGGCTTAGACTGGACCTGTCCTCTATAAATGCAGAACCTATTCGCGCATTCCTTGCAACCAAGCATTTCGTCTGCAGCATCAAAAACTGTCTTTTGTAAAGTAGATCATCGAGAATGAGTTCCATGAAGGTTTATGCGCTTCTGCTCTTCACCTTCTTCATGTCAGGACTGATGCAACTCACCCATGGACAACCAACAAACCCGTCCGGCAGGATAGATGGCAAGGCGATCGATCAAGGAATAGCTTATGTTCTTATGCTTGTAGCACTTTTTGTTACATATCTTGTTCATTGAACATTAGGGGAAAGGGACTTATTTTGTTTGGCCATGTTCTCTAGATGGCTTCATGAAATTCACGTCTAAGTGCAGCAATTTGCTGAATTATGAGAAGATTCTTCTGTTCGTAATTTGTAAATTGTTATAAGTTTTCTCTTTAAAGAAATCCATTATCGTTCTCTCATTTCTTCATTCTTTTGTCTGTTCTTCAAGTGAAACTATAATTGGTCGACCTTTGACAAAATTTTTGAGTAAACAATGGCTTATCCTATCTTGATCGCCCGCGTTCTAACAGGAGCGCAGGCCATGCAAACCTACTGCATTCCGATCGCAGAGATATGATCTTTGATATATCTGAACGAAAAATATGCGCACGGTCGCGACGTTGAAATCTATGTGAAATTTAGAAAATAAAAAGGCAAACATTAAGTTCATGAATTTGGTTTATCAGGAAAGGTGATCTATGTACAGTGCTTAGTCTTATACATTTAATAAGCAAGGTTCTTAAACTGACCATCGAAATACTGCTTAACCGAAAGAAAAACCATTCCAATTTTAGTCCCCTCCGAACCGGAAATGAAGAGATTGTCTCAGCGAAGAGCATGATTTGTGTTGAATAGATCACTGTCGTTGAGTTTTCTCAAAAAATAAAATAAAATCATAATCGAATGTACAACAATATAGGTGATGAGCATCTGCTTAAATTGAATGTATCACAATAATCAACGATTTACAAATGAATGTGTACACCAACCATGTACTTCTCCTTGTCACATATGTTGTCCATTGAATGCTCTAGAACAGGGAATTAATCCTTTTAGGTCTGAGCCTTTGGTGAAGAGAAGATAATAACACAGCTAAAGAGGCTAAGGGAAAGCAAATGAATAAAAAAAATAAACATGTTTTACATTGACTATATGAAAACAGAGATAATATACAACTTCTGAAATTATACAAGAGATCTCTAACTCTCCTATTTAGAATGAATCAATTGGATTTAACCAAATAAATAATTCCTATCTAATCAGAAGCAGCACGGAAGCCGTCAATGAACAAAGTAGGTAATGAGGAGCGCCGCAAGCATAAGCACATAAGCAATCCCCTGGTCGATCGCCTTTCCATCGATCCTCGGAGAATTCCCCGCAGACTCCCCGTGGGCGAGTTGCAAGAGCCCCGACGCGAAGAATGTCGCAAAGAGCAACACGTATGCCTTCATCGAACACATGGTCTAAGCTTTCTTTCTGATGCGCAGATGATCAATTAGTGAAGAAGAGATGAAGGAGATGAGAAGAGAGGTTGGTTAGCCGTGGTACTTATGTAGATGGGGCTGCTCAAGCCTGAACTTGATTATGCGCGTTGACGCGGTTTGGTTGATTGACTGGGTTCGCCATCGACAACGTGAAGTCGAAGCGACGCGCTTTTCCCAACGTTGAAACGCACTTCATGTGCTACTGCATTGTTTTTGTCTGTCTTGTTAAATTAATCAACTGAAGTTTTTTTAATCGAAAAAATCATTGTATTCCAATGATAGCATTAATTAATTAAATGAAGTCGAGAAACAACTTGGCTTTGTTTAATCTTTGACTGCATTAATTAATCTTCGATTGGACCCGTTATTGCATAGTGAGAAATAATCCTCTACAGATGCATAATCTTGTCTTCCTCCATCTCCACTTCATTCCTTGCTATCAAGGATTTCATCTGCAGCATAACAAGCTGTGAAAGTTCCTTTTGTAAAGTAGATCGTCAAGGACGAGTTCCGTGAAGGTTTATGTGCTTCTCTTCGTCACCTTCTTTCTGTCAGGACTGACGCAACTTGCTCATGGGCAAGCAACAAACCCTTCTGTCCTGGTTGATGGCAAGGCGATTGATCAAGGAATAGCTTATGTGCTTATGCTTGTAGTTCTCCTTGTTTACTTACCTTGTTCACTGAATATCTGAGAAAAGTGTTTTATTTATTTATTTATTTTCTTTGCCAAGTTCTCTAGGTGGCATCATTATATTCATGTTGATTGAAGAGCAGCATTTGCTGAAATATGTGAAGATTCTTCCATTTGTAATTTGTAAATACTTGTAAGTTTTCTTCTTTTAATAGATCTATTATCTTTTGCTCATTTTTTCATGTTGAACATCAGCATTTGCTGAATATGTGAAGATTCTTCACTTCGTGATATATAGGTAAATGCTTAAGTTCTCTTCTTTTAATAGTTCCATCATTTTTTGCTCATTTCTTCATTCATGTTGATTGCGGAGCAAGTTTTTTGATGAATACATCATCATCATTGAATTTTTTCAACAAAAAAAATCATAATTGAATGCATCACAAGATTCAAAACAAATCTAATACACAGAAGATAGGAGCCATCAATGAACACACGCAGATTATGTGGAAAAGCATCTGGATTAAACTGAATGTATCCCATAAACAGGCTAAAGATACGAATATCTACATGAATTATTTACTTCTCAACATTCAGGAAGTAACAAGCAATCCTCTTGTAGATCCCTAAAGTAGACCAAATCAACAAAAGAATCTCATTAACCAGCTTTTGATCTGCTAGAATCCACAAACAACTGGGCCAACATTGACTCATCAGTGAACGAAGTAAGTAATAAGGAGTGCCAATAGCAGAAGCACATAAGCTATCCCCTGATCAATCGCCTTTCCGTCAACAGTCGGAGAATTTCCGGTGGCGTGCCCCTGTGCAAATTGCACGAGCCCTGAGAGGAAGAATGCCACCAAGAGCAAAGCATATGTCTTCGTGGAACTCATTGTCTGAAACTCTTTGATTTGAATCACTCGTTGCAGAAAGAGAGACGAAGGCAAGCGGACGAAATTTGGTGGAGCAAAAGAAGAGACGGATGGGATGAGAAGAAACATCAATGAGTTGTGGTATTTATAGATGATAATGGCCTCAAAATTAAGAACGGGTTGAAGCTCTTCGTGTCGCTTTAGTCCACAGCGGCAAGAACTAAGCCCACTTCAAGCGAGTGCACGCGTTGTTTTCGTGGGAGGAAAATGTATAGACACGAGGAACATGACCTGGCAATTTCATAATAGTTTCTTCTCAGGATATGATTGGTGAGGACTTGTTTCACGCACAGCTTTTAGCTGGCTAAAAGACTAAGTCTAGATGGATTCTGATTTCTTTGACTTGGCTTTGGAATAGACTAAGCCAGATCAGTAAATTGAAATCTTAAAAACTATGTATAAAACTGCTTGGCTGAGAAGTAATAGCAAAGACTGGTTGCATTATTTGACTCTCAAAGCTCAGTCAACATGTTCCTGCATGGTGCAAATTAACAATCCCCTATAAATCCAGAAACATATTATCATCGCCTTCCCACCCATCTGCACTGCATTCCTTGCTAGCAAGCGTTTCATTTGCAGCAAAAGGATTTTTGAAAGTCCCTTTCGAGAAATAAATAGATCGTGGAGGATGAGTTCTCCGAAGGTTTATGCGCTTCTCTTCGTCACCTTCTTTCTTTCAGGACTGATGCAACTTGCTCATGGGCTTACAACAAACCATTCGGGCAAGATCGACGGCAAGGCCATTGATCAAGCAATAGCTTATTTGCTTATGCTTGTAGCGCTCTCGGTTACATATATTGTTCATTGAATATTGAACAACATGGAATTATTTCTTAGCCATTCTCTCTAGGTGGCTTCATGACATTCTTGTCAAGGAGCACCATTTGGTGAATATGTAATGATTCTTCATTTTTTGTAATTTCTTCTTTTAATGGATTCATTATTGTTTGCCCATTACTTTGCTTTGTTTGTTTTCGCGAACTGCTTTTAATGATAGGCCATAGAAAAAGCTCATTGGCACCATTTTCTTAGTTTCAATATCATATGAACATTTTCTGAAGGTAGAAAGCATGCATACTATGAGAATTACACTTTTCAAAGTACGTTTTAAAAGATGAAAAGGAAGTCATCAAGGACTTGGTTTGGGAAGAGCATCGCGTCCGGGAGACTGACATGTTTTGCTTCATGCAGATCAGCTTCCTGTTTGTTTTGTTTTGCCATGTCATCTTTCTGATAGCTTCCTTCTATCTTTCGTTGAAGAGCAAGATTTATTACGTTTATGTTGAATATATACAACAACGAAGACTCGGCAAGGTGATTGATTTGATTAGCCAAAGAGCCGATCTCAAACCACAACCAACATTCGAGCTTTCAATGAAGAAAGTACGTACTGAGAAGCGCCACAGGCATAAGCAATCTCCTGATCGATCGCCTTTTGATCGATATTTTGAGAATTCACTGCAGACTGCCCATATGCAAGTTGCATGAGCCCTGACACGAAGAATGCCACAAAAGTGAAGTATACGCCTTAATCGAACTCATGATCGAAGTTTTTCTATGTAGAGGAAGAGATGGAGGACATAAGAATCAGAGATTGATGAAGGTAGCCATTTATAGATGGTGAGCTGAAGCGTGAACATGCTTGAGCAGGACGCTCGGTTTGGTTGATCGACTTAGATCGTTTTCAGTCGTTTTCAGTCGTTTTCACGCCAGAATGTCCGACGAATGTCCGACATATTTTCCGTCAAAAAACCTGCGAGCGGTCTTTCTTTTCTTCCTTCTGAAAGCTTCTCAAACCTTAGCACACCTGTCCCCGCCGCCTAGCCCGCCTGCGCCCATCGCCACGCCCGCCGTCTCATCTGCCTCCACGCCCACCGCCGCCCGCCTCCGCCCGCCCCCTTCGCTCCCCAATTCTTATCGGCAGATCAGAGAAGAGCCTTTGTCCTCAAAGTTGCTTTTCTTCGAGTTCTCTATATGCGATCATCTGGTTCTAAACCTAGTATTTTTGGTTGGTTTGGTTGCTAATTGCCAGCATGAAATCGAATTTCTTGCTTTGTGCCCCAGAGGAAATATCTAGTTTCCGATGGGAATAGTTAGAAGGTTTTGTTTGTTTGGGCTGTCGGAGAGTTGTAGTTAAGGTGTTTGATGATTTGCCTTCATTAGGAATAAAATTATGAATAAAATTAATTACATGTGATTAGAAAAAAATATTTGTTATCATAGTAAAAAAAAATATTTTTTATCATAGTATTTAATTTTTAGATATATAATATTGTTGAAGTATAAAATGGTATCCATGATATTTGACTCATATGAATTTTTTATACTAATGATGGCTAATAGAGGAAATTTTTGAGAATTAGTTAGAATTTTTAAAAGTTTAAAAATTTCTCAGGGGATTTTGAAAAAAAAAACTTTTGTTTTAAATGTTTTGAAATTGATTGAGTCGAATCAAAAGGACTTTGCATGCATTGCGTTCTGTTAGCATGTTGATCCGGTCGGCTTAGTCAATCTGAAAATGAATAAATAAAAACACAAAAAATATGAAAAATAATTGACTCAATGGAAGTTGTAAGCATTTACAGATTACAAACTGAGGAATCACTACAAGTTTGGTCACCATATTTTTCCCTTTGACACGAGCTACCAGAAGAGCAAGGCCATTCAGTGAACAAGATATGTAACAAGAAGAGCTACAAGCATGAGCACATAAGCTATTCCTTGATCGATCGCCTTGCCATCGATCCCTCGAGATGGATTTGTACCTTGCGCATGGGCAAATTGAATCAATCCCGACAGAAAGAATGCGATGAAGAGAAGCGCATAAGCTCTAATGGAACCCATCTTCCAAGTAAAATGTTTTGTATGTGCGAGTTCAGAAGGAACGAAAGCAGAGATGAGTGGAGAAGAAAGAACTCGTAATGTATTTATAGAGCCACGGAGTTTGGCTAACAGCAATGAAATCACACTTGCTCCATTGAACCAGTCTTGATAAAATTTCTCAATTCAACAGCAGCAATGACTTAGACTAGGAACCAACATGATGCTAATTATTATAAAGCAATGCACAATGTTAATAATTAATGTGACGTCGATTCATTTGATCGGACTCGGTCGGCAAAAAAAGAAATTTAATGATGTTTTAAAATAGGGTTTATAGCCTGGTCAGCATTGTTATTAAACATGCCAATCTTGGGTTTGACTCATTAATTAGGCAAAAATTAGTTAGGGGAGGTTTGGCTTAGTAATTGAAGCAGGATGTTTTCCTCAACTTCATTTGATTAATGCTATCATTGGAATACAATGATTTCATCGATTTAAAAAAACAACGCACTTGCACATGAAGAGCGTTTCAAACGTTTGGAGAAGCCCTTCGTTGTGGATTTACGAGCCAAGTCAATCAACCAAACCGCGTCAACGCGCTTAATCAAGTCTAAAACTAATCTATAAATCCCAAGCTCGCCGAGCTCTCCTCTCATCTCCTTTGTCTCTTCTTTACTAATTCGTCTGCATCCGAAAGAAAGCTTCGACCATGAGTTCGATTAAGACATACGCTTTGCTCTTTGTGATATTCTTCATGTCGGGGCTCATGCAACTCTCCCACGGGCAGTCCACGGGAAGCTCTCCGAGGATTGATGGAAAGGCAATCGATCAAGGGATAGCTTATGTGCTTATGCTCGTGGCTCTCCTTATTACCTACTTCTTTCATTGATGGCTCAGTGTTTGGTCCAGTTGGTTGTGAAGTGTAGGAAATAAGAAGTTGGTTTATGGGATTCTTTTGTTGGTTTTGAACTGTAATTAAGGAAGCTGAGAAATGATTGAGTATCACTTCCTTGCTTTGAGAAGTAAATCATTCATGTACGCATTGTACACAATCTACTGCGATACATTCAATTTAAACAGATGCTTTTGCTCGTCATCTCTTTTGTCAATGGTGGCTCCAGTATCCTGGACTGTGTATTATATATGTTGTGATATATTCAATTATGATTTATTTGTGGGAAAATTCAATAATGTATTCAACACAAAAACTCGCGCTTCACTGAAATCAGAATGATTTGGCTTCAGTTCTGCTGCATTTTGGCTGTAAGCAGTAGACAGAAATGGCCAGCAAGCAGCAAATCGTGGCCAACGTGCAGCAAAGGCAGGGCAGCTTATTATAGAAGCAAGCGCTATATCATTGTCACCTTTGACAAAACAAACTCATGAACTTGAAATGGTTTCCTTCGGTTTTATAAATTTCTCAGTCTGCTTTCTATTTTTGTGATAATTTCCATTCAAATGATAACAAAATCATATTTTCTGCATACGAAATGCAGTAGGTTTGCATGGTCTGCACTCCTATTAACACGTTAAGTTTGCTTTTTCTTTGATAGAAACCTTTGAAGTGGTGACAGACTAACACCGTAAGTGTAGGATAAGCCATTGTTTATACAAGACTTTTCTCCGAGGTCGATCATTATAGTTTCACTACAAGAACAAAAAAACAAACGAAGAAATGAGCAAAAAATAATGGATATATTAAAAGAAGAAAATTTATAAGAATTTACAAATTACAAGGTGAAGAATGTTCGCATATTCAGCAAATGCTTCTGTACGACATGAATATCATATGAAGCCACCTAGAGAACATGGCCAAATAAAATAAATCCCTTTTTCTGAATGCTCGATGAACAAGTAACGAGGAGAACTACAAGCATAAGCACATAAGCTGTTACTTGATAAATCGCCATCCCATCAATCCTACTCGAAGGGTATGTTGCTTGGCCATGGGCAAGTTGCATCAGTCCTGACAGAAAGAAGGTGATGAAGAGAAGAGTATAAACCTTCATGGAACTCATCCTTGTACGATCTACTTTACCAAAGAGACTTTCGAAAAATTCTTACGATGTAGAAGAAATGCTTGGTACCAAGGGATGAAGTGGAGATGAGGGAGAAGGCAAGTATATGCACTGTATTTGTAGAGGATTGTTTCGCACTATACAAGAACAGGTCCAGTCCAAGACCATAGGCTTGACCAACAGAACGAAGCTCAGTCGCTTATGCTTTTCACAAATGATTTCTTCTCGAGACATGATCGGTGAGGACTTGTTCAAGTCACAGCTCTGACCTGGCTAAAAACCAAGTCTGAATGGCTTCTGATTTCTTTGACTTGGCTTCAGATCAGTTAATTGAAACCCTGAAAACTACGTATAAACTGCTTGGCTGAGACAGATTGATTATTTGTTCGTTGGAAAACAGCGCGTTTCGTCAACTTAATTTGATTAATTAATTCTATCATTAGAATACAATGATTTCTTTCATTTTAAAAAGAAAACCTTCAATTGATTATTAATTTAAAGACACGAACAAATGCAGTGCACCAGCGCGTGAGGTGCGTTTCAAACATTGGGAAGGTCAATCAACCAAACCGCGTCAACGCGCTTGATCAAGTTCAGGCTTGAGCAGCCCCATCTATACAAGTACCACGGCTCACCGACCTCTCTTCTCATCTCCTTCATCTCTCCTTCGCTAATTGATCATCTGTGCATCAGAAAGAAAGCTCAGACCACGAGTTCGATGAAGGCATACGCTTTGATCTTTGTGACATTCTTCGTCCACGGAAGTCTACGGGGGATTCTCCGAGGATGGATGGAAAGGCGATCGACCAGGGGATTGCTTACGTGCTTATGCTCGCGGCGCTCCTCATTACCTACTTTGTTCATTGACGGCTTCCGTGCTGCTTCTGATTAGAGATTATTTATTTATTTGGTTAATCCGATTGATTAGTTCTAAGTTGGACAGTCAGAGGTCCATTGTATAATTTCACAACTTGTATATTATCTCTGTTTTCATGTAATCAATGTAAAACATGTTCATTTTTCTATATTTATTTGGCTTCCCTTGGCCTCTTTGGCTGTGTTATTATCTTCTTGTATTATTTATGAGATCCGTGATTGATGTGGGGCTAATGAACTATAAGACCCATGAATGGACAGTAATTTAGCCTCATATTTTATTAAAAATGCAAAAGTTAAAATTAAATTAAATACGATGACCATCTTCAATATAAGAAAATTAATTTTTTTTTCTCACTTAATCCAATTTTATTGTATTACCAGATGCAGCAATCACTGTTTTTTTAATTTGAAGGATACAAATAGACAAAAAGATGAAAAAAAATCGTTTAAGTATGGGTTTTGGGATAAGTTTCGGCACTCATTAAAACTAGTATATTTCAACTAAAACAAATTCGTTATTTCGATCAAATTATGTTTTACTTTTTTATTAAAATTTAATTTTAAATTTTAAAGTATTTTAAAAATTAAAAAGAGAAAATACTTTATATACATATTTTTTTTTGAAATTATTAAACAAAAATTTTTCTAGTGAAAAATAGTTTAAAAAATGAAAAAAGTGCTAGTCCTGTGACCTTATAAACTGTTTATTAATTTGTTTTTGAGATAAGTTTGTTTATACAATTCGGATCAGACAGTTTGGAAATGTAGTAAGTGACTCAAATTTAACTGTCTGATTGATATTTGTATAACAATGGATGACAGTATAGACGAAGACAAATATTATATGTGTGTGCTCGTTTGGGTATTCCGTGATGGATCGGAACATTTTACAATATACCCAGCATCTGGTCTCACCTTGGGGTTGTCTAGTTAGAGGAGGATAAATTATTTTATTTGAATTATTTAATTTAAAATTTTTTATAAATATTTGGCTTTAGTTATAATTATAAAATTTTGATTTGTAATTATAATAAATTTTTGGGGGTCTATTTGTAAAAAGCAAATAAATATGTCGATTCACCCCTGGGGAATTGAATCAGAAAATTTAATTGAAAATTGAATCGTGACAAGAAGAGCAGAGAACAAAGTTCATCGTTTTTAATTCTGTGAAATTTTTTCTCCTTTTCGACTTTTCCCCATCAGAGAGTGACAAGGACTCAGAATGGATCTGTTGGGGTTTGCATATAAAAGTTTTAGAATTTCATTTCAGAGTTTGTGGTATATATATCATTTTTATTTCTTTTTGAACTCGATTTTCTTGTGGATCTTGTGTCAAAAGAAAAAATTGGAGCCTACAATTGGTATTAAAGTAACCTTTTGATGGTTGGTTGGTTCGCAAAAAATCAAGTTATAATTATTTTCAGTTCAATTTCCCGAAACCCAATTTGGGAAAATCGAGTTTTTGTCTTGGGCTTGAACTAAAAATGATATGAAATAGCCTATTGGTCTCCACAATTTTATTGGTGGAGAAAAATTCGAGTTTGGTTTCTAAAATTTTAATTTATGGTGATTTTTTTACAGTCTGTTGAATTTTTAAATTTAATTATGAATTAAAATTTTGAAAGGGTTTTTATGTAAAGTTGTAATTCAATTGAATTCCAATGTTTTGGACAATGAATTGCAACTTGATAATGATTTCAATCGAATTGCAATTGGTATCAATTTCGGATTGTGAATTGCAATTTGTTTCAAATTGAATTGTGATTTTGGATTCTTTTGAGACTTTTATGATCAACTATAATACACATAATTGTCATTAGACGATGGATGAATTGCTGAATCAGTGCATCTTAGAGGATGAAAGGAGGAAGACTATTAAAGTTGAACTTGTGAAAGCTGAATCAACAAATTTGGCTAAGAAGAAACAGAGGTTTAATTCTCGGTCCAAAAAGACTTTTAAGAAATAAGCCTGTAAGAAGAAATTTGTAAAGAATAAGGTTGATGTGAAAGGAAAAACACCTGCTCAGTTCAAAGAAAAGGTTTGCTTTTATTGTAAAAAGAAAGGGTATTTTATAAAAGACTGTTATAAACTGAAGTTTCTGCAGGAAAAGAAACAAGATAAATTTAAATGTCTGGTTTGATTTGAGTCAAACTATATTGATGTTTCTCCTGATGCATGGATTGTGGATTCGGGATCATCGGTCCATATATCAATTATTATGCAGGGATTCCTGGACCTAAGGAGCCCATATGATCAGGAGAGATATGTCTTCGTGGGGAACAATGAGCGAGCTAAGGTTGTTGGTGTTGGGACATACACTTTTGTTCTCCATGATGGTCATACTGTTTTACTGTCAAATACAGTTTTTGCACCAATTATCAGGCGTAACTTGCTATCAGTTTTCAGACTTACAGAAGCTGGTTATTGTTTTGCTATTGGCAAAAACTCTGTATCTCTGATGTATGACAGTGTTGTTATTGCTACTCGTATTGTATCTGATGGTTTATATAAATTGCATGTGAAACTGGAAGTTGACTCTACAGTACAGTGCTACAATGTTGATTCCAGACATATATGCTCTTATAATCCTACTGTGCAGTTGGATAAGAATTTTTCTTGTTTATGACATTGTCATTTAGGTCATATTGGTAGAGATAGACCGAAGAGACTATGCCATGACGGAATTCTACAGAATATAAATTTTGATGATTTTGGTATTTGTGTGGATTGTATTAAAAGAAAGATGACAAGAGCATCATTTCCAAATACATTAAGATCTAATAATTTGCTAGATCTAATCCATACAGATATTTGTGGCCCGAATAGGGTTGTCACAAAGAATGGCCAGCGATATTTTGTAACATTCCTTGATGACTACTCACGATACGAGTATGTGTATATGCTGCACAGAAAGTCAGATGTGTTTGAAATATTTAAGGTGTATAAAGCTGAAGTTAAAAATTAGTTGGGCAGAAATATTAAACCTATCAGGTCAGATAAAGGAGGTGAATACACTTCCGATATTTTTCGATAATTTTTACAGGAGCATGGAATCATTGCAAATGCAACCATTGCAGGAAATCTAGAGCAAAATGGAGTAACAAAAAGGAAAAACAAAACTTTGATGGATATGATACGTTGTATGTTAGTTTTCAATGAATTGTCAGACTCTTTATGGGGCGAAGCATTGAAAATGGCTACATATATTTTAAATAGTGTACCATCCAAATATGTTCCCAAAACTCCTTTTGAGTTATGGCTTGGGAGAAAACCAAGTCTGAATCATCTCAGAATCTGGGGCTGTGATACAGAAGCTAGGATTGCTGAACCTAATATGCCAAAAACTGTAGCTCGGAGCTTAAGCTGTAAGTTTATTGGTCTTCCGGACAAATCTAAGGATTACAAATTATACAATTCTTTTTGGTTTATCCAAAAAGATGATAAATCAAAAGTCTATAGACTACATAATTCATTTATGGTTTAAAACAAGCCTCTCGACAATGGTATATTAAATTTCATGAGGAAATTACAAAATTTGGCTTTCGGGATAATACAGCTGATAATTGTGTATACCTAAAAGTTAGTAGGGGTAAAGTTCAAATATTGATGTTATATGTTGATGACATCTTATTGGCAGGTAATGAACTGAATTTCTTTAGAGAAACTGAAAGGATGTTGTCTATGGTCTTTGAAATGAAGAATCTTGACAATGCTTCATATGTCTTAGGTATTAAAATATATAGAGATAGAAAGCGTCGATTGTTTGGACTTTCTCAGGAGACATATATTGCTAAAATTCTTCAGAAATATGGTATGGACAATTGTAAAGCTGGAGGGTCACCTATAGTTAAAGGTGATAAGTTTAATCTTCAGCAATGTCCTCAGAATGAGATTGAGAGACGGGAGATGCAGAAAATTTCCTATGCTTTAGCTGTTGGCAGTTTGATGTATTTGATGATCTGTACTCGTTCAGGTATTGCTTTTGTTGTGAAATTTTTTAGCAGATATCAAAGTAATGATGTGCTTTTTTTTATGGTTATAAACCATTAAATGTTCTTGGATATACAGACTCTGATTGGAAAAGATGTGAGGATAGTTTGAAGTCTACATCTGGATATGTGTTTACTTTGGCAGAGAGAGTTATTTCATGATGTAGTATGAAATAGACTACTACTATTTTGTTAACTATGAAGGCAGAGTACATAACTTATTGTGAAGCTAGTAAACATGCTATGTAGTTGAAATATTTTCTTTCTGATCTCCAGGTGGTTGATTATATTGATAGACCAATGCAGATAGTCTGTGATAATGATGCAGCTATATCCCTTACTAAGGATGCTAGATGTCATTTCAAGACAAAGCATATTGAGCTGTAATTTCATTATGTCCATGAAAAAGTTCAGAAAAAGGATATTATTGTTTCATGGATCTCCTCTACAGATAATCTAGCTAACCCAATGACTAAAGGCCTAGCGGTAAAAATATTTAAAGAGCATGTCAGTCATATAGGGATAGTTTGTAAATATGATATCATGTTTTGATTGTTACATATTTTTTATTTGGTTATAATTTATTTGTTAGTAAACTATTATTTTTCCCATATGAAATGATTCCATTGATGTGTTTTGTTCATAATCTTCCAGTGTGGAAGATGGAGTCCTTGGGAATACTGTGGGTCACTAGGTAGGTTGGTGATAACCACCTACATGAGGACCTAGTGATCATGTGTAGGTGATTCCTGAAATGCTTGAGATAAAGGTATGATTGGGCATCATATCCATTTTATACCTCTCACTTAGATGAAGTGCATTGGCACTTGTGGAATGTCCTCAGTACAGTTTGTGCATCTAAGTGACGTATTTCTGAAAAAAGCACGAAGTGTTTAGACTGTCAATGAAAAAGGGCATGGGAATTCTCACTACTGTTGTGTTTTATTATATGTCTTATTCCACGAGCACATTGTCTATGCTTATGTTTTGATGTTATTCAACTCAACTGATGTAGTACTTTACTTACTTTGACATGAAAATGGTTGGTATACCATTAGTATACATCCATCTATGATTGGCATATAAGGGAACTATTAAGGAAGAGTGGTATAGTCCATTGTCTCTGAATTGCACAGTTGAAATCTCATTGTTGAAAATTGATTTCTCAAAATTATTTTCAGTATACATGAACCTATATATATAAATAAACAAATCTATAGGCCAAGTGCGGGATTATTAGTCTTGTGGCCTTATAGACTATTTATTGATTTATTTTTGAGACAAGTTTGTTTCTGCAATTTGGGTCAGACAGTTTGGAAATGTAGTGAGTAACTTAAATCTGACTGTCTGATTGATATTTGTATGACAATGGATGACAACATAGACGGAACTAAATATTATATGTGTGTGCTCATTTAGGTGTTCCATGATTGGTCGAAACGTTTTACAGTATACCCAGCATCTGGTTTCACCTTAGGGTTGTCTGGTTGGAGGAGGATAAATTATTTTATTTGAATTATCTGATTTGGACCTTTTTGTAAATATTTGGCCTTAGTTATAATTACAAACTTTAATTTGTAATTATAATAAACTTTGAGGGCTTATTTAAAAAAAACAAATAAATATGTCCACTCACGAATCGTGAATTGAGTCAGAGAATTCAGTTGAGAATTGAATCGTGATAGAGAAGAGCAAAGAACAGAATTCATCGTTCTCAACTTTGAAATTTTTCCTCCTCTTCGACTCTTTTTCATCAGAGAGTGGTAAGGATTCAAAGTGGATATATTGGGATTTACATATAAAGATTTTATAATTTCGTTTTAAACCCCGAGATATGTCAATAAGTTTTATTCCGTTTTGAATTTAATTTTCTCATGGATATTGTGTCAGAAGAAAAAATTGGAGCCTGTAAAAAATACAAAAAATGGGATTTGATCCCTGATCAATTCTTAACCATTGAGATAAATATAATTTATAATAAAAATATAATATATAAATATAAATAATATATTTTAACAAAAACAAACGGTGGGTATAAGTTAAAATCGAAACGTCTCCGTCGATTTTTTAAAATCATGGGAAAAATAATGAATTTTTTATCAGAATCTTTACAAATTACAAGCAAAGCAATCATTACATATCTGTTTGTCAAATGGTGCTCTTTGACAATGAAATCACCCAAGGCTCAAACTTGAAGGGTCTAATTCCGTGTTCTAGAGCATTCAATGGACAAGATATGCGACAAGGAGAGCCACGAGCATGAGCGCATAAGCTATTCCCTGATCCATCGCCTTGCCGTCAATCCTCCGAGCA
Source organism: Trichopus zeylanicus subsp. travancoricus (assembly GCA_005019695.1). Classification (NCBI taxonomy): domain Eukaryota; kingdom Viridiplantae; phylum Streptophyta; class Magnoliopsida; order Dioscoreales; family Dioscoreaceae; genus Trichopus; species Trichopus zeylanicus. Next base: position 139,580 of record RXID01014711.1, read on the forward strand.
GGTCTTGTTGCTTGCCCATGGGCGAGTTGCATCAGTCCTGACAGGAAGAAGGTAATGAAAAGAAGAACATACACCCTCATGGAACTCATCCTTTTGGAAGAACTGTTGTCAGGATGCAAAGAATCCAAGTTGTGGTGTGTATGAGTTTGCAGAGAAGGAATGGAGACCAGATGAGGGATGAAGCGTTAAAATTTCATGTATTTATGGAGATCGTCGGGAAGAGAAACTCCAGGTCTAAGATTTATTATCAACCGCCAATCATTCTTCTTCGAAATTTCCCGGGCTTTGACTGAATTGTTTTAAGACCAGTCTACTAATTCTGTTGACCAATGCACACAAAAACAACGTGCGGAGGCAAATGAAGTGCGTTTCAAATCAATACTCGGCAGTTGCTATATGCTTACGCAGCAGGTTCCCAGTCAAATTAAACGGTTCAACGAGTTCTCGTGAGGCCATTGCTTTAAACACCACAACTCGTTGATGTCTCTTCTCATCCACCTCTTTCGCTCAAGCACATCTCCTCCGCTTATGTCCATCTCTTTCAGTCTTTGTTTCTGCATCAGGTGATTCAGATCAATAGTATCAGACGATAATTTCTATGAAAACAATTGCTTTGCTCTCTGTGACATTCTTCCTGTCGAGGCTCATGCAATTTGCACATGGACAGTCCGCGGGAAACTCTCGAACAATTGATGGAAAGGCGATCGATCAGGGCATAGCTTATATGCTCATCCTCGTGGCGTTCCTCGTTTACTTGGTCTACTGATGGCTATGTCGTTGGTTGATAGAATTCTTTTGTTGGTTTACTGCATATAGTTATGGTCCTCAAGAAGTAAATCATTTATGTACACAATCATATATTTTACACAGTATTATGAAACATTCGATTCAAGCAAATGTTATTGTGACACTCCGACCCAATACAACATAAGATTTTAGTTTTTTGGGCTCTTAGAAAATGAGCACCCTACCGACTTACTTGTATTAATATCATTATGTGACACCCTTAACTTAATATGATATTATTTTTAGGTATTTATGACTCACGGTCCATCGGACGCAGTTTATTTAGCTTTAGAATTTTATTTCTCTTGATTTTTTAAAAAAATCTTTATTATTAAGTCTACGATAATTATTATATTTAGTTTAATTTTAATTTTCTTATTTTATCAATGTAAAACTAAATACCAAATTAGTGGTTGGGTCTTCACACCCTACTGACCAAATTTTTTTAAAATAGAAAGAATATGTTCTACATTTATGGTTGGATTGTTTTGCACTATGCAAGAAGAGATCCAGTCATAACTTGTGGGCTTGACCAACACAACGCAGCAGACACTCTTGACTGTTGACTATCAAACCTTTATGATGCTTCCTCAGATTTTGACCAGGTTGGGAATTCAGATAACAAATATGAGATATACCCGGCGCAAACAAAATTTTAATTAGAATTAAATTTGAGAATTTATATGGACTTATTATTAATTTTAATTAGAAGTTATTATTTTTTATGTAAATATGTATGGCGTAGTCTTATATGCTTATCGGATGTTGATCTCATCAGCATATAATATTATCGACACTAAAAAATTTAGTTAAATTAAAATTTATGTAAATTTATAATTTTAGAATTTAAAAATTACTTTTATATATTTTAAAAAATTATTAATATTAATTATAAATTTTTTTTTTTTTTATATAGATGTGTTTAAATATTACTTTGTATATTTATGATATCTCGCTTACAGCGTTATCAAGTGCCACCTTTCTAAATCTTTAATTCGAGACATGGTAAAATAAGAACAAAAACAACGTGTACGAGATTGGCTGTTTGAGAAACAGTTGCTGCGTATATAACGGGATCCGTTCGTTTGGAGCTAAACATAGAGCGCGCTGTCATGAAAGAATGGCAAGTGAAACATAAAAGAAACCAGAAGAACAAACACAGTGAAAAGCTCTTCGTTATTGTAGGCATTTCAGAGGAAACATTGTCAAATCTTGGCAATAGTAGAAATTTGTGTTTGTTTGAATGTTCAGAAGCAAACTGGTCACAATATAAGATGATCACAGAGTTGTTTGGCACTTTTGGAATCCCTCAACAAAATAATAATGAATAAAAAATAAAAAAGAATCTGTTTGCCGAGCCTACTGTCCATGAATCTTCAATGGAGGATATAAGAAACAAGGAGCGCCACAAGCATAAGCACGTAGGCAATCCCTTGGTCGATAGCCTTGCCATCGATCATCCGAGAAGATGTCGTTGATTGCGCACTTGCAAGTTGCGTTATCCCAGAGAAGAGGAATGTGACGAAAAGCAAAGCATATATCTTCATGGAACTCATCTTCTTAAGCACAATGAAACCAATTATGAAGCTGAAACTGAGAGAGGAAGAAGAGAGAAGACGTCTTTCAGCTGAGGATGAAGGCGATGAGTGGAGAGCTTGATTTCTATTACTATATATAAGCCTTCCCGGATATGAATTGAAGAACGAATATTCAGTAGAAGGCCGCCTAGTTTGAATTGCCTGGTCAAACAGTTGACGTTGAACCAGGCTACGCAAATGAAACGTGTCTGATTTTGGCTCTAAACTAGAAGCTTCGCAGAGACACGGGCGATCCTTTTTTCGTCATAATTGGAAACCCTATGTCTTTGTTCTAGCCATTGGATAGCATACGTCACAATCAGGTGATCACAAGATGATTCACTGAATCAAAGGATTTTTTCAGACTTCAGCTTTTCTATTCATTCGCTCGTATCATATTTGTATGTTGGTAAATCAGTTTGTTGGTTTGATCCTTCTTGTGTTGATACCGAAATTGCTTTCAGTTTTTGGATCTTTTATTCTTCGCTCGTCAAGTGAACACATTAACAGGAAATGTAAGAAACGAGTTACCAAAAAAGAAGAAGAAAGAAGAAGATGCGAAGGAATTATCAATAATAAGAAGAAGAAGAAGAAGAAGAAGAAGAAGATGCGAAGGAAACTATCAATAAAATTTGCAATACAAAACACTTGTTTGTTGGATGCTGAGTTTCTTCACATTTTGGTCACAAAAACCAGTTCACAGCCAAGGGGAGCCATATATGGGAGTGACCACAGCTTTAACTTGGAGGTATTTCTCAAGTGCATGAAGTCCCATGTCTCTTCCAAAGCCACTCATCTTGTATCCTCCGAAAGGGCAGTCTCGATCAAAAGCAAAGTAGCAATTGATCCATATAATGCCTGATCGAATCGATCTCGAGACCCTGTTAGCTATGTCGATGTCCTTGGTCACAATCCCTGCTGCTAGTCCATACTTGGTGCTGTTGGCCTTCTCAATAGCTTCCTCGATAGTCCTAAGGAGAAAAGAAAATTTCACTCATTAGAAATAGATGTAAGATTGAAGTCATTGCCTCGTTTCAGAAATTTACTCGTGATTTAATCATTTGATCTTCCTTATCACTGGTTTCGTATTTCATTTATAGTACTTAAGAGTGCACTTACTTGAACTTTGTCAGGGACATCACTGGACCAAATATTTCATTGTGTGCAATCTGCATATCCTCCTGCAAGAAAGAACATTCCATGGATCAGAATTCTGAAACAATTTTGTACGATTTGAGAAGAGGATTTACCTTGACATCAGTGAAAATTGTCGGTTCGATATAATAACCTTTATCACCACAGGGCTTTCCTCCTGTAAGTAGTGTTGCTCCCTCTCTCTTACCTATGTCAATGTATCTCAGAACCTTCTCAAATTGCTCCTTATCCACCTGAAAATTAGAGCAAGATATTTTTTTTCACAGAAACTAATTGAAGTTCAGAAACAAAGCAGCCAACTTGGTTCTCTTTCTTCCTATTGTTCAGAAATATTTGCTTCTTCTTTATAAATATCAGGAAGAAATATTAAAAAGATGGAACTAAATGTCACCTGAGGCCCTTGATGAACATTTGGATCGAAAGGATCACCAACCACCCAGTTTTTCGTACACTCCGCGGCCTTCTTCACGAATTCATCATAAATTCCTTCTTGAACATAAACACGGGACCCCGCTGCACAAATCTCTCCCTGCATTTCGCTAAAAACATTCTTTAGCATACTTGATGAGTCAATACTGCACACTTAAGTCAGGGGCTTGGTGTAAGGGCACGACCTTGTTAAGAAAAATAGCCATTTGAGCTAGAGAAACAGCCATATCAACATCAGCATCGTCGAAAATGAGTATTGGGGACTTCCCTCCCAATTCAAGTGATACAGACTTCAAGTTGCTCTTTGCTGCAGCCTCCATAATTAGTCTTCCTACTTCAGTGGATCCAGTGAAGCTTACCTTAAAAGGTCGTTGTAAGGAAATGATGGTTAATGCTAAGACCAAGTTTGATAACATATTATTTGTACTGTAAAAGCTATTAAAGCATGAAAATTTGTTAGATCAGTACCGTATCAACATCCATATGAGAAGCAAGGGCAGCTCCTGCTGTAGGGCCAAAACCAGTAACCACATTGAGCACTCCATCAGGAATTCCCGCCTGTGGGATGCATCAAGTTAGAACAAACTTGAATTTATAGTCATGAAAGCACTTCCATTGAACGAAAAAAAAGGGGCCTATTCTCATCTAAGGTATCATCCTCGCTTGCATTTCTACTCATTATCTGCCTGAGAATCATACCGATATCTGGTCATGTTCAAAACTAAATGAGAGCATACGAGGATTCCATGCAAAAAGCTATGTCTAATTAAAACAGAGAAAAAAAAAAGAAACATACAAAACAGAGAAAGAAACATCATTGCTTCTCTGCAGGGTACCTGCGTGGCCAATTGCCCGTAGAAGAGCGCGGAGAGCGGAGTCTGCTCAGCCGGCTTGACGACCATGGTGCAGCCAGCAGCCAGGGCCGGCGCGACCTTGAGGAAAAACATGGTGGACGGGTAGTTCCACGGTATGATATGTCCGACCACCCCAATGGGCTCCTTCAACGTGTACCCCTGGAGCTCCCTTGACATCTTCAGCGTCTCCCCATGGATCTTATCCGCCGCGCCGGCGTAGTACCGCAGCAAGCTCGCGCAGCCCGGAATGTCCACGAGCTTGCCGTGGCTCAACAGCTTTCCGCCGTCGAGGCAGTCGAGCGTGGCCAGCTCTTCTATGTGTTGCTCGATCAGGTCCGCGAACTTCATCATGATCCTCCCTCTTTCCTGCAATAGAGCGCAAGCTTCTGCTCGTTGGAAATATACAGAGGAAGTTGTCCGTGGGATGCTGGTTAGGAAGGAAGGATGGCGAGGAGCATACGTAGCCTGACATGCGAGGCCATTTGCCATGGTCGAAGGCTTCTCTCGCTGCATTCACTGCGAGATCCACGTCTGCTTTGTCGCCGGCGGCCACTCGCGCTATGACGTCGCCGGAGCGCGGATCCCGAGTCTCAAATGTTTTCCCTGAGAACACAGGAAGGAGATGAATCCACTCAAAAAATGCTAAGAATTGCTCTGCTTCTTCTTCTTTTTGGTCGTGAATTCCGACTTCCAAGGATGACATGTGCAAACTCTGATTTCGTGATTGCATTTTTTAAAATTTAATTTCTCAATTTTAGATTGTAGCCGGACAATCAAAATCAAATTAGAAGCATATATACTATTAAATCAAGAGAAAGTTGAAAAAATCACACTCAAGAATTCAGAAAAGAATAAACAAAAAGCATTTTAAGATTTTTTTTAAATCTTTTTGTTCTGACTACTAGACCTTTAATAACTTCACAAAAATAAAAAACACGCGGAAAATATTTAAGAAATAAAAAAATTATACGATGAGGATTTATTCTTTGTTGCATCTGGTGTAACGTCAGTTAACTTATGCCATTCTCTCAAAGGGCAAAAACAAGAAAAATTTTCTAAATTCCCTTGAAAAATCTTCATTTTTCTCAACATTTCTTCTAACTTTTAAAATTTTAATTTGTCATTATACTCGTAGCATATATCACTATATTTACAGCAGTATTATAACACATGCTCTCATACTTATACAATATTTTTTATAAATATATGATAAAAATTAAATATATATAACTAGAACTAAACAGTAGTGATCAAAATAAAACAAAAAAAATGACTAAAACTAAAGAATTATGATTAAAAATTTTCATTATAGTTATTTAATTTTAATTATATATGTTTGGTTTGATCATAATCAATTTAAATACAAAAACTATACTACTACAAATACACAAATAGGTATTACAAATATATAAATAATATAAAGTATAAGACCATATAATCAAAGTACAATGGTCATGTGATCAGTTGAATCTTTTAGTAAATTAAAATTTTTGAAGAAAGTATTAAAAATTAAAAATTAAAAAAATTGAAGAAAAGTTTAAGAAAATTGAGAATTCTCATGTGTTATGGAAAATTTTTCGAAAAAAAAAAAAAAGACTTTGACGACGATATACAAATTATTTTTTTGATAAACTAAAATATCATAATATTTTCTCGAATAAAAAACGCATGCAAGCTGCCAATGGGCAGCTGAAAGATCTGTCTATGTCAGCACTCCGCTATTTGTTTGTCCGTTGCGAGAAAGGAGGGAAAGTTTAGGGCTGGAATCGGGCCGGCGAACCCACTAGAAGCCCTAGCGGGGATGAGTCTAAGATTTCGACGAGTACACGTCAATTTCATGAGTTTTGCTATTCGGAAAAGGTTAAAAAAATAAAATATATTCGACGCTGACGTGGTTAGCAGTTTAACTTTGACAATACTTGAGCCAAAACGAGCCCCACGACAAAAAATATATAAATATATGAAAAATAATATATATATATAATTTTTAAAAAATATTAATTAAAAAAAGTTTAATTAAAAAATATTTTAAATATGAAAAATAAAATTTGTGACAAGAAAGATTCGAGCCTTTGTTTTTGAAAAAAATTAAAATTTTAATCACTTAAAATAAATAAAAAATTTATATAAAAAATAAATATCATATCTAAATATAAATAATATTAAAATCAAAATCAATAACCTGAAACATTTCGGCCATGCCGAACATTCCGATTTCGGCAATCTATAAAACCATGGTTCTTAATCTCATCCCTACGGAAATCTTATTTAATAAACAAATACACACAGTTTTCATCTGTTTTTTTTTTTTTTTTTTTTTTTTAATTAATTATCTTTTTATCTCCTTCCTGAAATGACCCCTGCAGTAGACCGCCTGGATTCCGGGAGGACGAAAACCAAAACCTTCATCCCGATATACCCCCCTTACTTTCTGACGACAAAATAGGAGGAGAAGCAGTAGGAGAACCTGAAACGGCGTCGACGAAGCGTCCGTCGATGAAGAGCTTGTTGAACTTGATCTCCGGCATCTTCGACCCTTGGCCGGAGCCGCCGTTGCAATCGTTCGCCATCGACGATGAACTCCTGGAATGGCCCTGCTTTCTCTTCTCCGAGAGAAAGGAGGGCATAAATAGAGCAAGAAAAAGGATTCTTTTTTCGCTTTTTAATTTTTATAAAAAAATTTAAAAATAATATAAATAATATATTCATTAAAATAAAAAAAATAATAAAAATAAAGTAAGGTTAGAAATGAATTTGGTATCGAGCGCGGACTGTCTTCTCCGCTGCTTTCGCGAAGCCATCTTTTAGCCCAACGCATTTGTTTATTTTCTTAATTATTTTTTTACTTTAAAATTTACTTTTTTGGATTAGATAAACTCGGGATACCTTGCGTGCGTAAATAAAAAAAAAATTTGTGTACTCCCCGTAAGATTTTGCCACATAAATAACTCGGGAAAAGACGAAGTGCCACCCGACTTGTGGTCGCATCCTTCCGTACGTGACCTAAAATCCCTAAATTGCCCCCCAAATAAAACCGTCTGGTTGAAAGCTAACGCCTGGAAAGTTAGAATTTTTTATTATAAATTTATAAAAAATTAACTTTTTTATTAATAAAAAATTATTCATCTTATATTATATTTTTTTAAAATTTACTTTAATTAAAATATATTTTACAAAAATTATATTGTGATTTTTTATTAATTAAAATTAACATAAATATTTAAATATTTATAAGACGAGTGATTTTTTTTTATTATTTAAAAAAATAAATAATTTTTTGTAAATTTATAATAAAATAAGTGATTATTTCGTTAAAATTTTAAAAGTTAATTGATAAAATTTACCCAATAACTGTTAGAAAATATGGGTATCAAATATGATAATTATAATTAATTTCATTAAATTGCAATTAACAGTATTGTTACTTAAGATTCAATTGCCATCTTCAACTAAAAAAATAAATAAATAAATAAATAAAAGTGTGTTTGGATTGAGGAATAAATTTGAAAATTGAGAATTTATAAATTCCTCGATCCAATCCAAACATCCAAAAATAATAATAATTTTCGAAAATTTCAAATTCTGTGAAATTAAAAATTTTAAAATCTGTAGATTTAAGCATTGACATTAAGAGTCCGAACTGGGAAGCAAGGACGGCATATTTGCGGTTGTCTTTGAAGTTGAGGTAATCAACTTTGGACGGCGCGACTTTGATTACTCCCATTAACCATTTTTCTTTTGATGCAGTTGAGCAGGAGTGCGAAAGATCAACTGATGCCAGCTTCATAATTGATATAATAATCTTATACATCAATAGTCAGATTGGTTCCATGTAATTAAATCGCTAATCCGTCCTTGTGCTGTTTGCTAGCTTCATAATTGATATATCTTTTTCTCGCTTCACCGACCAACAGCTATTAATCAAATCTATAATACTCGACAATAATGCAGTTCAGTTAGGCCCACAACTGGATATTAATATATGTAGTAGGGGTAAGTAAAATTGATTTATCATATCGATTTTGTATATTTAGAATCGAAATTGGATTCTGGTTCTTAAAAAATCAAGAATCAAAATCGTACCGGTTTGAGTTAATAACCGATTTTTCGATTTCAGTTTTAAATCTGTTTTAAATCGGTTCTAAAATCGATATACCGATTTTTTTAATTATTTATTTTAAAATATTTATTTTACATTAAAATTTTATAAAAATTTAATTTTAAATACATTAATATACAAATTACCCAAAAATTATATTTTATTTATTATAATCTTATAAAGATATAATTTTAAATATATTAATATATATAACATAAAAAAATTATATTTTAAAATTGTATACTATACATAATTATATATATATATATATATTTTTAATAACCGGTAAGGTTTCGGTAAACCGGGTTTTTATAAAATATAAAACCGGAACTTGAATCGAATTTTTGATTCTATCAAAATTAAAAATCGAAACCGTACCAGTTTATTTTGAAAATTGATTTTTCGATACGATTCTCAATCGGTAATCATAGTATACTGATTTTTCGATTTTTTTTGTTCACTCCTGATAAGTAGTTCAAGTACGTATCTCTATTAGGGCAATTCTTCCGGATTATGTACGAATTTATTTCTTTTCACAAGTCAAATTCAGTAGCAGGCTCGCCCGTGCTAACACCGAGTCGGACAGCACTCGAATCGAGGCCGCACCCCGGCCAGGTCGGCACCTCAGCCAGATTAGCATCTAACCGAGTCGGCATCTCTATTTGCAAGAGGAATGATCAGGAGAGGACAACCCCATCCGCGCGATTCGTAACATCGGGTGTTTCGCTATAAAATATTAATTTTCAAAATCGATATTTCCAATAAGTAATGAGAAGATTTCAATTACGATTATCTCATAATAGAGTAGTTATATTTTTGTATAAGCCGTCTTTATTAATTATTAATATTGACGATAATTGTATAAAATAGGAAAAAGTATTTCTCAAAATCTTTTTAACATAATTATTTCGAAATTACCTCAAACTCTATATAGGCCTTTCTGATTAAATCACGTTCGATCAGATATATAAATCCTAGAAAGACAATAAATGAAAATTTTTGTATTCGATAATTTTTTTTAAATATATTATTTTACAAACACACTCAAATATTTTCTCTCATTTGATCGTACAGGGATTTTTGCAAAAGGGTCCATCGTTGATATCACAAAGTGCAAAAAGAGGAGGTATATGCAAAAAGAGCCCCCTCGGTGCTGGGGGTTATTCTCATTTTGTCTAACACAAAGGGTATCAGGAGTAGTTTGTTTTCAGATCAAGGTTAAGATCATTCTATATTAACCGATCTATCATTCAAATATTAAAAATTTAATCAGACTAATATTATATAATTTAATTAAATATTAAATGGGAAATAACTAAAATATCTTCGGGCGCCAGAGGTCGGCGCGAGCTCGCCGCCCAAGCTGTCCATGCAAGCTCGCCCGGCAAGCTCCCCACATGAGTTCACCAGGCGTGCCGTACCTCATCGAAGACAACGAAGTCGACCGCAAGGACGGAGACATATTTAAAGCAAAAGCTAAGGATAAAATAATCCAGAAAAAAATTAAATTATTTGCTAGTCAGATCGGTAACCAAACACGATTTTCTTGACCGTAATATCTTTGTACACTTTAATTTTTGTTTTAACCTTAACCTTAACTTTGATCCGGAACCAAACCGCCCTCTAGAGCATATCAGGAAAATGGTAAGGCGATGGGCCCCGGCCTGGTCCAAACCCTTTCAGCCCGCTTAAGCTCGATCGAGGCCCATTGACAGAAAATCCCTCGTCCTCCGTATCAAACAAAACGAGGCTTATTTTCGCGTGGTCACATGGTGAACAAAGTTCATGTGCATTGCACGTGACACACATCATTCAAATATATATTTATCGTTTTGCGATGTTGATTTATGATTTTTATATATATTTTTTTGTAATCAGGTTGTACTGGCTGAAGTCTCCCTACATATAACCTCACTGACTAGAAAATAATGGCAGAAATCCTTTATAAACAAATAAATAAATAAATAATGCAATGAGAAGAGCTGCTATTTTTTTTTTTTTTCAAAAATGCATAAATGCCCATGTGCTTTAGTTGCTGGCCATTCCACGGGTGAATAATTCAACCATGAATTTCCTGGTTAAACATGAATTCAGTCACACATTATCCGATCGCATAAATCTATCGCCAAATATGCAAAATAAAAATTAGAGTTAACAGAAAATTATCTAATTTATGATAAATTTATAAAAATTTACTAGGCTTATATTATAAATTTATAAAAAATTACAACGATTAAAATGATTTAAAAAATATTTTATTTTATTTTAATTTTATCGATTAAATTAATATAAAAAATTAAAATAGTTGTTATTTGATTTTGATTTGAATAACTATCCTGACATTATATTATGAAATTAAAAATTTATAATTCAGTTTTATTCAATTTACTGTTTAATTATGTATAATTGTTCAAATAAAAAACAAATATAGTTAATTTAATATTTTATTAATCAGTAAAATTTTGATAATTTTTCATAAATTCGTCATAAAATAAATAAATTTTAATTAAAAATTCTAAAAACTATCATCCGTCTTATGTTTACCTGTAATCGCATGTTCTGCGACCGAATCTATATTTTCAAGAGTGACATTGAGATTGATCCAAATTGGGCAGGCTGGAAGTTTTAGCAGCGAAGAAATATGATGACATTGGGAAGAGAGCCTACCGATGCTTCGGCTCCACGAGACCTTTTGAGTCGTATCATCTTCAGGGAAAAGAAATCAAGTGAATTGGTCTACAACCCTCCGCTTTCATTATCAAAAGGCATTGATGGAGCCTTCAGCCAATAAAGAAAGCTGGAAGATTCCTTGTGCTTTCATTTGCTTCTCATCCATTTGAAACATGAAACCATTTGCGTCCTTTCTTCCTTGTTAATTAAGTTCAAATGATGGCTTCAGAACCTCCATCATGGCTTCATCTTGTCCAAATCTCTTTCGGAAGCACGGGTTCTTGTAGGTAACTATGACAGAGGAAATTGCATCGCAAACAAGAAAGCGCGGTCACCGTCTGCTGATTTCATTATCTAGATTTCTACAACTGATCATCAAATTGAACTCCCATGCTGATCAAACAAAATAAATATATCTACATTAAAAGGATTTCCACCTTTTGAAAAGAATATATTTTTTTTCATTCCAAGGTAACAACAATGCAATGACTCTTTCCATGTAAAGTTGCTTCATTTTTCTGAGCTGTCGCTTCTTCTTCGTCTTGCCTTGCGCAAGATCATCAAACGTGATTCAAAAACTTTTGATCCAAATTCATCAATATAAGCACAAAAAGTTGTTTTTCTAAGAAATTGAATACATAAATATGAGATCAGAATCTCGCTCCAACATCGATCTTCACCGAGAGAGACAGAGATGCGAGCAATTTTCTGATGATTTCCATGGCAAAAATGTAAACAAAAAGACACATACATCATCGCCGTCATCCTCATTTCATCACGGCATCCGCCTTGACATCCTCGAGGGATCCGCGTACCTCGCCGAGAACGACCTCGACAGGTTCTCCGGTTCGACCCACGCCGAGCCGTCGTCGAAGTTCTGGGCGTAGCTGTACGCGTCGTAAGGAACATGCGCCGGAGGGGCCGCGGAATGATTCATGATCCTTCTCTTCTCCCTCACAATCCTCCTCCACAGCCCGCGCCACCGCGACGACTGCCGCACCATCGGGTAGTAGTCCTCTTCGTAAAACTCATCGTCGTGGTCGCTTTCGACGAACCTCCGGCTGAACCCGGTGGCTCGCTGGCGGCTGCTGCACCAGCTGCCGATGTCGATGCCCGAGCAGGCGCAGGAGCTCTGGCGCATGAGCCTGGGACTCCATGCCATGCTGAAATGGTGAAATGCGACGGTGCTGCTGCGTATGCTTTGCTCTTTCTCTCTCTCTTTTTTTCAGTATGTTTTGTGAAGGATTAGGGAAAAGGCTGGCGGAGGTGTGGGATTTTTGACGGATTTTATAGGCCAGTGTCAAAATTGAAGGCTTCTTATCTGTACCATCAATGGCTGAGTCTGGTCCATTTGGCTTCGGATCCGAGCTCGGATTTGTCAAACGGGCTAACCAAGATTTGATTTTAGACTATGCATTCTAGCGAGTGATAATGACATTCACACAAGCTTGAGTTACGTGTCTAATCTCCCAATTAGTGACCAAATTGTCAAGAATAAACGACATTAATATTGAAAAGTAAAGTAATTTTTATGTATACCCCCTCAAGCTTTGTCATTTGAGAAAACTTACAAAAAGGTCACTGAAATCTTTCAAAATTATAGAGAAGATTCTGACTTCTCAATAATCACAAAACGGTCCCTTAAATCCATTCTCGCCTAAGCAAAACATCATTAGGTTAAAGTTTAACTAGCTTTGTTTTAAACAACATTTCTATTATGAAATCCCTTTACATATTTATTGTAGTTTCAACCCGTTTTTTTGTCAATTAAAAATTAATAGAAAAATTCAAACATTTTATGTGCTTATACCGTCATTTAAAATTGATTTGGAATTGTGCTAGATTCATTAAAACAGCTATCTTCTATAATTTAAGTTAATGGTAGAGAGAATGATTCAAAGAACATTTCGTGCATTTGATCATTTGTCGGCCATCGTAAATCACCGTATTTTTTTAATAAAAAAGTCCCTACAAGATGTAATGTTATTAGGCCGTTTGGGGACCCTTTTGTAATTATCAAAAAGTGAGTGATTTTTCTGCAATTTTAAAAGGTTTTGAGGACTTTTATGTTACTTTTGAGAGTACAACTTCTCTGAAACTCTTCTCTCAAGTACATATCTTTCAGAAAGGAAGAAACGTGTTACAACAAACGCATTGAATTAAGTCACAATACAAGGTTCATTTGCTTGTCTTAATGAATTGCTGTACAAATCACTGGTCCTTGTCGCCTATTCTTCGACTTCAAGGATATTGATGGAGGAAATAAGTCAGGAAAAGAGCAACAAGCATGAGCATGTAAGCTATTCCTAGGTCAATTGCCTTTCCTACGATAGATCAGGAGAAGAACAGTCAGCATTCTGTGCAATTTTCATCAAACTTAATCAGAATCTACTTGTGCAGTCCTTCTCAATAAAAACTCACCGTTGGAACTTCGTCGAGCTGTAACTGAAGGCGTCGATGATGCTTCATTGAGGCAAGGATGCAAGTCAAGTGCAAGCAGGATGTTGATGAAGAGGAGAACAAGGAGACCTTGCACTCTACTGGAATTCATCATGCTCTGCAAAGGGCAGTACTGACTGAACGTGAGTAGGAAATAGGAACTCTGTTGTGATCGGTGGTGGCATGACTATTGAGAGCATTTATAGTAATGTTCCACGTAACTCGAACCAATTGCATAATGACATGTATTGATCATACATTTCTGATCTTTGAAAGATGCTTCGAAGACCTTTATCCGGTCCATAGGTTTGGCCAATGGGCAGAAGGATCAGTAGCGTTGGTCTAAAAGAGAGGAGAAACAGAAGCATGTGTACCAGTGGATAATTCAACTGAAGACTATAATGTCAGTATCTAGTGCTGAAATATTTCAAATTATGACGAGACAATTTGTACACCAGCTACCCTTCAACGTAAGACCAATTTTCAGGAGGTGGTTGGTAATAGGGCACGATACGCGATCGTTTGTGCATAAACGAGACTAAAGATCTTCGTTCTTGCACTCTCTGCTTGTATTTGAACAGATAGATGCAAATTTACCCAAGCCACGGATTCGACAAGGCAAATCTAAGCAGCAATGATCTTCAAGAAGCATGGGATGATAGTGACGATACTTGATAAATAACTGAGGAAAAGGATACAAGACGATTCAAAATCGTCTCGCATATCAAGTGCCCTGTTTGCGCTCTCTAGTCGTAGCAAATTCAGAATATGAATGCCAAAATAAGCTTCATAACTTTTCTACAAAAAAAAAAAAAAAAAAAAAAAAATTTATAGCAGTATCGTAGTTTGTTGGGAGCTGCAAATATTCTTGATTACAAGCACACTGCTTATATTTTAAGTGACTGCTTGCAAAGTCAACTCGATAGACACTCCCAAGATATTGATTAAAAAAAATACAACCTATCTATTTTATTGGGTTGAATCACGGTTCAATTATTCTACAATTGAACTGCATTTGAACCTGATTGTTTGCGAACCGAACGTGCCAAATATTAATTTCTCAAAAATTACTCAAAAATCATTTGTGCATGGTCCAATTTTGTTTCTTCACAAACCAAACGGGGTCTAAATGAATGGACCTATAATATCTGTCCTTGCAGCAGAATTCTGAAATGGGAAAATGCATGCTCAAAACTCCAGCAGTATCAAGTTTGGAATCACCCAAATACAAAGCATTTGAGTAAGTTACACTGAGATCCAACTTCTATACAGAGGGAAGAAACTGTCGGAGAAGTATCAATCCAAGTCCACAATTCCAAAATTGGAGAAAAGGATCTTCAACTGTCGAACGAAATCTGAACCCGTGGCATACTCTGTAAGCAATCCCACAGCAAACCCGAACATTGCCCACCTGCATCGAGCAATGCCAACATCTCATCAAGCACAAATCTATCTAGTCATAGGTAAGCCAATTCCGACAGCAACAAATCTCAGAGCAGTAACGGGAACTCAACTCGGATTATACTTGAGCTCATGTGGTGCTCATCATAGAGAGTTGATGCATATTTATCAATGAAAGAACAAGAAATCAGCAACCAGAAGAAAAAAAAACACATCAACAACTTCCTCTCCAAAATCCCGTTCCAATAAAAAATTTCCCGAATGCAATTGCCATATTTGTGGATTCATCATGGAACCATTTGACTGTTGATCTGTACAAAACTACCAATGCTAGGCTTTCTAGAATTCATTTAACATATCTAAGCAAACAGATTGCATAATTCCAATATAAGTTGTCTTGGGCAGTCGATTGGCACACAAGATCCTGATACACAACCTCCAGCATCTCTACAAACTCACGAATCTAACTATCTAAAAAGTAAAAAATAAAAGAAAAAATCAATTTAATTGAAAGACGGACCTGCCATTGGCAATCTCATTCTTGCCAAGGAATCCAAAGAAGGGGCCCTGGTCGGCCTCCTCAAGCTTCTTCTCCCTAAAGTACTCCTGCAGCTCCTTGGCCACCTTCCTCTGGTACTCCATGGTGACCACGGCCGGCCTGGTGGTGGCGGTGGCAACTGCCACAGGCTTGGGAGGAGCAGGAGATGAAGAAACAGAAGGAGGAGGAGGAGGAGAAAGAGAAGGAGCTGAAGGTCTTCTGATAGGACCCTCAGCATTGGAGGCGCTCACAGTGATTTTGCGCTTGGAGGAGCGGGGGAATGGAGGAGAAGCAGAAAGCTTCAGCTTCAGCTTGATTGAAGGAATGGATGAAGCAATGGACATCTTTTCTTTTCTTTTTCTTTGTTCTCGTTTTCTTTGTGTTCTTGTTTGAGGCTTGGATTTTGTTGAAGTAAAGAAGAAAATAGAGAAGAGGGGAAAAAAAAAAAGGGGGAGGACAAAATTAGGGTTTATATCAAGAAGGTGTGGATATGATGTAGCCAAGTTTTCATTTTCTGTGAACTCAAATCAACTGGTTTGGGTTCTTTTTCTATATTTTAGCACATACCACCCTACACTCTTGCTTATTTGTACATTGATCCCTATTTTTTCATTTTTTTAATTTTGTTTTCTCCAGTAGGCTCAATTTTAATCACTCACAAAATGTGAATAGCCTAATTGAGCTCCAATTGCCACAACCTATCCGTAACCAAAAGATGATCTCATGGCATAATCGAATATATTAGAAGGCATGTTTGGTTGGAAAGTAAATACAAAATTAAATCTTTCGCTTTGATTTATTATTTTTTTAAAACTTTAAAATATTTAATTTAGGATATTAAAACTACCCTTTGAAAGTTCATGCAGTAGCTATTATCATATGGTACTCAAACTCATTGTTTCACAAAATATAAAACTTAATTCCGGTCATATTTAAAAAAATTATTTAGATTTTGTGAATAGTTTTGAGTTTGCGTGGTCTTTCATTTTTATTTAAAACACATAATTAGCGATACTCGAAAGAATTCACGTTAAATCAAAATTTTTCATATGGTTGAGGTTGAGTTCGTTCTATCATTTCCAATTAAATTGGCATTCAAGCAAGGCAACCACCAAACTTGCAGAAACACCCCTCTATTAAATCTATGACATATTTCGGGGCGGGTATGCATAAAACTCTCATAATTTCATGCCATCTACCGTCCAGATGTCTCGCGATTAACTACTAATGTCTCGAACCTGATCCCAAGTCACAGAAGTGTACGGTACCTTCTTGGACTCGATTCTCCACGCGATGGGAATCTCGAGGGAATCGTTTCCAGTTATGATAAGCATTCGTTTCCCAATTCATTTGTCGCTCGGCTCGAATCGCTCGCTCTCTCTCTCCTGGTTTCTGTGTTGTTAGTTTGGCGTTTGTGAAACCGATCAGCATCCGGAGGCACACTACAAATATGGGAGGGCAATAGGCACGCAATCAATCCCGATTCCAATCCCTTCTTTTGGCCCTCTTCTTCCTCGATTTCTAGGGTTTCTTCTTCCTCGGTGGGGTGGAGCGAAGGCGGAGGAGTGGCCCGATTCGATGTCGATCTCGCAATCAATGGCGAAGAAGAGGAAGGCGGAGGCCAATCGGATGGAGGAGGCCGACCGATCCATGTATTCCGCCTTCCGCGGCGCCGCCAACTCCCTCTCCCACTTCTACTCCCTCTCCGTCTCCCACCACAAGCTCGCCTTCCACGCCGGCGAGCGCCACGCTCTTGTCCGTTTCATCCCCTCTTGCTCTCCCTGTCCATCCTCTCTCAATCTTTAGATGTGATTCCGGTTTCTTTTCCTTGATTTCGCGCTTCTTGTGTTGAAAAATTGATGGAAAAGTTCTTTTGAAGATTCATCAAAACAAGCATTTGGTTGTTGGCTGATTGCCTAAGCGCCGTTTGCTATGTTGTTTGTAGGGACACAAAATCGTGCTGATGTAATGGCTTTTACAAGAAAAGCGTCTAGTTTCTTGGAAACCGTTGGTTAACTCAGTACTAGATATAATAGCAACCGGCGAATATATGACCTGATCACTGCATATATGGTTTCACTTCGTCTGTTGGTGGCGATTTGTATGGGTTCTTTAGGAGCGTTAGTGGCATATTTAAGGAGTTCTTGCTGTTTGTGCTGTGTGGGTAAACAAGTGACTTGCATTTTGATGTTATCATAGTCTGATTGTGCTTCATCTGTCCTGTAGAGTGTTTTTTAGTTCACGTATCAATTTTCTTTGTTCAAAAAATTATGCTAAATGGTCCATCTAAAACCTCACAGTACTAATGGAACAATTCAGTGATTTGCAAATTCTTCTTGTTTTTATCAGGAGAAGCTCTACCAGTGGATTGTGAGACAGCACGAGGGAGGCTCCAAGTTGACAACTGCTGATATTGTTGCCCACTTGCAGGTCATTTGGTTAATTGTTTAACCTTATTTCCTAATATGTTTAGTTTTAACTGCAATCATGTCTTTAGCTACATGTTCACTGCAGGGATGGCTCTTGCAGTCTGATTGATGCAATTTGTTTGTCTTTAACGTTCTTTTTGTACTTATATCTTTCTTGTTGTGTTTTCTGCCATTGGGAAGTTGATGCCCATTTCATTCCTGTATGGAATTAGATTGCATAGAAGGGGTATGATGACGATTACTACCTTGTATGCTATTAAGTTTTGAGGTTTCTAATGCATGGCTATGTTTTTCTCTCTATGAAATGTTCTGCTAAATTATGTTTACCTTCTTTTATGAGCATGTCACTTTCCTAATCTGCCCAAAGAAATAATTAGAAGGTTATATGTGGCTTGTATAGTTGTATGTTAGTATCCATTTTTTGATCATGTTGATTTGGTGCAACTACTTGTTTGGTTCTCAAGAGTTATAAGCTGTTGAAAATGAGTTAACATCCAATAATGCCATTGAAAACAGGATATACTGCTTCTGTAGTCATGCCTTCATTATGTTTCTTGTTTGTTTGATTTCATAAGATTCTAGATTGCCTGTTTTGAAGGCTTCATGTGGTTCACATGTCCACATCCACTTGTTCACTGTTAATTGTCCTTTCAGTGCAACTACTTGTTTGTTGCTCAGACGTACTTGTTTGTTGATATCGTTTCCAGAACCAGCAACAGCTTTGAGAATAGATCCTTGTTTCTGCTGGTTAATCACATGTTATTTGCCGTCTTGCCTTAATTATGCATAAGATTCCATGCTATTTGTATATCACATTTTTTTTTGTTGTTTTTTAATGTCAGACATAATTCAAGATGCTTTATCAATCTAATACTTTTTGAAATGCAGTATCCAGGCTTTTATTGGTGAAAAATATCACAGCAATTGTTAATGGATTGTTTTTGGTCTTGCAGAATGAGATTGAATATGGAGGTGATGAAGTGTCAGCATCTCTAAGACAAGTTCCCAACCAGCAACCTCAATATACTGCACATTTCACAAACACAGGCGTGCAGGCAACTTCTGGTTTGTTTGGGCAGGCAGCTGTTGGCCTTACCCCACGAACTAACATCTCAGACCAAGCAAAGAACTCTGTTTTCTCAAATGCTCTTTCCAGCCCAGTTCGGCGGACACTTCAACCTTATCAACCTGCTCAGGAAGGGTATTACCAGAATGTTCTCCTGCAAAGCGCCAATGGAGAGAGGAACCATGAATCTAACCTACCTCATCAAAGCCGAGAGTCTAACTCACCCTATTCCAATGATTCTATGGATATGCATTCTGACAGCCCAACTCATGCAGTTTACTGAGTCAACTCTGTACAGAACTGCTTCCAAAGTTAAGTTGCTGTTCTAGTTTCTGATTCTCTAATATTCCAGCCTTGAAGAGTTTGCTGCAGTTCTATCGGAGAGGTTATGCATGAAATGCTGTGTATCTTGGAGTAACTTAAAAGCAAAGGTGTGTTTTTTGTCTGTGCCTTCTAGCTGATATCCCAAGCCAATATCAAAGCCTAAGGTATTTAACTATTTATGTGGGGACTGTTGATTTTGATGCAGAATCGGTTATCTTATATGTGGTCGCTTTGATTGGGTATGTGAACGAACCTTTGAAATTGTCTTTTCTCTAGTAGGATATATAAATTAAGTTGGTCTTCAATGTTTAGCGTAATAGCAAGCATCTGGTCTTCTAAAGAAGAAAAGATGTATAAATGTGTAGACATATAAGTGGCTGGCGTTATGAGCTTCTGTTAGGGCAGGATTGTGTTCAATTGAGGGTGGTATATCCCGGGGACCTTAATAGCAGAAAAAGGTACGGCATGATTCTGTATCCTTTTGGGGTTTTGCCAGGATTTTGTTCTTTGAAAGTTGTATTTTTTTTGTTTATTATTTGAATCAGATCAATCAATATTCAGGGTGTATTTCTTGGTTACGACTTTTACTCGTATTTCAATGGACTGCAGCTGTAAATATGTTTTTAAGTCTTCTTCTCTATCTAAGAAAAAGACAGCAATAAAACAGATATTGTGGCCACATAAATTCCAACAAATCCGCAGGGACACGAGCTGAATTTTGCAGACTGGTTTAGCACTGTAAACTACAGTTGCTGAAAGAAAATAGAGTACATAAAAAATAGTTAAGGTACTACTATTACACTACTGCAGAGATGGAAATGAAATGAAGCATAATATCTACAACAGTTGCTGAAAGAAAATAGAGTACATAAAAAATAGTTAAGGTACTACTATTACACTACTGCAGAGATGGAAATGAAATGAAGCATAATATCTACAACAGAAGTTTAATTTATTACTGCAGTTTAAGTCTACCAATCCAAGCCATAAAATTAAGGACCTCATTAATGGGCATAAGCCGAGCTAGTCTTGTGAGTGATGAAGAGCAATCTTCTGCCACCAGACCCACAGCTTGATTGACTAACCTTAGCAGGGTAGAGGGCAGCCCAGGTCCTTGGCTGCAGCATCCAGGAAGGCAAGCGTCAAACCCATTGCGAGCCGGCTGTGAGCTTCCCACTTTATGCATTTCTCAATATATGCATGCCAGTCAATTGTACTTGTGGTTAAGCATCGGTAGGGGCAATCACAGATGCCATTCCGGTTCGAGTCTTCGAAGATATTTGAGTTGATCGTGCTGCCATGCATGATATCTCGAAGAACTGACGTGCTCAGAGCGCGCACATGTGCACTTGGATGAGAGAGGCAACGTACTGTGGTGCTTAAACGACACTGCAATCATGTTGTAATGATTGTTAGCAGGATTCAGACAGTTCTATATATCTTCTGTCCCCATCTGAGAGTAACAATGCAAATGTACCTTCAGAAGATTTGAAAGACCATCTGCAATTGCTAAGCCTGATTCTCCCCAGCCCATCACAAGGTGAACTGCTCTTGCTGTCACTTCCAGGAGCTGTCATTTTGTAGACAGGAAACCTTATCTCAGATATAAGAATCATAAAGAACATAGTAAGTAGTAGATGCAGCTTATGTAAAGAAGTGTTGCAAATTAGAAGCTCAATGAAAGAAAAACAGAAACCAACAGAAAAGAAAACAGAACTACATTGAAAACCTAACATTTACTAATGATCAAATGTCAAGAAACAGTGCATGTTTTGTTCTTTTTGCAGAAATGTCACATAGTTTTTGAGAAAAAAATCACATATTTCGGAAGCTAGTACCGCATTCTAATCAGCCCTTGCGGATTGATGTTGAAAACTATTTTTTGTTTTTTTTTTCAACAGTAAATGTAAAAAATTACCTCTAGTTGTGGTAGAGTGCATGCTTCACCATCAACAAGCATCCCATCAGTGGCACGGAGGAGAAGATCTGAAGCACTTGCCATGATTATTAATGGTTCTGGGCTATCATGGTTCCTCATAAGTTCCACAATCAACTTTACTATGCGTTGATTTATTCTCCACATTCTTTGACCCTGCTCATCATCTCTTGCAATCCATGGCTGCAAATCCTTTTCTGCCTGTCAAAAGATGGAAAATTCAAAGAAGTGACTGAAAATTTGGGATCACAGAAAATGGAGAAAATGAACAGGATATGGCCAATCTAAAATCTAAAGTAGAAGGAATTTTGACCTGCAGAACAATTGCTGTTGCTGCTTTTGTTGGTGAAGCCGAGACAACATCGCAGAGTGCATCCACAACCTGAACTTGATTGGAAGGTAAGTCAATCGACATACATGCAGTATGGCAAAACAGTTACTCTAAATGTCTAAATAGTTATGGTAGGGATGCATCAAAAAATCAAAAGGCTACCACATAATTTTTAACTTTCTTTATCATCCTGTTCCCTAATGGAGTCGCATGCGGAAACCAACAATATATGGCTTTCAAATTTTTTTCAGAAAAAAAAGAGAGAACTCGGTTAGTATAATATTGTTGTCCTTGATCAAATAATAACCAAGGATGATGGTCTGCACAATACTACTGAAAGATAACCTCAATAGCATGAAACAAAAGTTTAAAATGATGAAACCTTGAACGTGAGATATTATAAAACAGAAGCCAGTGCAACATCATCCATCAGGTTATCAAAAATAATATGTACCTGCCTCCACCCTTGCTGAGCAGACGTGCTTTCTGGACTCATTTTAGTTTCTGGAGCTGCAATTAGCCTGTGCCACAGCAATGAAACAACAGAGAAGCATAACTCTTGTTTCTCTGTGATCACAGATCTTAGAAGAGTTTGAGCACCACAGTTGTAGTCAGTATTTCTATCCATTGTAAGAAAATTTGCCAAGTCTGATGCATCAACAGGCAAACTTGCAATACTTTTCCCTGATTTGTTTAGCATTGCATCATTTAATAATTTTGCTTTCTCAGACTCTAGAAATGTGACAGAACCACCACCACCATATTGTAAAGCTGGCTTATTCTCTGGTCCTGAGCTGCTACAGCTTGCTAAACTTGTATGGTCTTTGTTACTGACATGCTCTAGATCCTCCTTCCATGCTGGTGGTGAACGGAGGTGTGCTTCAAGAGGTTCTGCTTTGTCAACAATCGAAGCAACAGTTTTACCATGTATGTCAATAAGGTGATATAGTGAAGATGCTCTTGCTGAAATCTCAGTGTCCCACTTGCATCGCATTAGAACAGAGAGGGCATTCATGCATGCCTTTGATCGCCCAAATAACTCAGAAACGTGAGCAGCAACCATGGCAGCAGCCACAATTTCATTTGAACTGTACCTCCATGAGGTGCCAACAGATGATGGCTTCAGTGAGAAAAGAGCTTCCAATATTCCAAGAATTCGATGAGTGTGACATATAGCTGACCCAATACCATTTTGCAGACCATTAGATTTTGCATTCTTCACTATCCTAGTATCTTTAGAATCTGAATGTGTACCATTTTTCGGAATCAGTGGAAACAGCTGGAGTTCACAAGCCAAAGCACAGACAGCAGCCAGAACATATGAATCAAATGTTGCAACAGGGCCTTGTCTTTTCCTGGTTTTATACCTCGTCACTTCCTTCCTGTTAATAGTTTGAAGTTCATCAGTAATCTGATCTGGAGAATGACCACCCATACCTGCTGGTCTCTTACTTCCATTGGGCAAAGCCTCATGTGTAACACACACTGTTAGCACAACAAACAGCAGGCGGGAGGCAAGTTCCATAGAGGCACATGACTCTAAAAACAGTGAATGAATCATAGTACGGAGCTCAGCAATGGCCAAATTTTTAGATGAAGACCACATAGCACCATGCAGTCTTGATTTTCTGGTTTGCTCAATAGAGCTTTCCCATGGAAAAGTTCTTCGGAGAATTGCTTCTACAGTGGCCACAAAAATTCTCATGAGACATGCTTCAGAAGGACTCCCTCTAGGGAGATACTCGAGTACTTTAAGCAAGGGCAAGTACAAACTCCACGATAAAGAGGGAGGTTGCAGAGGGGTAGCAACTACAATTTCAGGCAAATCAACAGCAGAGGAACTCAAGGGAATAAGGCCATAAGCAGCTTCCCAAATGGTGCATATTCTCCATTCAACTTCAGGGCCATGGGCACACAGCATTGACGCAATTCCTTGTGCAGTAGCTTCAGTTGTAGCTTCTAAAGCAGGAGCTGCTAGCTGGTCCAAAAAATCACACATAAAACCATAGAAAGTGAAACCTAAGAATTATAAAAGCTCTAAGTGCAGGACAATCAACAAAACAGCAGAAATAACCATTTTGGATCTTCATCAGGGCCTTACAATATGGATTTCAAAGACATATAAGGCATGTCACATGAACACAAAGACAAACGTGTTGTTTGGACATCCGAAATCCTGGAATTCTAGAATAGGGGAGGATGGATTTTAAATATTTATGTTCATAAATATGCACATATTTATGTAAATTACATGGACATAGTCATTTATATGCTTCAGCAAAAGTGGTCCATAACCAACTAATGAGTTACCATAGAGACGATTGGTGAAAAACCAAATATAAATTAATTAAAAAGCCGTTCTTGGTCATAAGCATTTACGCTTAACAGACAAAATTAGGAGCTCTTAGACACAAGACATGCCCTAGTGGACTTCAAGTGATATGTTACTTACCAGCTTTTTATGAAGTGTTATGTGCCCATCAATGTTTTCATGCTGAACATCAACTCCTTCTGCTTGCCTCGGTGGAGGAAAAAGCAATGCAGGCTGTGAGAGTATGCGGAAAAGTAAAGCAGCTGCGGCATCTGCAGCAATACCAGCTCTCATTGACATTGCTGTGCCAATTGCACGTAAGAAGTGCAAATGCAACCAGTTTCTTGGAAGCTATCAGAAAAGAAACAAGAATGTCAAACACATTTATACTGCAACTGATATAAGCATACCAACTGAAAAGCAATAGAGGTGATGAATATCCATCCCTAAGATTTAGAAAGAAAAATTATTCTGATTTATAGCTCATACAAAAGTATTCCTATATTATTTGATGTCATAGATGTAAGTACCCTCATGCCAGATGCATATTCCTCAGCCGCTCTAAGGAGTTCCACAAGTTGAACAGCTGCATCAAGTGCATCTGGAGCCCAAGATGGTGGTGCCTCAAGAAGTCCAAGAAGAAGCCGCTGTGTTGCACTTGGAGTGGCGATTGAATAGTACCTAACCCAAGACAGTGAGAGAAAAAAATACTTCCAAACATAATGACATACTATCAGTAAAGTCTACAGATCCTCACCTGTGAAACAAATGAGCATATGGCTCAAGAGCTGGCAGCCCTGCTACTAGGTGTTCATCTAAGGGAGTTGTGGGCGGAGGAAGCAGAAGTGCAGGAACAGCAGCAGCTGTTAAATATGCAGTTTCATAACGTGCAACCTCCTCGTCGCAAACACTTAATATGACACCAGCTCCATTGGCAACAGCCCATCTTGGAGTAGATGGCATAAGCTGAGGGTGCTTTCCAGATCTACTACTAGAAGCTAGTACACAAAAATGAAGCAGGAATTAGTTTCAAGCAACTGCAAAATTTGAAAAGAAATGTTAGGGATACAATCAGAATATATTGCACTAGGTTCTTCGTGGATACATCTTAAAAATGAAGATGCTTATCATAAAGTTCCATCAAACCTAGTATAAAAAGACACACTACCACATGCTTATTTCTGAATCTCTAAAATCACATCTATTAAACAGATCTTTCAGACTCTATTTGATATTCTTTATCTCTTCGCTCCTTCGTACTTGCACATTAATTCTTTATCAAACAAGACCACATTCATATCCAAGAATGAAACTTACTGGATTTACCATAATAAAACCAAGGGGCATATCAAGGGGAAAATGATCGATGGATCCCCCAATTGCAGCTTGATTCTCATCAGAGGAAAAATGAGATTTTGAGGGGGAAGTTATACTGACCAGTTGTGGGAGGCTTTAGTTCTCCAGCAGCAGCATATTTGCCCATAACTCCACCACACCTGGAAATTTTGATATTTTAATTGGAAATAACAAACAAGGATGATACAAAGGAACACCAGAAAATTGGATAAGCAGAGAAGTGCTTTTGGAGCTTTAGCACTATAAACAAATGCTTCAGATTTTACTTTATAAGATGCTCAAGACATTTTCTCCAACAACACCCTTTTCTACAAGATAATCCTAACCATGTGATGTTTTAATGTTTCACAAGTCAGAACTATGAACACAATGAGAAGGTTCAAGTGCAAAAGATAAGCTTCACAGAGCTGAAAGCTGCGAGTCAGAGAGAGTGACAACATGTTGAACTCAATTTGATTTAATGATGATGTGGATATTGAGGGTGAATCATAGAATAATTGGCCTGATGGTACAAAATTGTGCATCAAGAAAAGAAAAGACTAGTTAAGAAACAACATCAGAATTGCATCATAAGAACAATGCTGCGATTTCCTTAGTGAATAGTGAGGGCATACTAAGAGTAAACAATTTGAAGGTTTAAACTTGTAACTAGTACTGGACAAGGTGCTGTTAAAAAGGGTAAAAAAAATCGATATGTCTAAGAAACCAATGCTATAACTGTCGGACCAACACATGCACAAATCACATGCAACAAAGCCAATGAATCACTTTACAACAATCCTCCAATGGTTAAATCAACTGCTATAGATACCAAGTGTGATTGCAAGAGATTTATGCTCTCATGCAATTGTCTGAACAAACAACAAAGGCACCATAAAAGATAACCTAGAAAGGATTAAGAAGATGCTGATTATTTTTGCATACAAAGGGTGGAAAAAAGGGTAAGCACCATACCAGCGGAAGTAGTCACTTCGGATCCCCAAAGGTGCAGCAAGTAATATATCAGTAATCCAAGGGGATAAAGGCCGAAAAGGCTTTCTGGCATTCTCCATAAAATATGCTTCTCCTTCATTAGAATAACTAGTTGATGCTTGGATGCCACCACTACTAGTTTCAGTTCCCTTCTTTTGAAACTCAGTCTTGTAAATTGGACGATTGTAGTGAGTTAACACCCGTAGAATTTCTCCACATGCCAATGCCCATTGTTCAGAGAACTCTTTCTGCAATTAGAGAATGATATTTTATGATGCAAAACTTAAAATCATATATAGTTTCAATTGATTAAAAATTTGTGAATAATCAAGTTGAACTACATGATCTAGAAGCTAAACCTACATGATAAAGTGAATAGAAATCAATAAATGAGTATAATTTGTCCTTACCACATTACTCTGATGAACTAAAGAAATGAACGAGCAAAATGGAGCATCGTCCTTATTATAAACCAATGTCCCATCAATTATACATGAAAGAATTGGATGCACAATAGCATGCCCGTGCTCTGGATGATGAAGAACAAACATCGCTGAAGAAAATGCAAACAAGTCAGTATGATATTTACACAGAAGGATAAGACAATCACTTAGTGGCAAAACACTTTAATGAAACTAAATATGATAACTAAAGCAAGACTTGAATACCCAATACTTCATCCAACAAGCGCCTGCCTTTAGAAGGATAATGATTTCGAATTAGCTGCACGAAATATTCCAGACACATTAGCATCTTGCTGAATCATACAAAACATTCAAGACATCAGTATTTTCTTATGCTTGTGTGTAGTTAGACTGGATTCATTCATAGTATGAGCTTAGCTATATATTTTAATTAATATTTTCAAAATAATTAACAACTTTTCTACCATCCATTGCACAGGACGAAAATCTAAGGTAAAATATTCGGCAATATGTTGATCTGCATCAATACGGAGAAACAGTCCAGATGATAACAGAAAAATATTCTCTTGTCCCTTGTTGAAAATAGAAAATTACTTACTTGCGTTACATCTTCTGGAAATTCCTCAGAGGTGAACTGACCAAAATATTCAACATAGGCCAATGTTTGTGCCTTGCAGGTATGATGAGAAATATCAGTTTTCTGAACAAATTAGGAGCTAGATGGTTTTGCAATAAAAATGTCTAATCATGTTCAAAACTTCATGAAAAAATGTTATATCAACTGAGGTGATATGTCTTTTATTTGGAATTAAATTTCAGCAGAATTAGAGAATGCCAGATTGCCTATTTTAATGCACATGAATGACAAGGACAATTTAAAGTACTGCAGATGATGATTTGCATGAGCAGAAAAAATATCTGTCTTTAATACATGCTGTTGCATATTAACAAAAGGAATACAAATGTTGACTACTTGTGGCATGGTATTTACTGGATTTGATTTGCATGAGCAGATATTGGAAGATATGGAAAATACACAATAGGACGCTTATGGGAGTTGATACATCTCATAAAATGACCATCATAATGGATTTGTGTGTATCATAACAGTTGCAAGTCACTCACAATAGGTATCATTTAATATCAGCAAGTAACAAAGACGGACACTGAACTGCATCATCAGATGGAATGCTCATGTGCAGCCTGCGAGCATCATCATAAAGGACAATAAACAGTAGCCAGAAAAAAGTAGAGTCTTGAGACGTAGGGTTCTAATTGATACCAAGTTGTCCCTTTAAACTCCTTTTTCTGTCTTTCATGTTTGATCCCTACAACTTCAACCAAAGAGTTCTTGGACTTCCTCTCAGAGTGTCATGTATAATAATGCTCCAGCAGAAACAAAGACAAGACCCCAAACCCCAACGTTTTTGTCTTCCCATCTCCACTACCTATTTTATGGTCAACTATAAGTTCAGAAGCTATATTTAGATCTTTTTCATCTAACTGACCGAGTTTATGAACTCAACTGAAGGTAGACATATCGCAATATTAAAAAAATTCAGATAACTTGTATTCATGAGGCAATTGCATCTAGGAGTACATGGCCGAGTAGAATTTTCATGTCAGTCATTCAAATGTCGTCCTATCAAAGGAATAGTTTGGCATGCACTAGAGTCATATTCATAGGAACCCAAAGAAAAATAGAATCACATTGCGTGGAATGAAATTTAAATAAAATTGAAACAGAAACAAAGGGAAAAAGCCTACAAATCTGAATTTAATCTGTCCATACCTGCCTCTGTTGCTCATCTTGTGGTGGAGGCCAGAACAGGGATGAGAATTGAAGCCCATCAATCCACTTTTCAGGCAAGGTGGACATTTTACTAAGATCCGAAGATACCATTCAAACTCGGGGTCTCCATTCGACAAATAGATAATGTGAGACAAGGCATCAAAAGCACAACTACTCTACTTTCTCCAAAGAAAACCAATGATACCTAGCCTCCAATATCAGCCTCATGGACAAAGACAGAGCATAAGGTCCAACATCGTCAACCTCCATTAAACCTATCCTTGGAGGAGCACATTCTAAATATCATCTCCTATTCACCAAATCAGTCCCCGAAGGCTTCATGGTAATAGAAAAATGTCTGAACGTGTGAAAAACCAAAGAAAAAAGTGATATCTAAGATATATAAATTTCATTAAGCCTTTACTCCTGAAAAAAAGACTATAATCCAAAAATAAATTCACAGGATAATATATTCTCTTTCCAAAATCGTTGTGAACAAGATCAAAACAATTTTTGACAAAAAAACCAAGGTAATAACATGGTCCAGAAAGATAAAACCAGAAAATCCAAAATAACGAAATCCCCTTCTCAATAAACCGATAGAAACAAGCCCAAAGAAATTGCCAACAAAACAATAATTTTCAGCACAAAATCGCAGCAAAAGAAAAAAAGGTGGCAGGCAAAACCACTCAACAAATCCTCAAAAAATCTCACCAAAAAAATGCTCAGAAACGACACGAAAACAAAAAAACTCGTAATCAAAAACAAAAACAAACTCAAGAAAAACACTTAATTGCAATAATCCAAGAAAATCCACAAACCCACGAGCTCCGGCTCTAAGCCGGAACAAAACCCAAAGAACCCGCAAAAAAAAAGGAACAAAAAAATCGAGAGGGCATTGACGATCGACCAAGGAGGAATTGCAATTCAAGAACCGATGGAACATATCTGAAAAAAATGCAGAGAAATGGAGGGGGAGAGCGGTACCTGGGGGCTAGGGTTTGGAGGAGACTGGAATGGATCGGCGAGAGAGAGAGAGAATGGATTTTTGGGGAGGAATTGTTTTTGGGCGGAGAGGGAGCGAGATACTTTGTTCGCTCTCTCGAGGCTGGCCTTCGCCCTCCTGATTCCCCCCCTGATGACGTGGCCTTGATATTTTCCCGGACCCCGTGACCGCAGGGTCCCACGCGATCCATCATCATGCATGTGCTTGCGGATGGCGATGCATGCGTCATTGGAAGATGGTCATGACTCATGAATGGGTGGCGGTTCCCCCGGGAAATAAGGGAATTTTGGAGGGGAATTTACTGGAATAACCCTGTTGATTGTGAACCAATGGGATGGACGGTGTGATTGATCGGAGGATATTTTCCGAATATCTCATGAAAATTCTACTTTTTCGATAACGTCCCTGGACTTTTAGTAATACCAACTCAATCTCTTCCTTAGGTTTTGTGGACGTATAATGTCATGGTTTATTATTTGTATCAAACTAAGAATTGTCGTCGAAGATACACCGAGCACATTTTATTAAATTAGTCAATCGAAATTATTCACACAAGACGAATTACAACTAAAATTAATTAAAGACTTGATCCGATTTTACCTCAAGCTGACAAATTGATGTCTGGTTCTATCCATCGAAAAGGTTCTCAAAAATATTTTTTTAAAAAACGGATTTGTGTGCCAGTTAAGTGCATGACAGATACTTTAGACACCGCAATAGCTGAAAAATGAATAATTTGCTGTAATCAAAATTTTCAAGGGGTTATACTGCAAATAGGGGAACTAATGGGGGCATTTGTAATAATATCCTCCGATTAAAGTTGCCGGCTGGATTTGGAACGCCGCGTGTCAAACGAAAGGCGTGTCGACGTCATCAAGGCAAAAGAGCGGGGGAGCTGTCTAATGTAGTGGGCCCCAGAGTACGAGCCGAGCAATCTCGGCCGCCGACGTAGCAGACGCCAGAGGGTGCTAATAATGTTATCGCTTTGGTGAGTCTCATTAGTCATTGCGGCGGGCCCGACCGCGTTAGGGCTCTCTAAACGGGTCGGTTCGACCCGAGGCCTGTTCAACCCGAGCCCCTTTTTCACCCTTGAGCAAGGGCATTTTTGGACCTTTTTGTTAATGTTGCTCGAGGGCCGCGCTTTGGGAGAGCATGCAGAAGAGATATTTTTGGAAGCGGGAGATATTTTTATCTGTGATTTCAGCCGGCGTGTCTGCGTCAGATTTTTCCCTTTTTGTAATTTTATATTTTTGAGCGAAAAATCAACATCCAAATTATTGACTTGTTAAGATCGATCAATCAGTCCGAAGGAGTACAGTCATAATTTAACATTTCCAGGGTGATAAATGCAAAAAAAAAAGGGAATAATTACGGGTGACCCGTAATTAGCCTTAATTACGGTTAACCCCCGTAATTTTCGTAATTACCCCACCCTCAAATTCGCCCATATTTACCGCAGGCTGATTGTTTTTTAATCAAAATTTTACCAAAAAATTTCGATTTTACCCCGTTTATTTTTACACATGCACCCCTAAAAACTTATTTTTTTATAGTTAATCTCTGGATTTCGGAATTTTACAAATAACACCCCGAAAAAACTCAGATTTATAAAAACGTCCTCCAAATTCGAATTTTTGTAAATAAACCCCGAAAATTATTCCGATATACAGAAAAGTCCCCGAAATTCGGATTTTTGCAAATAACACCCCGTCGCGCGGGCGGAAGCGGAGGAGGAGGCCGGCCGGCTGGCCGCGGGAGCGGAGGCGGCGGCCGGCGGCGGGAGCGGAGGCGGAGGCAGGCGGGCGGGAGCGGAGGCGGAGGCCGGCGGCTGGAGCGGAGGCGGGGAGGAGGCCGGCCCCGCGGACGCGGACCACGGCCGAGGCCGTTCCGCCCCCGCGTGCCGGGGACGGAGGCCGAAGCCGGCGCGCCCGCACGCGGGCGCGGGCGAGGACGGCCACGGCCGAGGCCGTTCCGCCCCCGCGTGCTGGGGACGGAGGCCAAGGCCGGCGCGCCCGCACGCGGAGGCCGAGGCCGAGGCCGTTCCGCCCCCGCGTGCCGGGGACGGAGGCCGAGGCCGGCGCGCCCGCGTGCCGGGGACGGACGGCCTTGGCCTTGGCCGTCCGCTCCCGCGTGCCGGCGCGCCGGCCTCGGCCTCCGTCCCCGGCACGCGGGGGCGGAACGGCCTCGGCGTCCGTCTCCGCTCCCGCGTGCGGAGGCCGTCCGCGGCCGCGTGCCGGCGGCCGTCCGGCGCGCCGTCGGGCCTCCGGCGAGGGGTGTATTTGTAAAAATTAGTTTTAAAAAAAATTTAGAGTTATTTTTTTTAAAAAATTTAATGGTCTATTTTTTAATTTGTAAATATTAAATTTATAATTATAAATATAAAAAACACTAATGTCTTTTTTGTAAAAATTTTATTTAAAATATGATTAAAAATATAGACTTATTTATAAAAAAAATATTGAAGGGGTCTATTTGTAAATGTACAACATGAAACTTGTAATTTTAAATTTTAAACTTTGAAACCTTCGATGACTTATTTGTAAAATTTATTTATAAAATAAATAAAATTTGGACGTATTTATAAAAAAAAATATTAAAGGTGGTCTATTCTTAAATGTAAAAAAAGTAAAAATTAGTTTAAAAAATATTTTACAGTTATTTTTTAAAAAAAAATTTGAGGGTCTATTCTTTAATTTATAAATATTAAATTTATAATTATAAATATAAAAAACACAAATGTCTTTTTTATAAAATTTTATTTAAAATATGATTAAAAATATAGACTTATTTATAAAAAAAATATTGAAGGGGTCTATTTGTAAATGTACAATATGAAACTTGTTATTTTAAATTTTAAGCTTTGAAACCTTTCGATGACTTATTTGTAAAATTTATTTATAAAATAAATAAAATTTGGACGTATTTATAAAGAAAAATATTGAAGGTAGTCTATTTTTAAATGTACAAAATAATAAACTTGTAATTTGAAATTTGAAAATTTTAAACTTTCACTGTATTTCGCAAGGCAACGAGCGGACAGCGACGGCAAGCCGGCAGGGCAGCGACGGCAGCAGCTGCGCAGGGACTGACGGCGGCAGCGGCAGAGCACAGCGGCGGCGGCGACGCATATGCGTTTAGGGCTACAGGAAGAAGAGGGTTATATAAGAAAGTTCTGGACTTTTTTGTAATTCGGAATAATTTCGGAGAGTTATTTGCAAAAATCACAATTTCGGGGATTTTTCTGAAAATTTGAATAATTTCGGGGTGTTATTTGCAAAAATCCGCGCCCGCGCCCGGGGAAGCAGGCGAAGGCCGGGGCGCCAGCGAGCCGGCGGCGAGAGCGGAGGCGGACGCCGAGGCCGTTCCGCCCTCGCGTGCCGGGGACGGCGGCCGAGGCCGGCGCGTCGGCACGCAGGCGCGGACGGCCAAGGCCGAGGCCGTCCGTCCCCGGCACGCGGGCGCGCCGGCCTCTGCCTCCATCCCCAGCACGCGGGGGCGGAACGGCCTCCGCGTGCGGGCGCGCCGGCCTTGGCCTCCGTCCCCGGCACGCAGGGGCGGAACGGCCTCAGTCGTGGCCGTCCTCGCCCGCGCCCGCGTGCGGGCGCGCCGGCTTCGTTCTCCGTCCCCGGCACGCAGGGGCGGAACGACCTCGGCCGTGGCCGTCCGCGCCCGCGTTTCGGCCCGCCGGCGCCCCGGCCTCCGCCTCCGCTCCAGCCACCGGCCTCCGCCTCCGCTCCCGCCCGCCCGGGCTCCGCCTCCGCTCCCGCCGCTGGCCGCCGCCACCGCTCCCGCGGCCGGCCTGCCGGCCTCCTCCTCCGCTCCCGGCCGCGCGACGGGGTGTTATTTGCAAAAATCCGAATTTCGGGGACTTTTCTGTATATCGAAATAATTTCCGGGGGTTTATTTGCAAAAATTCGAATTTGGAGGACGTTTTTGTAAATCTGAATTCTTTCGGGGTGTTATTTGTAAAATTCTGAAATCCGGGGGGTTAACTATAAAAAATAAGTTTTTAGGGGTGTATGTGTAAAAATAACGGGGTAAAATCGGAATTTTTTGGTAAAATTTTGATTAAATAACAATCAGGGGGCTGTGGGTAAATATGGGCGAATTTGAGGGGGATGGGGGTAATTACGGAAATTACGAGGGGTTAACCGTAATTAAGGCTAATTACGGGGGGTCACCCTAATTATCCCTAAAAATAAAGAGCAGAACGGCAGACAGACAGTAGTGTTTGCAGCGGAGCAGGTAACCGAGGCATAATTCACGGGTGTGCTGCCAAAAAAGCCGTCTTTTTTATCATTTGCTCTCGCGGAAAACTGGAAACATATCCGTCATTTCACTATTGCAAATTTATGGCGAATAAGATCTTTGAATTTCTTTCATTAAATTTCGGATTACATGCTACCCCATCTTTTTCTAAAAAAATTAGAAGATTGGATCGGTTTTTCTCACTGGTGTTGATAAGGTATGAAAATGTTAGGATTTCCGAGCATCATATGTTAAAAAAATTTTGTATACACTAATTTTATTGAGCGGTACGAGAATTAACGATGATTATTTTTTAAAAAATAATTATATATTTTAAAATTTTTTAAAAAAATAATATATAAATAATAATTGTGATTTACACACGTGATTTTCTTTTATAATTAATAACAAAAATGTGTATTGTGAGAAGTTACTTATATGCGGCAAAATGCAAGTCTTCAACCATTTCTTTAACAAGAGATTGGATATTTTGAAGGTATTTATTTAATAATAAAATAATTCATTTGATTTGTCTTAAAAGTTATATTTTAAAACGCAAAGAATAAAGTGAAAAAACTATCTCTAAACTTAATCAACATAATTCAAAGTATTCTACATTGATGATGAAAAAAATAATATAAAGAATATAACATAGTACTTTTTTATATATAAAGTTTGGTGAAGAAGAATATAAGAGAGTGAGATTTGCTTTTGCCACATGCTAAATTTGCTTATAACAAATCCACTAGTTGAACTATTGAGTTGCAGTCCATTTGAGATTATTTATGGTTCCAACCTTGTTATAACACAAGAATTCTAGGGAGTCTTTCCACGAGAAGCATCACCTTCAGATGAACTTTTTTTTACTTCAGAATGTCACAACAGTCCACTTGTAAAACAAAACAACTACCCACTAGGGTTTTCCAACGGAGACTAATGCTCAAGTTAGAGATGCTTTGGGTAGAGCTCTCATAGAAGAGGAAAAATTTGAGTTATGGCCCTATAGAGAAGAATGTGTTCCTTACCCTCATATCTAGAGGCATTGGGGGTTTATATACTTGTGACAAATTTGAAATTCAAAAGAGAGGCCAAAGGTATTTTCGGTCAATTTGTCATGGCAATCGTATCCCTATGATATTAAGGCTTATCGTATAATAGGAGGTGGAGAAACACCTAGTGTAGGAAGTGGTTATCATGATAGGAGACTACTTTTAAGAATATTTGAGTAAGTTTGTCTGAAGAGAATTGAGATGCGATTTCTTAGTTGTATCTCTTGACTCTTAAAGATAACTCTCATGGATGGCTACAGAGAATCCCAAATTGTAGGGATGTGACCAAGCTTTTAAGACTGGACAAAAAATCAAATGGTAGAGATACCACGATTCAAGGTCTCAGATTAGTTGGTCAAATTCCTATGTGCTAAGGATGTGCATGTCCAAGTTTTTGGAACTTAACACTGTGGTGGATTGGAAACTCAATAGACATGCAAGCATTTATCACCTCGACTTAGTTTGTATATAACATGGTGAGCCTGAGATTTGATTCTTTGAATCTTGTATGTTTATCTATCTCATGTCCACATCAAATCCTAGTAGTCCTTTGGATCTGATTCTTCTGCCTACTAAACATCAATTTGGTGGAGATATTGAACATAGAGTAAAATTCATCAAGAAGCAGGTTAAAGGGAAGATAGTAAAGTAGAATGTGATTTATCAAGCTCAAGCTAATAGGCATAGAAAGTTTATTAAGTTCAAAGAAGGAGACTTGGTATGGATTTATCTTTGAAAGGGACATTTTTCTCTTGGAAAATATGCTAAACTAAAACCTAGAGCTGATGGCTACTTCAAAGTGTTGAAGCATGTTGGAGAGAATACATATAAGCTTGAGCTACTAGTTGAATGTTTTAAGTATCAAACATTTCCAATGTTGTAGACTCATGCCAATTCGTGAAGATTATGATGACTCGAGGATAACTCCCTTTAAACCACAGAAGCATGATGTGGGAGCATCTGCATTTGAATCCCAAGAGTTATTTGAAGAGTCAGTCCAAGTCCAACACACCCTCATGATGCAATTAGAAAGTTTGGACGAGGCCCAGATTTGACTGAGTGTTTGCATTACTAACCTAGGGCAAGATATGGCCCATGAGTGGTCATTAGAAAGCCTTGAAAGTCTAGCATTATATGAAACAAATTTCACTTAATTTCCAATTTTTTGAAATTATTTATGGTACTTTCTTTACATGTTGTTAGTAGGGTCCAGATACAAAGTTATCTTTAAATGAGTTATTGAATTGACTCCTTAAACTTGTTCAGCTTGCTAAGGATAAAGTTAGACTTTTATTTCTACATTTACCTATGCTTGAAAGAATATTCCGAGGCTATTTATTTATATGTTTCTCATGAAATATCTTGGGGAACTTTTGGCCATTTGACTAATCGAAGAATTGGAAGAACTTTTGTGGCTCTTTCTCTAAGTTCTTTATCTCTTTGGTGGTTTTCATTGAGTGGTGACTCAACCTCTAGTATTTTTTCATTTGTTTGGTGGACTTGAAAGAGTGATTAGTGCTATTGCTCTGTATCTCTAAGGTTTGAGTTCCTTGAAGTGGTGCACTAAATTTATTCAATCCCATTCTTAGTTTTCACCTAGGCACCTTTTTAATCAAAATTAATTATGATCCATTTGATAACTAAATTGAATGTGTGACATACCGTTCAATATCTCATTTTTTATCTTAATTTTTGAATTACTCAAATTTGATGTCTCTACACAAAGGATAACATTGACAAGTAGAGCTATGTGGCTTTCGAATGGGTTTGATCTTCATTGTGTAGCTAGCAATCAAGCCGAATCCACAATGAAGATCAAACTCATTCGAAAGCCTTGGGAACGAATGAATATGTATACATTATTGAAGATGAGGTGTGATGATGGATCAACAGATGGATCTTAAAGGAATGAAGATTGGTTAAAAGAAGGCTCAAGAAAAAACTCAATAGGTTTAGTTTTTTTCATTGTCTTTGAGTAGAAGGTTTATTATTTTAATTTATGGCTTATAGCATTGGCTAACATTCAACCTACCTTGGAATACCTTCATCGACTCATCTTTTAATCCAAGGTCAGCTTGAGATGGTGTTAAGAATGAAGACTATAGTTACAGTAAAAAAACAAAATTTTTTTGCTAATTTTGGATGCTCAAATGTTGTAGACACAACTCTCTAAATAATTGATAGCTTTGGATATCCAAATTCAAGGTTCGGGTGTCCGAAGTTTAGAAGTTATAACTTCTGAGAAAATTCATGCTCGAGATTTGGTTGCTCGATGAGTTTATCAAATGTCCAAAACAGTACAATTTGAACATCTGAACACTATGATTGGGTGCCCAAAGCTATGACATCAACTTCAATGGCTAGTAAGGATTTGACCATTAGGAGGTTTCAGACTTCTAAATTGGTACATTTCGGATGCCCGAATACGGCAGAGCACAACTCAATGACTAGTGTTCTCACCAACTAGTATTTAAGGGCTTAAAACTTGTTCTTTCATAATTTTTTGCACATTTTTGAGCTAACCTTCTCTGAGATAATAAGTTCCTAAAAGTCCTCTAGCCTCCAAGGGCTCTAATCCTTGCACTGTAATTTTCAAATCTTCAAAGCCCTTATTCCCACATTGAGCGATCTTGTAGTGAGGTATTAGAGTATTTTTCTTTTTCCTAAATCAATTGTAAGTATCCCCAAGGTTATTTGGAGGTGTTGAGAGAGTAAAGCTTTGGTTAGGAGTTAGTCTTGTCAGTTGGAGCAAAGGCTAGTGTATGGGATTTGCTTTACCAATGAAGCAATATATTAGTGAAGGATTAAAAGCCCTCAAGAGTGAGGCAAGGGTAGTAGAGTAGGAGCAGTTGGCCTCCAAACCACTTTACATCATAGTGTATTCTTATCTTATCTTACATTGCTCTATATTACTTATACTTGCAATTGATTGTATTTGGCTTAAAGTCACTTTTGCTATTAGATTGATCATTATCTTACTCAAATACTTTAAAAAGTATCATTATTTTCACTAAAACCTAATCCACCCCCTCTTTTAGGTATATAATTTGTTTTCAATTGATATCAGAGCTAGGTTCTCTATTTATTAGTTTAATCACCTAGAGTTTATGATCTATTGCAATGGCCACTTTTGGTGTTGATCCATCCCTCTAAAAAGGGCAATCTACAACTAGACCTTCCCTATTGAATGGAATTCATTTTAACTATTGGAGGTTTAGGATTAAAATCTTTATTAAAGTCATAGATTACGATCTTTGATATAGTGGAAGAGGGATACACTATACCTATCAAATTAATTGATGGTATAAAAGTTCCTAAGCCTAGAATGGAGTGGAATAAAATAGATAAAAAAGAATGACTCCTTGAATGCTAAAGCTATGAATATCCTTTATTATGCCCTTGAACTTAATGAATTCAATAGAATTAGCACATATGAGATAGCTTATGAAATTTAGCATTGCTTTGAAATCACCCATGAGGGTACAAGGCAAGTTAAGGAGTCTAAGGTAAAAATTTTGGTCAATCAATATAAACTCTTTAGAATAAAATCTAATAAGTTGAAAATCAAAATATTCACTCATTTTACAGACATTATTAATAATTTGATGTCTCTTGAAATGTTTATACTAATGATGAAATGGTATAGAGAATCCTAAGATGCCTTCCAAAATCATGGGATCTCAAGGTGACCACAATTCAAGAGGTGAAGGACCTCAACAAGTTGCCCTTGAAGAGCTCTTGGGGTCTCTCATCACTCACGAGATGATTATAAAAAATAGGAGCTAGGATGAGAATGAAGACAAAAAGAAGAAAGGAATAGCTCTAAAAGCAAAAAAATCTAGAAATTTTGAAGAAGATAGTGATGAAGAAATGACTCTCATCACTAAAAAGTTCAAAAAATGCCTAAAGAAGAGACACATGTTAAGAAGATCCTCAAGAAATGAAAGAAGCTACAATGATGAAGAAGAGGAGGAGGTACCCGTATGCTTCAAGTGTAAAATGTCTAACCATATGAAAGCTAATTTCCCTCTCAACCCTCAATTGAAGAAAGTCAAAGGAAAGAAGAAGAA